>OW679202.1:52276523-52447340 GCA_940337035.1 Agriotes lineatus | reverse complement strand
CCACTACTTCAAAAATTGCATGCCGCCGGGCTGCCGACTGATAAGCGCCTTCATTATTTTCAGTGCTTCAGTAGCGGTTTGCAGTCCTTTCCGCCACGTTTACGTATTACGGATTACAGAGAGTTATTGTTTTTGAACGTGTCAAGACTGGTTGGACCATATTTATATGTTCTGAGAAGTTTAATAAACTATTTGTTTCGTTGATGTTAGCTTAAACTTGTGCATTTCGGTGGTGCAGTAACATAGTGAGAGTGAGTTAAAATGCCTAAAACTAGAAGCGAAAGTGAGTGTCCCGTATTTGGTGCACCTTACAATTTAAACAATATTTTACCAACTTATGCAGACTTAATGAGAAATTATATATGGATACGCCAAACGTTGTTAGATGCTTCAAAAAATAAATCAGAACCAACTTTTTCCAATATTTCTATCATTCTACTCGTCGAACTAAAACTTAATGGACCAAAGCATCTATTCTGATTGTTTCCGATCAACAAATAATACATCAAATTAAAAACTATCATGAAAAATTAAGGAATTTAAAAAAACCTTTGAAATCAAGAAAAGTAACGCCATCATAGAAAAATTAAAAATTTTCAGAGAATCAGCAGAAAACAAACTATTTGACATTTTGGCCTGTAAATGTAAAGACGTCACATTATGCAATTGTAAAAATAAGGTACCCATTAGAGAAAGACAATTCTTGATGGATCGGCGAGAAAAATGATTATCGGTTTAATTGACTTTGTTGCTACCCAAAGCATTGAACGTTCAATCCACAGAAAAGATCTTGAAATTACTAATGTTCCTTTGACCTCTACTATTATTCCAGAAAAAGACGATATTGATATTTCATCCTCTGAAGAAGACCAAAATGGGCTTGAAAATGCGAATTTAGTACTCGAAGAAAAAAATAAAACACAAAACAGAGTTGGTACCGCCCAAATGCGAATTCATCTACCAAGTCTGGCGCAAGCCCGTGATCGTACAGGGATTTCCGACAGAGCCGCCGCAATAACAACAAGTTCAGTACTAACAGACTTGGGGTTAATATCAGAAAAAGATGGAGAAAAAGTAATAGATAAAAACAAGATTAGAAGGAAAAGAAAAAGAGCTCGTAATATTCTAAAAGAAAGTCAGGGTATGGAAAAAAAAGAATTGTACGAAATTTACTTTGATGGCCGAAAAGATCGTACCTTGGTTCAATATAAAGAAGGAAACACTTTTGCGAGAAAATTTGTTTCGAGGAACACATTGTATTAGTGTTCGAGCCGGGTTCCAACTATTTCGGACACCTAAGTAATTCATCTGGCAACGCAAAAGATATCTCACAAACTATAATGATTTTTCTACAACAAAACATGAACTTATCAAATTTGGTTATCATAGGAAGTGATGGAACTGCTGTCAATACTGCCATTCATAATGGTATCATACGTTCACTAGAGATCGGAATTGGCAGACCTTTGCAGTGGTTTATATGCCTGCTTCACGCTAACGAACTGCCACTTCGACACCTTATGAAGCACTTGAATGGAAAAACAAGTGGTCCTACTGGATATACAGGAGATATTAGAAAGTAACTAGAAACCTGTGAACTACAACCAATCACAAATTTTAAGAAGATTCCGGCCAAACTACCACACGTTGACTTAAGTATTCTAAGCAGCGATCGAAAGTACCTATATGAAATTAGTTTAGCAATATCGGAAGGAACCGTATCAGAAAGTCTTTCAAGAAGGCAGCCTGGCAAAATGGCACATTCCAGATGGCTGACTACAGCAAACAAAGTTTTGCGGTTGTATGCAGGTACTACAAATCCTTCAGAAAATTTAAAACATTTTAACAACTTTTATCCAAGCGGTTTATGTTCCATTATGGTTTGAAATTAAAACAAAACCAGATGGGAAATATGGTTCGCTTCATTTATTTAATATTGTAACAATCCTGGGGCTAGCCTGTTGCCCCAGAAATATGACTCAGCGTCCCGTGCGACAGCATTGCAGAACGACCTTGGAGCCAGCTGCATGAGACGAAATGAGTCAGCCTTCCCGAACATTCCAGAAACGACCTTGCGGGTGACAGGTCAGAGCTGCCAGAAAGGTCTAGCGAACTCGAGACGTTTTCCAGAAGGAACTATCTGGCAATATAAATACACGCCCGCAGGAGTTCTCATGCAGTTCTCATCAGTTTGAATTCGGCAGCGAAGCGCGTAGAGCTCCCATATAAATGAATCGTGTGTATATAACCCTAGTAAAATAAATAACCATATAAATCGTTAGTGTTTAAGTCGTAAATAGCCAAATAAATAGTTGATGTTTAATCCAGCGCATCTAAATAAATATATGTATCGTTGTTAGAAATAGTGCCTCTAGTTAGGTAGTTTAAGTAATTTGTGTTCTGCCTTGTTAATTCATGTGTTTGTAAATAATAATAATTAATAGTTGTAAATAAATGTTTAAAAACGTAACAATATGATTGAGCGAACCAGATAGTTACCATTGCCTTTGAAGAAATTAATACACAAAGTCATACAAACTAATGGATACTTCGCACATCCCGAAAACGTATTGTTATGTATGCTTGGTGACACACGCTTGCATATCAGGGAACTGGGCTTAAGATGTATTTTGAAATCAAGAAATAATCCTTTCATGACCGGAATATGGAAATTCCAGATACCTCTGATAAATTTTGAAGCAATTGATTACCTTGATTTAGTAAACTGGCAAGATGAAGGAGTTACAGAACCGCCAATAACTAAACAATTTTCATCTGAGCAGTTAGAACAAATGATAAAAAATATACCAGATGAAATTAGTATTTTTAAATTTCCATGCCATTCACAAGCTGTAGAACGCTGTGTAAAACTAGTGACAGAAGCATTGTTAGCTGTTTGTGGACCAGAAGCAAGGGGTGGTTTTATAAGATGTCGTATTGGTTCCCGACAGTCACTACCAAAATTTGAATGCAAATCAGACTTTTTGAAACCTACCTAACTTATGAGATATTAAAAGATAGAAGGTGGGAGGGTGGAACTCGACTTGCAGCCACCTCCACGTGGTGAGTTCTGGGTTGTCTTTTATTAAGGACAAACGAAGAGCTGCAAAATGATTGATAAGAGAACAGAAATTTTTATGGAAGATGTTGCTAAAATTTCTGAATTTTGAACCCCTGGGGGTACCGGAACATATTTTCTTAGAAGCCTAATTTTTTGCAGGGTGTGTAGTCATAATAGGTAGCCACTTTTCCGCATATAGGACAAACATTCAAAGAAAAACAAATTTTCGCCGTTTTTCGATCCACCTTAATGTATATTATATGGATAAATTAACAGCTGTCTATATTAAAATTAAAAGTAGTAAAAATATACTTTATTTATATACATGTAAAGTCAAATATCAGGAACTATTTATAATGGCCAATTATGAGAATCAACCATCTTTCCACTTGCGTTACCAATTTTCTTGGGCCTGTTGTTCTTAATATCACGTTTCTTAATAAACTAGTTGGATATTGCTGTTTCATTTTGACTCTTTGAATTTGTCCTATCATCATAATAGGTTCCTTGCACTATTAACAAAACCAGTTTAAATTTGTTCTTTGAAGTCGTATAAATGAGGCATCATACCAATTTTTTTTCTTAAAGTTAATGAAAAAGTTACTGCATAGTTAATTTAAACCTACTAAAACTAGCACGAAAACGCCTCAGTATGACAGGGCTGCTCTGAGACGTCATCTGCTTTGAGCTAAAAATCATCTACACTAAACACCAGGGCAATGAAGGAACGTTATTGAGAACGACAAACTAATATTTGAGAAATGGGAGATAATGAAATTAAGAGTTCTCATAACTAAAACTTGAGCATAACACATCAAACACCAAAATTGTTAGATAGTAGTTCCATTTGTAAATATTATTCTTTAGATAAGTTTTGCTCTTTAGTATTAAGTACCTTGCGTATGCGCATAGTCTACAACGGTTAGAAAACGGTTCCATCATTCGTCTGTATCCTGACTGCCCTACGAGAAACATGCACGTGAAGGCAATGCGCTTACATATATTATTGCGCGTATTATCTGCAGATGTTTTATTACTACATAAATTAGAATACAATTTCTACAAGTCCGAGTCTTTTCTTTACCCACATAATAGATAACAAATACATAACAAAAATGAAAAATTACATACTGTCAGTACAATTTGGGGTGGTATAACTGGTCCAGGTGTTAGAAAATTGCACTTTATAGAAGGCACTGTTAATGCTGCTTAGCATATAAATATTCTTAGGGACACATTGTTCTGTCATTTACTGATCATTTAACGTCAGAAATATACTACAATATTTTCTAATAAAATGATTCTATATTTCATATTGCTAGGAAAGCCAAGCGATAGGACATTCAATAGTCCACACTTTTCATCCACCAAAACATTTTGAAAAATCATAAAGAAATGTAGTGAGCTAGACTTGTTCGAACTGTCATTAAGTCGAAAAGTAGATTCATTGAAATTTGGAATTCGTTTATTCCAGAAGACTACCAAAATTTAGTAAACACTATGTGCAGCCCAGTTTAAACAGTATTAAAAACTAAATGTGAGGTTTCACAATGGTAATGGCAGTAATAATTAACTAATAACCATCAGAGTCAAATGACATGAATTGTCACCTTAATACTTAAATTTGTATTTTTCGATAATTTTGTGTTCATTGCCGCTGCTAAAGTTCTTTAAAATATTGTTAAGATATGATTCTAAGCTAGTACGTTGAATCCCAAGACAGAACAGGTAAATTAAGTAATTTCTAGCATATTTCGATGTTTTAAAATGTAAGTATACTTTGCCAGGTGGAAACGAACTATAACTGTTAATCATACATGTGATTAAGAGTTTGTAGACCATTGACATTTTTTAAAGCAATTAAGATTATTCAGAATTTCACAATATATTCAACTCACTTGCCAAGCACGACCACCAGATTCGAGTACATAAACGGGGCTCTCTCTACGTTTCATAGTAAGGTTATTCAACAGTACAGTCGGTGGAAGTGGACGTTTGAATTGGGTGTACTGCAGCGCCATGGCAGCTGCAGTGTTGTGCTTTTTCGATACTTGAATCCCCTGCTCTGTACTGCTCGTTACCCAACTTGAATGTAACAGTATATAGGCTCTTGTGAACAGGTCCCTAAAAACGAAAGTCACTTAATCTCCTTTTAAAAATGCAAGGGTGAGTACATTTTTCCATTTTAAAAAATTGTTACAATATTGCAAACTATACCATATTAGAATTACTTAGTTTATGTAAGTTACAATTCATATCTGCAACCAGGTCTTAGCCATGAACGAAACTACCTCCTGTATGATTGATGATATATGACCATTACAGCTAGTGTTACAAAATATAATATGTGAAACATTAATTTTATCAATTTGACAGAATCAGTGCACAAGGTATAAAAGAATTTACAGAGAGACATTCTAAAACAGTATACAATAGCAATTAATTACTCTTAAGAAAATATTTTACTAAATTTACTACAAATATGGGTCAAATACAGAAGATATCTTTCTTGCAACCAACACAAGGCTTAAACAATAGTAACAAATTACATTATACTTAACATTAATTAACAAAAGCTTTTAAGGCTAATAACCTGCCTGCCAGGTCGCAGATACTGATGATGTATCTCGTTGTATTGAGCGAGTTCATTGACTAAGCACATTGGAGTCTTTCTTTTATTGTTTGCCAAATTATTTGTGGGCCCCAATGATGTAGAAGTATTTGCATTCAAGGTCTGCTGATGCTGCTGGTTCATAATATTGTATTGCAGGGCATATCAAAAATATATTTCAAGCACAGTATAACAGTAATACCGGTGAAAAAGATAAAATAACGTGAGTAAAACATTGCTAGACAATATCATTTTCAAAAATATCCCAAAATGACATTATCACCGCATTGCAATGATGTGAAAAATATTTCAGGACCTCATTTCTTAAACTAATTATAATAATAATTGGTTAGGTACCGAAAGTATTTTTCTTTTTCTTTGGTATTTTGTTTATTAAAATTACTCATCCAGTTCTTTGGTTAATTGTTAACCATTCAGTGGTGACGTAAGTCTCACAGACCGACAAAATATTATTGGTTGAATAACTTTTGAAGTGGAAGGGGGTGACCCGTGTTCCTTCATGTACCTTCTTGCCAGTGTCTTACTGGTGTTTGTACAGATCAGTCTTATAGCTTTTAATGTGCAACACATTTTGATTGGTCAGACCGACGTCACTGCAGACGTTATACAAGAAATTCTACCCCAAAAAGATTAAATCTAATTTTGTATGGTAAGTTTACATTGAAATATGACTTATTAATTGTAGCTTATACATTTTCGATTTTTTGGCAGAAAATGGAAGATTATGAAGATCAATCAATGATGATAATATAATTGAAGGTGATTATATTGATGTACACGAAGGAAGCTGTGATACAGAGCAAGAATTTGAAGTCGACGATGATTCAGAAGAAAATAATGGGCCAGATTATGGGAAAAGATGAAAAGACTTTGTGGAAAATACACCCACATCCGCAAAATGTGAGAACTAGAGCAAAAAATATTATCAGAATGAAGTTACCTGCGGTTGCACCTGATCTGCCTGAAGTCCAGGAGACTTTGGAAGTTTGGAAGCATTTTTTTGATACTGTTGTTATTAATTGGATAGTGACTCATACATATGAATATTTAGAATCGGTAACTGATCAATTTGAATGCAGGATGTACACCAGACCAAGAAATAATGTAGAAATAGAGGCTCTTTTAAGTTTGTTGCTTTTGAGTATTGTTAGAAAATGTAATCATTTAAACACGGAGGACCTTTTAAGACCATTGCTACTGCTCCAGAGATGTTCGACTAACGATGTCATTACAGTGATTTTGTATACTTTTATGTTTCCTTTGCTTCGACGATATCAACACTAGAGAGGCCACACGAATTAGACAAACTTGCACCAAGTAGAGAGCTGTTACAATATACAAATAACAATTTGTCACAGCAGGTTACAGGAAAAGCTCGAAGAATTTTGTGGTTATTGTAGCTTTCGGCAGTACATGCTACCAAAACCAACAAGTATGGAATTAATGTGTTTGCTCTTTGCGATGCAAAAATGTTTTACACCAGCAACCTTGAGGTGTATGTCGAATATCAACACTAGAGAGGCCACACGAATTAGACAAACTTGCACCAAGTAGAGAGCTGTTTGACAAGTTTGTAATAAATTGTAATTCAAATAACAATTTGTCACAGCAGGTTACAGGAAAAGCTCGAAGAATTTTGTGGTTGCTGTAGCTTTCGGCAGTACCTACATGCTACTAAAACCAAACAAGTATGGAATTAAAGTGTTTGCTCTTTGCGATGCAAAATGTTTCACACCAGCAACCTTGAGGTGTATGTCGGATGTCAATCTGATGGGCCACTTTAAAGAGTAACAGCAGTTAGTTGTTCAACGACTATGCGAACCAATTTATGGCTGTAACTGAAAAGTCACTACAGACAGATGGTTCACACGTATTAACTTAGCGAAAACACTGCTAATCAATGGACTAACAACAATAAGAATCATACAAGCCAATAAATGGGAGCTTCCACCAGAGTTTGTACAGCGCAATAATATCGATCGATTGATTCCAATATGTTTGGATTTGGAAAGAATTACACCCTTGCGTCTTATTTATCAAAGCAAAATATAAATATTTTTTTAATTTCAACCTGCCATGACGATGGTAAAATTGATCCAGAAATTAGATAACTTGAAAAAATTATTGACTGCAATCAAACCAAATGTGGCGTCGATATCGTAGACCAACTGTGCGCTAATTACAATTCTGCAAGGGTCACAAGAAGGTGGCAAGTGGTTATATTCTATAGTTTACTAAACATATCAGGCATAAACTCTCAAGTGATATATACTGCCAATAACACAAATAAAAAATGTTTGAGACGACATTTTCTTGAAATTTAGCATTCAGCTTGATAGATGGTCATCTAAGACTAATTCTACTTGCCGAGAATCCTGCGCTTAAAACTTTGTGACATGTGTCAAATAGAAGCACCTGAAGAATCACGTGAGGAGATGAGAAACATGTTGGAAAGGTTTGCTCTTTGCAGTTCGAAGAAAAATATGAAGACTAAATATTACTACAAAACGTGCAATATATTTTTATGTATAGAACATGCAACTGTTGTATGTGCCGACGGTTACAATACATGAAATAATAAGCGTATGAAAATTACATATAAGAATATGATCACATGTATAATCGTTTATGTTATTGTGTTATGACGGGGCCTGGACACAACGCCCACTGGTCACAACGTCCACCACCTAGTATGGCAACCATGTTGGACACAACGTCCACCGCTATTTTTGGTCATAACGACCACCCTGGTCACAACGTCCACCGCCACACCCCCCACTCTGGTCACAACGTCCACCGTCGTATTTGGTCATATTGTCCACCTTGGACACAACGTCTACCGCCACAACGCCCACTCTGGTCACAACGTCCACCAGTGCCTGTTGAGAATAACATTTTACGGCGTTGGTCGTAACGTCCACCCTGGTCACAACGTCCACCGCCATAACGCCCACTCTGGTCACAACGTCCACTTTCAAATTTGGTCACAACGTCCACCTTGGACACAACGCCCACCGCCATAACGCCCACTCTGGTCACAACGTCCACCCTTTTTTCAGTGACGTCAACCTTCTCTTTTATTTTTAGTTTTAGGGACTTGTAAATACTTACCTACTGGTACAATAAACAATAAGGCAACGTTTTTTTCGAATGAGGTGGATCGCAAACCAATGAATATTTAGGTATATTTAGTGTTATAATAGGGCCCTTATCCTTCGTATACCTACCGATTTATATGAGAAACAAGCGGGAAATGCATACGCTAGAGAAAAACCATCATAAAATAGAGAGAAAGTCGTTAAGAATGCGGAGGAAATAATTGAAACTATACATTGATTAAAAAAATACATAAAATAGCCTAAAACCAACATTTTCAAATTTTAAACAACATTAGACAAAAAGCATTAAAGAAGGCAGTTTAAAGGTTGATTAAATAACAAGTTAAACAAAAGTGGGCGTTGTGTCCAAGGTGGACGTTATAACCAAATGCGAAGGTGGACGTTGAGACTAGAGTGGGCGTTATGGCGGTGGACGTTGTGACCAAATGCGAAAGTGGACGTTGTGACCAGAATGGGCGTTATGGCGGTGGACGTTGTGTCCAAGGTGAACGTTGTGACCAAATATGAAAGTGGACGTTGTGACCAGAGTGGGCGTTATGGTGGTGGACGTTGTATCCAAGGTGGACGTTGTGTCCAAGGTGGACGTTGTGACCAAATGCGAAGGTGGACGTTGTGTCCAAGGTGGACGTTGTGACCAAATATGAAAGTGGAGGTTGTGACCAGAGTGGGCGTTATGGCGGTGGACGTTGTGTCCAAGGTGGACGTTGTGACCAAATGCGAAAGTGGACGTTGTGACCAGAGTGGGCGTTATGGCGGTGGGCGTTGTGTCCAAGGTGGACGTTACGACCAACGCCGTTAAAATGTTATTCTCAACAGGCGCCGGTGGACGTTGTGACCAGAGTGGGCGTTGTGGCGGTGGACGTTGTGACCAGGGTGGACGTTATGACCAAAAATAGCGGTGGACGTTGTGTCCAACATGGTTGCCATACTAGGTGGTGGACGTTGTGACCAGTGGGCGTTGTGTCCAAGACCCGTTATGACTACTAGAAATAAATATTGTGGATCATTGACAATTGAGAATTCGTAATTATATAAAATTATGTTTAAATTACATCTAAATGTAAAGAGGTAATTTAAATCCTGACATTTGATCTACGAAAGGATGTCGGTCTGGACGACGGATGTCACTGTTTGTGTTATAATTACTCTTGTCTCCACTGAAGGGTTAACATTTACTAATTTGAACTTTTGCTATAGTGTACAGCATCAAAAATATGAAAATATTGCTATTGTTGGCTCACCCTAAGCATATAAAATGATTCATAAGTATTATCATTGAATTAAATGGGTGTATACTGACAAGTAATGGCAGAATCCAATACTTTTTAGAATCGAATACATTGTATTCGAATACTTTTGAGAATCGAATGCAAAATCACACTTCAGATTTGAGTTGTGTGCTCAAGCTGGTACTGGGGGAGTGGTCAACTGGTGACCTCGGCTAGGCGACACGCAACACCACTGATAGTGAGACGCTGCATGTGCACAAAGCAAAAATAAAAGAGAGATTTACCAACAGCGATTCAAATCATTCGAATACACTCAAAGACTCAAATGCATTCGAGATCTTGCAAGAATCAAATGTTGTAGTGATTTGCATTCGAATAGTCCCATCACTAATACTGACCTCAGTAGAAATACATTGCACTAAAAATGAAACGCTTATGGGGAAAGAAATCTCACTAAGGTGTGGTAAAGACTTTTGAGAACCGCTATTCTTTGCTCCTGCATTTTATACAAATTCAGTTTTATCACAACCACTTGTGCCAACTTATGTTTACAGAAATTTATCCCAGTGACCATAATCAGTTTAAGCAATTAAATGTTTTAATTTTTTATGAAATTATCTTTATTTTTCAATAGTTTATTATGCAAAGTAGTTCTGTTCGATGTCCTATAACTCCCCTTAAAGTTAATGACCATACTTATGAATCGCCCTTTATATACCATTTTTTGAATGATTTACTTATTATATTTCTAGTCGAGCACAATACATTTGTTGTTCATGAACATTTTACTATTGTTTTAGTTTCTTGTAAGAAACAAGATATAACTGATCTTTGAAACCGATATTGAGAACAAAAGTAAACATAATAAAAGAGTACCTACTATATATTTTATTATGACGAAAGACGGTCTGTAACACCGGAGTCACTAGTTATATATTAAATCAGGGTGCCCCTATTGCAAGGTTAATTGACTTTAGAATAAGTAAACTGTTTAAAATGTTTACATTGATCCCAGTTACAGGATTTACAATTTAGTGACTCGCTTGACAATTAATTCAGACGATACGATAGACCAAATAACACAAATAAAGCTAATATAATACTAATAATTTGTTAAACAAATGGTTTAAACGTACAATATCTGGTAGGTTTTTTCATAAACCAAATTTTCCCAAAATTTAAAACCCGCTACCACTGCGTAATAAAAATTGTTGATAATGTAACACTTTCCGTACGATTAGTTACCTAGCTAAACAGCACCAAATTGGAAATAGAAATTACCAAAGCGATTTAAAGCTGCTTTAAAATGTTTCTCCTCTTTGCAAAGCATATAAAATGCCCCAAGCCGCATGTCGTTGCTTGCAAAGCTTCTTGTGGCGAATATTCTTCGTAAAACTCTTAGTCGAAATCTTATTAATACTAAAATGTTGGATTGGTCTTCATGAGCCCTCACCAGCTCATAACTGAATTTGCCTCACCCTGCATAATATTGGTTGTAAATTTATAAACAAAAGCTTTACAGGCTGTGTTCAGAGTACTAAAAGGAGTAACAACACAAACAGATCAGCACCTTTAGCAACAATCTTAAAAACTGTAAGGACCTTTCAACAATTGTCCAGAATATCACTGCCCTCATATGTGGTGCCCAACTTTGCTCTTATTCTCATATTTAATAAATTAAAAATACGTCTGCTTGTGCAGCATCACCTACCTGGTCGTTGTAGATTAGATTTAGGTTGTGGTACAGAAATGGCGGCAATCGTAATGAAAGTCCTTAGGGCATCCAAATCAAAACACCTAAGCAACAAAATATGTGTTGGTTACAATTTTGTCCATTATATTCACTAAGTGTGATTACATAAATCACATGTACTTAATGGGAATTTGTTGTTATACGTATTTAATTAGAAAATTATACTTTGGTCTTTCTTCTTGTGAACTTTTTGGTTAACACTTACGCACCAATAAACAAAACCTTCTATAATCGACGTAATATATTTAGACCTACTAATTTACCAAAATAAACAATGGGCAAATGTTATTATTATCATAAAATTGGAAAAAATACCTTCAATCCATTTCTTCTTGCCAAACATAGATGCAGATTTAAATTTGTCAGTATCACATTCCTGTTTTTGCAATAAATATTAAAATGCTTACCTGTTGCACGTGAATCAACACAATGTAGAGCACAGGTTATATTCTTTTGTTCTTAATTTTTGAGCGCCAATTTACTAATGGTCGTTGTAGCGTCCCACCACCATATTGTTTTACGTTATAATTATGAGGTGTTCACTATAATACGCGTGACTAAGATACAATATCCAGGGTTGCCAAGTGTGGTAATTTACAAATCGTAGATGGACACTAATAAAAACGCCTAAACAATTTAAAAAAATCAGTTTGAAATAACTTTATTATTGTAAAATTCATTAAAAATACACATTGTTCACAATCAAAACATTTTCTTTATTGCACCTTTTAATAACAAAAAACCATTGCAACGCATGCATGCAAGTGTAATATTTATATTTGATTTCGTTATTATTTTTTTTTCAGCAACGCGGAACTACTTATACATGTTTTTGAAACATCGATTTCGTTAGTGTGAATTTATTACAATAAACATTTTGTAACTTGAAATGTTCTTTGATTAATGACTCTACTAAATGTAAATAGAATATTAATAATATATCAAAAAAATATTTTGAACACACTCGATCCATCGATTTTCACCAACCTGTACATAAACTTTGTAATCGCCTAAAACTCGCACTAATAAATCGAATTCGCTCAATTTTGCGATTATCGCAAATATGAAAATTTTGTGGCAAATGAAAAGTAAAAGGCTCAATTGTGATCAGAAGTGAATTGTGTATCATTGGTAATTACGCTTTTGCTTTTGTACCTGGTTACTTCTGTTTCTGATTGTGCAGCTGTCAAATTGTCTGAAAATATGTTAGTAAAAAAACAGTATATTATTAAAAGACTGATTCTTCCTTCGCATAATTTCATAGCTGCATTTAAAAATACTTAGATATCATTGTTAATTGTTTACAAAATCAATGACTTCCTATGGCATAAAAACTGAATAAACTAATAAATATGTTGATACTTTTATTAAGTTTAGTGTAGATACCGCAGTATTTAAGTATATAGGGGTAAATTTCTCATAAAGCGACAATTCAACCAAGGGAACAGTTGAACAATTAAAATCTGCTATAAAAAGTCATTCGGGTAACGTGTTAAGTTTTACCTCAAAGTAACGGCTACAAAATGTTTATGGTATCTGGAATGCGTAAAATTTATGTGAAAAAGTAGAGAGTTTTGATATAAGAAGATTAGATTTAACATAATATGAAGAACAGTTATGACAAGTTTATTCTTGTTACTTTATTAAGGCTAATTAGAACGATACAGTTTAAAATCACCATAAAAAGTTATATATTGTGCTTCAGTTAATTGTTTCTTCATTACATTATTGTGTCATGCGTTTACTAAATGCTGGTTTATACAGCTTTCTTGGCCCTAGTCTTAGTATTACTATTAGCCCTAACGTAGCACTAGTCTTAAGAGGAAAAATCTGGTGTGATACAAGCACACAACTTCCTTTTACAGTGATCTTATAATTATCCAAAAATTTGATTTTAAATTTTTAAGCATTTGTCAAAAATTTTCAAAATTACAAATTTTACAAAATGGAGTGTTAGTTTAAGAGACAAATTTTCTCTAAAATTTAAGCTGAATTCAAAAATGTAATAATATACCGGTTGTTCTATTTGAAATAGGAGTTAATAAAAAAAATAGAGAAAAAAA
This sequence comes from Agriotes lineatus, assembly GCA_940337035.1. Taxonomy (NCBI): domain Eukaryota; kingdom Metazoa; phylum Arthropoda; class Insecta; order Coleoptera; family Elateridae; genus Agriotes; species Agriotes lineatus. The sequence goes on along the minus strand of OW679202.1, from coordinate 52,433,483 downwards.
CAAAAGAAACCCATTTTAGAAGTATTCAACTGGAAAATCACCTATCTCACATCAATACACATTAAAATGTAATAAAAATGTAAAGTTTAAAAAAATAGTTAAAGCCGTTTTTGAAAAAATCGAAAAAACTGAAAAATTACAAGATTAAAAACCTACTTCCGGTATGCGATTTCTTCAAAAGCTTGCTGTCAGCATCTACATAGTACACAAAACTTATATATGAAGTTTCAACGCCATATCTCTTTCCGTTTTTGAGATATTCTGTTCACAGACAGACACACAGCCAGACACACAGACAGACCAATGAAAAAAAATATGTTTTTTGGGATCAGGGGACTCTAAAACTTGAAGATCTGTTGAAAACTCAATTTCGAATTTTTGGGGTGAATCCATACTTCCTTTATTGTAAAAGGAAGTAAAAATAGGTGTTTATACAAATATATTTTGGGTTCAGCGTTGCCAACAGCTCTTCAAAAAATTACTGGCAGGAATTCCACCTTTACTGGCAATTACTGGCAAATACAAATTTCCGTTCTTACAGCAAATTATTGACAAAGTCAAAATTTCGCATTTACTGCCGAAGTCGAATTGATGCCATATTTTTACTTCCTTTTACAATAAAGGAAGTATTGGATTCACCCCAAAAATTCGAAATTGAGTTTTCAACAGATCTTCACGTTTTAGAGTCTCATGATCCCAAAAAACATATTTTTTTTCATTGGTCTGTCTGTGTGTCTGCCTGTGAACAGAATATCTCAAAAACGGAAAAAAGTATGGCGTTGAAACTTCATATATAAGTTTTGTGTACTATGTAGATGCGACAGCAAGCTTTTGTAGAAAATCGCATAACCGGAAGTAGGTGTTTACTCTTGTGATTTTTCAGTTTTTTTCGATTTGTTCAAAAACGGTTTTAACGATTTTTTTTAAACTTTACATTTTTATTACATTTCTAATGTGTATTTCTGTGAGATAGGTGATTTTCCAGTTGAATACTTCTAAAATGGGTTTCTTTTGTTTTTTTCTATTTTTTTATTAACTCGTATTTTAAATAGAAAACCAGGTATATTATTACATTTTTGAATTCAGCTTAAAATTCTAGAGAAAAGTTGTCGCTTGAACTAACACTCTATTTTGTACCGTTTTTGTAAAATTTGTAATTTTGTAAAATTTTTGACAAATGCTTAAAAATTTAAAATCAAATTTTTGGCTAATTATAAGATCACTGTAAAAGGAAGTAGTGTGCGTGTATCACACCAGATTTTTTTAGTTTTGCATCAACACAACAATCACACAACTTCATTGTAAAGCGGTGTATCACCACTTATTGTTCTCATTTATATACATAGTTAAAAAAAAATACATTTTCATTGTAAAATTAGGTTAAATCTTATAAATATCTAAAAATCAATAAAACAAATGAAAAATACTTTATTACACAAACTATATATTATGAAATGACAATAAGTAAATAACAATAAAAAATCCGAAATAAATAAATATTGCTTTAATACAAATACTTAAATAATAATCTACATATCAGTTTAAGAAAAACTAACTAAATAAGCACACGTATTGCTTATGTAAATCTTAAACCAAACAAACAAAACAATGGAAAACAATATCAAACAAAAAAATATTTGAAACAGTTGTCATGGCATTATGGCAGAATCATAAATTACTTTACTTTCTGGGCCATATAACGCTGTTAATCATTTTGGCTGTTGGTGTGAATAGCGTATTTTGTTGCTAATATGGTAGCAACCGTATCGGTTTTTAACCTATTCCGTAAATCGATTTTGACATTATTTAGGTCGCTAAACAACCGTTCAACGCTGGCATTAGAAAAAATCACCAGCATTTTTAACTGAAACGCTTTTTCCCAATACTGTTCAGCAGGCAAATTGCTATTTAAATCTAAAATATAATGGTCTAGTAGTGCATGACATCTCCATTCGTTGTCTAAATCTTGTTTATTAACAAATTCGTTTAAGAATGGAAAACGGTTTAAAACAGTTTCTAATGATTTGTGTTGATACGATTGAGGTATTTTGGCTCCAGAACGGTCACAACATTAAATAAGTCATCCCCAAAAGTGAACCGTTCTTTAATTTCTGCAACTAGTCGAAGATAAAATTTTAAGCAAGATGAACAAAACTCTTCCAGCATTTTGTGACAATGACAATAAACGAGAGTTTTTTTGTTGATTTTTTACTGGCTACAAGACTTTACTGGTAAGATGATTTTTTACTGGAAAATGCCAGTAATTACTGGCACTTTGGCAACCCTGTTTGGGTTAGGAAATTTACGTTGGCGCCTGCGCAAAGGCGTATGTAAAATCGCGCCTTTTATAAATTCGTTTAACCTTAAATACAAAAAATCCGTTACGTATTCCCATATATGTAATACTTACTATATTGCTAGCGGCTATGAGTGGGAAACTCACGTAGCAAGTGAGACAGACAACCAACTCTTCAATGTATAATGGTGAGCTGTGCGCAAGCGCGGCGGCGTCGCCTGGCCAATGGGGAAGTGTCAAGTTTAAAATTCGCTTCTAAAGGCGGAGTTCGAATTCTCACGCATGCGCACGAGACGCGTTATACTCTAAGTGAAACTATGTCGGCGCCGTAATGTTTTCGGGCGTTCCGAGGCCCTACCAGCAATATCTGTATAATACATATATGCGTATTCCGTTTCCTGTATTGTAAAATCTTTTAAAATGGGTAAAATTTCGCCTTTGAAAAGACTGAAACTTTTACTTACAATGTATGGAATGCTAGCTGCTGCTGCAGCGTTTTATTTAAAAAAAATAAAACAAAGAAATCGTCGTGTTAGCCAGTATAAAGTGAGACCCATTAATAGGAACCGAGACACAGATAGACAGTTTGCTACGCCCGTTATCACCAAATAAGTGTATTTGTGTGATATTTCGAATAAATCATAAACTTTCGAAATGTTAAATCAACCTAGTCTTATTGCATTCAAGGAAGAATGTAAATCTTGCCGTTGTTATAATAATCCAGATGCCTCAGTACTTCCCTAATTACTTTTGTAGATTATAGCTCACAATGATGCACTTTTAATAAATATTGTTCTTCAAAAATATCTTAGGTATTGAACCATTCAAATTTTGCCGCCTCATCGGCTACTATCACATGCGGGCCTGTCAAATTTAATTCTGTCTTAAGAAATTCTTAGGACTAAGTTAAAAGTTGGGGAACTTTTAAGGTCAGGCCTTAGGAACAGCTGGGACTAATACTAAGTTAAAACTGTATATAAACGCGTCAGTGGCAACTGGATGATTCATCTTTGCTAGGACTATACTAATACTAATGTTAGGACTAAGACAGCTGTATAAACCAGTCTTAAGATATTATTGCATTACAACGGCTTTAAAATACATAATAATCACCAAAAATAATATAATGTAGCGGTTATCTGAATAATGTATGGGTACCGAAATGGCTATTTTTAATAAAAATATTACCTACTTTATTTTTTTAAAAATCACATGTGGAGTAGTAGATCTATTTTAGTAACAACAAATGTTACAACTCTAAACAAAATAAACCTTGAAAACTAAACATATGTTTCTCAAAATATACGAAAAACTTAAAATAGCTACTTGAAACCTGAATATTATTAACCAATCATTTTTCTCTTGATATGTGACTAACGTACAATACTTAGTTCTCGAAACATAGGTTATTATTTGAATGGATTTTACCCAACTACACAAGCTTTGCACAAATACATTTACTTGTTCTAGTTTAACAAACCCAAGGTACCCCTTACAACTTCCTGAAGGGCTTCCCCTCTGAGGGGAAGGCAAAGCCCCACAGTTAAGGTACTGCCAGATCGAAAACAAAAGAAACCTTTCCCATGATCAAATCTCAAACCTGCTCCTAAGGATAGATAAAAATAAAAAACTTCCATTGAGAACGGCTAGCGTTCTTCTTTTGACAAAATTGGGGAGAACACAATTCGGGGAAAAGAGGGCTAAAGTCAACCAAAAAAGCGATAGGCAGAGGCAACAATCACCAACCCAACACACATGATTTACGGTTTCTTCAACTCCCCAGAAGGCCTGGAGAAGGTTCCTAAAATCTTTATCCCACCCACATCAAAATTTCATTCACTACCACACAATGCAATCACACCAGATTAGAGAGACGTGAAATAGAAGCGTACAGAAAGTTTCAGTCGTTACCGAAGAACACAAACACAGCAGGTCAGAAAGAGGAGACAACTCAAAGATCGAAAAACAAAATGACAAAAAATGAAGGACCAACAGACTCTAAAAATCAAATAGCTACACAACTACAACACAACACGGACTCTTCGAAACGTTCTCAACGGTGAAAAAGAGAACGACAGAAATTTGTCCCATCACTGGAGACCTCAAAAGCAAACTAACACCTGAAACAACAAAATGCAAGCAGCAGTTCACCTAAAATTCCATTCAACAACAGTGGCTCATTAAAATTTTATACAAAAAAAGTGCTTTAAAGCAACCAAATTATACCAAAGCCAAACTACAATGTCGAACTAACTGCAAGCTACTCCAGCATGACATAGATCCCTAAAGTAACCTTCAGGGACCTTCCCTGCAATACTCAACCAATCACCCCCAAACACAACAAACAGAGAGAACACTAATCTTTAGCATGCTCTTAGTATCTTTCAACATATGCCCATCAGAATTTTCAAGCTCGTAAACCCACCGGGAAAGTTTTTGATTAATAAGAAACGGGCCGATAAACTTTGCGTCAAGCTTAGATATGAACTGATGAGCAGTATCCGAGTATCCGACAACACGTAATTTCTAGGCAACACTGCCTGATCAGGGGTATCTTCAATGTTACGTCGGCGAAGGTCATAACAAGTATTAGATTTTTTATAAGCTTTACCCAACGTTTAACCTAGGCAAAAAGTTTCCTAAGAAAGGTTGTACGAGTATCCAAGTCTCTACTGTGATCGACCTTAAGTTCAGGATCCCCACTATATGGAGCGGGTTCATTCTTTCGAGAAATTTTCCTATCAAAATTAATAAAATATGGGGTCTTCCCGTAGACCTCATGTACAGAAGTACGTATTGCGGACGCTACGTGGGAAATATGTTTGTCCCAATCCTGATGATGATCAGACACATACGCTGTTAACATGGTTTTCACAACTCTGTTTATCCTTTCAGTAGGATTTTCCTGAGGATAATAGTTGGCTGTAAACGAAATTTTACAACTGTACTTGTTAGCTAAGGACTGAAATTTACGGCAACGGAATTGAACGTCATTGTCACAAATTATGAGCTTTTGCGCACCAAACAAAAAAACGTTCTCTTCAAAGTGACGCGACATGAGATTAGCAGACGCAGAGGAAACACAAGTGGGAACTTACTGAACCAGTCAACCACAACCAAAATATAGGCATACCCTTGATAAGAACAGGGTAGAGGCTCTACTATGTCGCAGAAAATTATCTCCCAAGGTTTCCAAATGACCACCCATAAGACCCGCAGGAGCTCTTGGTTCTGGTTTAATCCGTTGACATATTTTGCAACAACGGACATACCTGGTGATGTCATAACGTAATTTGGGTCAGTAATATTTATGAGCGATACAATGGGAAGTTTTGTAAATGCCTGCATAGCCAGTGGTAGGGCTATCGTGATCCTGCCTAATAAATTTTCGGAGGGGGCTTAGGGGCCAAAAACTTCCTATGATCATCATCTGCTAAGTCAGGATAATCAGATTAAACATATTTATATATAACTGACAGCCACTAACTCTCCCCATTGAGGAAACCTACCATGATTGGTGGCTACCAGATGACACATGCGTCTGTCCAAAAGAGTCACGAATAGGTTCGGGTGGAATATCAACAGTGTCGATGACTGAAACGGCGTGAGACAAGCTGTCTGGCATGACATGCTCTATACCCTTACGATGGACAATATCAAAATCATACTGTTGAAGGTGAACAGCCCAACGAGCAATACGACTAACAGTATCTTTCATGTCGTTAAGCCATTTCAGGCTATAGTGATTTGTCGCAATTGTGAATTTAGTTCCTACAATGCAGGGTCTAAGTTTCTTTATCGCAAAAAGGACAGCGAAACACTCACGCTCAGTTGTACTAAAATTTCGTTCAGTCTTTGTTAACAAACGGCTGATATAGCAGATGACTTTCTTACCATCGGACTGTTGTTGTGTAAGGACCGCGCTGATACCATAACCAGAAGCATCGATCTGAATAACAAAAGGTACAGAAAAATCATGGCAAGCTAAGATTGGAGCCGAAATCAAGTGTTCTTTAATGGTACGAAAAGCTCGTTCACAATTGTCATCCCACACAAATTTTGCATTTTTTCATAGTAGAAATTTCAGAGGGCCTCAAAGAGATGAAAAGTTTGGCACAAACCTACGATACCATGATGCCATACCGATCACACAGCACACCTCAGAAATCGAAACAAAAGTGGGAATACCAGTGACAGCATCCACTTTTTCCTCGTGGGTGGTTCTTATCGGGCGCGTTTCCAGGTAGTAGATAGGAGAAAGCTCAGGGTATTTGAACAAATTGCTGGTCATGTGCAATAGGTAGGGCGGTGATAAGCCTATCACAGCAATGAACTAAAGGCTTGAGCAGCTTAAACCCTGCAACATGGAGGTGAGATAGTGAAGAGTTTGAGAAGTTGAAAACCTGCAACATCGCCTAGGTGAAAACCGGCTGTCATGCCATAGCTAAGGGCTGCATCAGGGTAAATGGCTCTGGCTAACCCCTTCATTTCAGGTATGACTAACCATCAAACCCTGCACCTCTTTTTGTTGATGGCGATCATGTCTTGCAAATAGAAGGGTGTGGGGGTGGGGTGTCTTGGCTTAAACACCTGGACCAAGAGGAGAGAACCTCAATAATAAACCTAAAATCCTATGGTTGTGAGACCAGGCCAAGTGATGCATGGCTATCTAGATGATCAGTTCCTACTGGATTCTATCTCCCTTGGTTCACCGGGAGCACCCTGGCACAAAGCCATTTATTTTTAGTCTGTAACTACTTGTGGGAACAACATGGAAGATAAAGATAACACCAATTCAAACCCAGGCTTAGAATAACTTTTTAGGTCTACAACTTTTCCGATGGAGATTGAGACAGACCTAGGTCAAATCTCTTCCTGCTCTGTGGTGGATATTACTGGGGCAAATCCTCTGGGCAGTAGGTACACAACTCGAGGAGAAACCCCAATCTCAGTCCCAACCTGAAGCCGATCCAACTCCAGGTAAGCATGAGAAAAGACTTTAAGGGTCACAGCGCCTTAGACTCATAACAGCAGCGGTAAAAGCAAGAGGGGAGCCCATTAGGCCTAGAAGACATACGGCGAACCGTCAGAAGAAAGAACTGGGGACAATTAGAGACCCAGTTCAAGATCGGAGAAAGAGAACCCCAACAAAGGGTAGTATTCCTTCCACCTCTGTTCAAAAAGGACCTAAAAAGATTAAGCGTGATGAGTGATGACTCAAAGGACAAACCCAGCACTTCTGCAAAGGGACAGACGTACAGTCAAACCCTTACAGCCACTAAGATGGAAATTACTTTGTAAACCAACCCTGAGGGCAAACTAACTACAGAACAGGCTAAGCAGACACAACAGGCCCTCACAAAAGACATTTTTAAGTGCGCGCCTGGAACGGGCCCACAGTTCATAAATAGCCAAGCCCATGCTGGTGTGTTATATGAGGACACTTCAAAGAAATGACAGCTGGAAAAGACAACACTTCAACCATGGGAAGGGGCAAACTTTCGTGTAGGAGCAGCAAAAGATGTGGTTAAAACCTCTAGAGTGGTGGTATGGATCCCCATTGACTTATTGGAGGCCAAAGAAGCCACCAAGATTCTCTGAAGGACCGGAGCAAAGTAGAATTTAAGGCCTACTTAGGTCTACCTCAGGTAACCTTCAGGGTATCAAAGAAGACCGACAAACCAGATGACGCTTGAGGTAGTACAAGTAAACCTCCAGTATAGTAACATGGCAACAGCTGCCCTCTGTAAATACTTTGACATAGTCTTGATTCGAGAACCCTGGCTCTTCAGGGGAATAGCATCAGGCCTTGGAACTGGTAAAGGTAAACTAATATATAATAGAAACCTTGATAATGTGCGATCCTGCATTTTTGTCAGGGAAAAACTTTACGCTCTAAAACTGATGAACTTTTGTTGCAGTAACGTTATCAGACGGGGTGTGTATATCTTTGATTTTATTGTATCTAAAGATTTGGATATACTGAATTGGGGAACAAACCAACCTTAAAAATCAATAATTTAATGAGCAACTTTTGGACTATCGTATTTTGACAAATACGGACTGGGAGAATTACAAACAGGATCTACAACCCAATCTCAAAAATGAGATTAAAAATAGTACTGATATTAAGCTAACCTCTATTGAACTTCAGGAGGGTATTTTAAACACATACCACAACTACTGCCGGGTTACACGTTGAGCCACTAACAAAGATGTTAGTTGGTGCAAGTCAGCTCTAGCACAACTAAGGAAAAACACAGGCAAATTTTGCAAGGATAAAAGAACAGGTGAATGGGATAATTATTACCAATCCCTCACCGAGTACAATAATCAAATATGCAAAGCCAAAAGAGACTCTTGGAGGAACTTCTGCCAAGAAGTTAAAAACGGAAAAGGAACCCATTGGCACAATCTTAGAGCCAAATGAGAAATTCACGGAGTCACGTAAAGAAATCTTGGAGCTTTTTCTTCAAGCATACTTTCCAGACTCACATGAGGTTTATCCTGCCGACGAGCATCAGCCAGACCTCATACACCCAATTATAAGCGCTGAAAAAAGAGGTTGGCAAATTTCAAACATAATCATTACCCACAATAGTATTGAATGGGCTATAGAAAAACAATTATTTACATTAATTCTCCTATTCTAATCAAACATAATTACAAACTTATACCCAAATTAATGATTTGCAGATTAACACCTTCATACGATGGCAAACCCCTTTCCTACACCTTTAATCTAATCTAATACAAGAAAGGCGATCAAACTATTTGTCAGAACTGGAAAGGAATAAAACTCCTTAATTCAATCAATAAACGATTAACACAAATTATACTAAACAAAATTTTGAAGCACCTAGAACCTAAACTGAGGAAAGAACAAGCTGGCTTTAGACCACACAGATCCTGCACGGAACAAATAAACACATTACGTCTTATAATAGAACAATCTTGCGAATGGCACACCTCACTTTATATTCTATTTATAGACTTTGAGAGAGTTTTCGACAGCCTACTTCACTCAGCGATATGGAAGATGCATGCTACGAAAGACGTTCCAAGAAAAATTATTAATCTCATCAAAGAATTCTATCTATGGCATCTCTTGTTGAGTAAGTCATAAAGGGAAAGCAAGTGACCCAATACCAGTAAAAAAGGTTTTTTAAAATATATTTTATTACTTTTTGCAATCTGTATACAACAATAACCAAAATATATGTATGTTAGTAATTATTGGACATGAACAATGACGTTATTGAAATCCAACGATTTACAATTTACAGTTTACTACGAACTACATTATATTAGTTTAATCGAATCTATTCGGTAGGTCTAGCGGCTTGTGTCTCTTTAGTCTGTGTAGGGTTTCACTATTATCAAGTAGGTTAATAGCCAAGGCATTTGGGTGATGTTCTAATTTACTTATGTATTTAGCACTGAACTTAACTATCACTTCTTTTACAGTGTCTACTTTCAGGTCGCTCAGAATGTCTGTATTTCTCACAAAGTATGGTGCATTACTCATTGACCGTAATACTTTAGATTGAAATTTCTCAAGTATTTGAATGTTAGAGTTGGCCGTTGTTTCCCAAAGTTGAATGCCGTATGTCCATACGAGTTTAAAGATCGCATTGTAGATTAAGAGTTTGCTTGTTAGGGATAGTTTTGATTTCCTGTCTAGTAACCAGTAATGCTTACTAAATAATATTCCGAGTTGTTTTCTTTTTTCCATATGTGAGATTTCCAGGTTAGGCCTTTGTTGAGGTGTAAGCCAAGATATTTAACTTCATTAACTTGAGTTAATGGAATGTTATTTATTAGGACTAGTGGCGTACTTCCTCTGCACTTGGTGAATGTGATATGAAACGATTTAGCTTCGTTAAGTTGAATACGCCATCGTTTGGTCCACTGAGTCAGTTGATGTAAGTTCTGTTGAAAGAGCTGAGCAGCTATTGTTGAATCTGTGTGTTTTGTCATTATGATCTTGTCGTCGGCAAAGGCAGCATTAAGGGCGTGCGGGCTTGTTGGTATATCTGCTGTGTACACGAGATACAGAATCGGACCAAGGAACCCCTGAGTTGATTGCATGGAGGGCCGATTGGTATTGGCCAATTTCTACGTGGAAACAACGTTCTTCCAAGTACGATTTGAAAATAACATATAGTGGGTGAGGTAGTAGCTAGTTTCTTGAGTTTATACATGAGGCCTGCATGCCACACTTTATCGAAAGCCTGGCTTTCATCAACAAGAGCAGCTGTGCAGTATTGCTTCTCTTCAAAAGCTTGATTTATGTTATCGACTATTCGGTGCACCTGTTGTACGGTAGAGTGATCCATCCTAAACCCAAATTAATGGTCTGGAATTATGTTACTATCTTCTAGGATGGAGGTTAGTCTTTCAGCAAAGAGTTTTTCCAGTACTTTGCCTGCCACTGACAGCAAGCTGATAGGTCTGTAGGTGGTAACTTCATATGCTGATTTCCCAGGTTTGAGTACCTGAATTACCTGCGCTACTTTTCACTAGACCGGGAAATACCCCAGTCTCAGAACTGCATTGTAAAGTATGGTTAGTAACACTAGACCCTTGCGTGGTAGTTCTTTGAGTAGTTTGCCAGTAAGTAAGTCAATGCCTGGAGCTTTCCTGGGGTTGAGATTGAATCTGATCATACTTTTTACTTCCTTTACTGTGAAGCAGTCCAACGGCAATGCTAATTGATTTGGAATATCTAAGGAATTTTGTATTTCTGCTTCTTCGATAGAAATTTGTGAAGCGATTGGTTGAAAAACCCTTTCAAGGTGCTGTGCGAAGAGGTTTACTTTTTCTGGATCTGATCGTGCCCATGTTCCGTTTGGCTGTTTCAGGGGAGGAATAGGCTGTTTTGGGCTTTTATTTGTTTGGTAGCCATCCAGAGAGAATAATTTGTGTCTGTTGTTAGTAAAAATTATGGTTAAACAAGAATGTATTCTCTCTCCGCTATTATTTAATCTGATTTTGGATGAAGTTCTAATAAAAACAAATAATACTCAACTTGGCATAGTATGGAATTTCCAACAAAGACTCAAAGGCCTAGATTACGTTGATGCCGTTTGTCTCCTGTCGCACACTTTCAATGACATGAACGAGAAACTCCATCGGTTTCAAGAAAAAGCATCCAAAGTAGAGCTAAAGATAAACGCTCGAAAAACTAAAGAAATGCGTATTAATAGCCAATTACATAATAGATTCCCCTGTCCAGCTCATAGAAGAGGCTTCCAGCTTTACTTATCTTGGCAGCATCATAACTAACGACGGAGGATCTTTGGTAGACGTGAAAAGTAGAATTAAGAAAGCTAGAGGAGCGTTTAGTCTTTTGAACAAAGCTTGGAAGTCATCACAATACTCATACAATACAAAACTTTGCTTATTCAACTCAAATGTTAAAATTTGTGCTAATGCACGGATGCGAATCTTGGATCGTGACAAATGAAATAACAAATCGCATCGAGATTTTTATAAATAAATGCCTTAAAAGAATCCTACGCATCTATTGGCCAAACACTATTAACAATGAAAACCTTTGGAGGAGAACGAAAAAAGGAAACATGAAATCTCAAATAAAACGGCGAAAGTGGAAGTGGATAGGTGACACCTTACGAACACCTCGGAACAGAATAGCAAGAGAGGAGCTTGATTGGAACCCACAAGGAAGCAGAAGAAAAGGGCTTCCAAAGATGACATGCAAAACGCTCTGTACATGAGGAAGCCAATAACATGGACAAGCCTTGGAGAGAAGTGAAAGCTCTTGCCGCAAATAGGACCAAATGGAAGCTCTTTGTAGAAGCCCTATGCTCCCAAGAGGAGTGAATATATAACCAAACATAATTACAAACTTATACCCAAATTATTGATTTGCAGATTAACACCTTCATACGATGGCAAACCCCTTTCCTACAACACCTTTAATCTTATATTTGGACTACCTACACTACAACGTTGTGGCTTACAACTGAGCTCTACATCGAATTTCATCAGGCTGCGACTTTCCACGAATGTACAATGCCAGCTCGTACATCACCTTCTATGATCGGAGCATAGTTTCTGGTTTTATTGTTTGTACTGCTAACATACATGTAGCACACTGTACTAAGTTGCCATGTAGCTTTATTATGATTAAATTTAACTTTCAACACTATGTTCTTATCTTTAAACCTGGTTGTTAACATTTGTGTAATCACATGACCCCACTTGTTTTTAACAGTTCACTCGTGTTTTCAGTGATAACACAAATGAGTTATGATACATTTCATTAATAATCCATCTCTTTAATTATCCTGATTACAAACACAGTGAAGCCACCTTAACCAACACTAAAATAGAGGCAGAAATCATCTCGTCTAAATAAATTTTGAAATCATCATACGTAAATTAATTTTTTTTATATAATACTGAATTATTTAGTAAGTCCACTATCCCTTAAAATAATGGTGAATATACCTTAAATATTTTTCAATACAAGTTCAAGTATTGTTTATGTAAATTTGTTAATAGCGTGTTACGGGCTAAATTAAATTTACGACATCGCACCACTTTGTTACGGTACGACACAGTATTTACGAAAAAACCACAATAGAGCTAGACGACTAGCACGTACAATAACACAAAATAATCGGGAATGTAACTCACATAGGACCGCTGCCCAGCCCATAACAAGAGTTGCCGACTAGGCTTCAGTGGAGCGAGGGGTGGTCCAACACGAGATAACACAAAAGCAACAGCTTAATAAACGGTAAACAGATCTAAAATGATAAAGCGCCACCACAATTCCATCACTAGAAAATGCACAAATAAACTCACTGAGAAACAGTGGAAGCATACGACGAGTTCACCTTTCAACTTTAAGCTTGGCAGTATGCTGGTCAGCGAGCCGGTTCAGCACCATCGGATCTACCTTTCGAAAATCCACTTGATCAGATGGCCAAACTCCTCTTACACTATAAAATATAATACGCAAATCGCATGCACAGTAACACAGAAAACCAAAGTTAAATTAACATGAAATGTATTGACAAAATATTGGGGTATATATAAATATGAAATATGTTAGTATAAGGTAGTTAGGGAAGTTGCGTAACATCTAAAACTATTAAAAATATTCGGTAAACTGAAATCAACTATTGCAATTAATGAAAAACCATATGAATATCAAACTATAATCAAATAGCTGTAATAAAGGGCGAAGTTAAACTATATTAAGCAGCGGTTGTAACACATCACAAGGCCACTGCATAAAGTTAAACAACACCCATGTAAACAGGTAACACTATAATGGTTTGACAAATGCAAAAGTACACATAATAAAAAGTTACAACGGACGCAAATACTGCACAAGACATCAACGGGGTACTGCATCAACTCAACGCAAAGAAACGGCGGGACCAATCTGGGGGATGATCCTTTCATAAGAGCGAAATGTGAAGCTGCACGACAAAATGGCAGAACGATAGCGATAGCTTCGCGAACACATGACAGGCTGCTAATGAGTTCTCACAAAGAATCCGTTCAAACGACGTATTATAAGGGTTGCCGCCGAAGCCACTCGGGGGAAAACAGCTCTCTGCAATCTGTTGCCTCTTGCAATGCCGGATCGATTCTACTCGAAAACGCACAACCAGCCCGCGATCGATAAAGTAGCGGGGCAGAAGTCATGCTCACTCTCTCGCGCACGTGGCATCCGTCTCATAAATTGCTTGCCACAACATTCAGAAAAGCCAGTCGTAGAAGGATCGATATTTGTATTCTAGCGCACCGACAGATTGAAAACTGGAGTACACCGAAAGAGGGCGTTTTAGAACCGTTGGCGGCAAGCAAATATTTTGAGAGCCTTAAATTCAAGCGGAATAATTCGACAAACTTATATACAAGTGGGGCCGTAATTTAGAAAATAACGCTAATTAGCCGTACGTTCGCACAATCTAAAAATGTCCTAACAAACGCCCTTTCTCAAATGTAACATTGCATTTCATATTTCAATTAAGTACAAATTCTTCTTACGTGGTAGCTATCTACAGCAATATATTTTTATTGGTAATATTCAACTGACCATGTACTTGGTGCATATAATTGTCATTATTCTTTAATTGAAGGCCACCGCTGTCATCAATTGTCAAAAATGTTATCACACTATTATCAATTGCTTCTTTCGTTGTAGACATTCTTAAACTGTAATGGCATTTTACTTCAGTAATGGCATAGGTAATAACATACTAATCGACCGAGAGAAGCAACTAAAATGGATATTTTGTGTCTACAAAAAACCACAACTTGTAACTTCTAACCCAGACATTTCTTGAAATTGGGCAGATACTCTGCTTTTGTTTTATATTTATAATTTTTCGCATAATGCAGCTATCACCGTCTCCTATTAGTTTTCCGTAAATTAAACCAGCAACAGTAATTATTGGTATCTCATTGGCATCAAATTTATCAGATTTTATTGCCAGCTTCTTTTTTTCTCTCCCTGCTTCAATCATTTTATCTCATTCTAAGGCCGTTATGCCAGTGGATACTTTTTCTTGATATTTGAAAAATGTCGACTCAATATTCACGGAATATTTAATCCTGTGATTCCTACTAAATCAAAAGTTTATACCGGTGCCTTACACGACGCAGCATAGGGATTACAATACTAAATCTTTAACGTTCAATTATTTGCTTCCTTAATTATTTCAGAGCCAAAATGCATTGAGGTTTTTTATAAGGACAAAACTATTTCATCTTCTGTACGTGGCATTGTTTACATTTTTTTATTTTTCAGAATAGTATAAATCAATGAAATGAAAATTACATTTTCATAAAATCAATAGTGCTGTGAAATTACCTAAACAAACCATATCTGCATTTACATTTGTCATTGCTGTTTGACGCTTATAATAATTTATAATTCAGTATTAAATTCTGTTCTCTTTAAAATGTATGCAATGCCAGAAAAGGTAGAAATGATAAAGTGGTTTTATGCTGGAAATAGTGCTCCTTAAGTAAGTGCATTGTTTAGTGTTAAATATCCGAATCGGCCAATTCAATAACACACAAGTTTGGAGTTACCGGCACAATATTAAATAATTATAAATGTAGTAATTACGTTCAAAACTCACATTTTATTGAAGCAGAGTGTGATAAAATATCCTAATATCAATTAGTAAATGTTAGACGGCAGATTTATGAAAGGTTGGATCATTGTTTATGAATAAACGGTGGTTTAGTTAAACATTTGTTGCCATTTACAATTTTTGTTGTTTTGTTAAAATATAAATTGTCAAATTTAATCTTAAAAAGTAATAATTTTTTAAAGTAGGTACACCATTTTTAGTTGCTTCCTTCGATATTGACATTCTTTAACTGTAAGGGTATTTTACTTCAATAATGACGTCATCACCTACTAATTCATCAGGAGATGCAGCTAAAAATGGAATTTTGGGTCTACAGAAAGGCCACAACTTGTTACTTCGAATCCAGAAATATCTTGAAATTGGGCAGTTGCTCTGCTTTCATTTTGTATGCCGTACTGAGTTGTCAAAGTCAAAGCCTTTACTGTATTTACTGTGTAATGCTCTCAATGCACACTCTAGACTGGATAATTTTGGACAGTTACTTTTGCACAACTACTTGATTTAGATATAAGGGTTATTCGAAGGTCCGATTCATATATCAAGTATATAGACAAAGTACACATTCAATATAAAATATTTATTCCTCTATAAATTATAAGTCAGATTCTCTTAAAATTATAATTATTTATATCGTGTATGTACAATATTAGAAAATAAAATAAAATGCATTTAGGGGGACGCCATCTTACTCGTTCAGGACAGAGCGACAACCCACGACACTTGCTATATTCTCGTTAGCCCAGGTTGGAGACGCCGCCTATCATTCGCCTGACTGCATTCTATAGTGGCCAGTTCTGAAACTAAATGCGACAGCGCCAAATGGCTGCTTTATTTACATGTAGTGTCAAATAAATATTGCCAAATTTCGACTAACAACCTTGGTTCAGGTGCTCCTCGTGGATGAACCGGGTAGTATTTGTCCTAGACCTTTATTCATCCACGTGCCATTTTTTCTAAAGAAATGTTTAATGAGGTCATGACGTGCCATCAAACAAT
Source organism: Agriotes lineatus (assembly GCA_940337035.1). Classification (NCBI taxonomy): domain Eukaryota; kingdom Metazoa; phylum Arthropoda; class Insecta; order Coleoptera; family Elateridae; genus Agriotes; species Agriotes lineatus. The sequence continues at coordinate 52,417,043 of OW679202.1, read as the reverse complement.
CTTGACTTAGTGATTAATGGGGAAAAAATAAAACTAAATACTATCAACTTAAAACTCTTTATTTGTAACAAAAAATAAACATTTTGTACAGCAATAGTGACGTTATGTTTATTTAAATGAAAAAAAATCGTGCGACTTCTGCTGTTGCAAATTAGATTCTAAATAACTTATATTAGCTCCATACCTTGTTACTTTTAGCAGAATGCAAGCTGGACGATTTATCTGAGAAACGGCTTCTAAGCGAGTCTTTAATGTTATTCATTTCAGAAAATAATGACTCACACGCATAGGTAGATGAAAATATTGTTAAGATAGCAAAAGCCAGCTTCTTCAGACTGCTAAATGTGTCTGGAATTGAATTCCACGTTTCCCTAATTTTGATATTGGCATTTTTACTTATATTACCTGATACATATAGGGCCGGTTGCAGAAAGCAATGTTAAGTCTGGTGTTAGCTAACGTCGCGTCAAAGTGAACAAAATCGCATCAAATTTTGTTTACTAATGTATTACTTACCATAAACATTTGAGATTTGATTAGTTTTTGTTCACTTTGACGTCGCGTTAGCTAACACCAGACTTAACGTTGATTTCTGCAACCGGCCCATAGTCTTTCTAATTCATTTAATTCCAACTCTCTCCTTGTTTCGAAAAATTTTTGAATCCATATTGAACTAGACTGGAAATCAATCAGCTGCATTTCAATTTCTTCAATTTCCAACCAATCAAATTTGAGCAAGTTCAGTTTATCAAGTGAAGTTACATCAGGATATACAGTGCGAACGTTGGCTGTGGAACGCTCCAAATCAAAAATTCCCCGATCATCTGCGGCCAAAATTATTTTTCGAACGCGCATCTTTTCTGATAGTTGACATTTTTTTTTACCCCCACTTCTTTCCGTGATGACGTCATCGCCATTTTTTTTTAAATAGCAGCCACCACTTTTTTCTATGGAATCTGATTCTCCTTGAAATTCTGCATACAGCAATATGCGGTTGGGCGATGTTCATTTGATTACTTAGCAACATTATTGGCATTTATGAAAAAAAATTATTTATGAAAAATTGAAAACAAAAAATCGAGAGAGCTGTGGGATTTTTGTCAATTGATATTTTATTTATTTGACGTTCTGTTAAATTGTTATTCATTTGTTTCAAATAAATTCATAAAAATTCCACAGTTATCTCGTTTTTGTGTTTTCAGTTTTTCATAAATCAGTTTTTTTCATAAATGCCAATAGTGTCGGTAAATAATCAAATGAACATCGCCCAACCGCAGAATCAGATTCCATAGAAAAAAGTGGTGGCTGCCATTTAATGGCTGCCATTTAAAAAAAATGGCGATGGTGGAGGTAAAAAAAATTGACAACTATCAGAAAAGATGCGCGTTCAAAAATAAGGTCCATGTGTCCGAGGATTTTAGCCACAGATGATCAGGGATTTTTTTATTTGGAGCGTTCCACAGCCAACGTTCGCACTGTATAATAAATTTCAGTGTTTCCGATAATTCTTTGAACTGAGAAAATCTCGTTGAAAATTCTTTGATTGAAGAATTAATTACCGAATTAAACTCTATAGCCTGATCTGGTTTTTCATGTAAATCCAAATCTCTGGAGGTATTGTTACTGAAAACTTGCAGTTTAGCTTCGAAAGCATGAATGAGATCTATCATAACAATAATTGTTTTATTTGCGCCTTGAAGCTTCATGTTCAATCCATTGTTAAATATAAATTGTTTCGATTAGGTACCTAAATTTCTTAATTACTTCCGTGCCCAAATTATTTTGTGGCGTGCCATCAATGGCACGCGTGCCAATGGTTTGCCACCCCTGTGCTAGACCGTCTCTGGAGTTATTTTTACGGCCACCGGAGGGCCCCGATAGGGATTAATTATTTACCTTGTAAAAGTCTGAACACCAGCAAGGTGATTTGCCAGGACTTGCTACAAATCTACAGGTCGGAGTGGAAGCTGTGATTTTCTATGGTGTTGCCCCGAAACCTCGTATGGAAGTGTCTTTATACAGGTGAGTCATACCCTTAATTGATTCTGGCGGTAGGTCAACCTGGTGGTGTAGAAATCTGCATGTTTGCCGTAGTCTCTCTGGGAGCGTGTTATTGTCATTTCTTTGGTCCATCATTGGAGTGCTGACCAATAAGGACACAGAGAAGGATAACTAAGCCGCAGGTGCTGCAATCAACAAGCCACGAAACTCAGTATGAGGGTTAATCCGGGGTTCGTAACCCTGTAACCAACCTAACACAAACATGACCTAGCGAGAGGTTTTAAGGCAATATGTACAGGTACTACTACCAACAAGCCACACAAATATCCTAGGAGATTTGAAGTTTGGTGTTCTTAGAAGGTTTTCTAGGTGGGTCTCGGGCTCAAGTCTTGTACGCTTTTGGACAGCTTCTCCGGGTAGGTCTAGGCCTCAGTCTAGGAACTTCAGCTAAAGCCAACAGACCTGGCAGGTTTTCCAGTTAGGACTGGGCTGGACTGGTTGCTGGATCGAAGTTCCTTTAGCAGGTGTCTTCGTTTTATGTATCTCTGGGCCAATTTATCTGGACTATTTTCTAGAGGAAGTTGAGGAATACACGGAACGTTGCTTCATGCATCGTCACGCATTTGATTTATCTTCAATCCGCGCTCACGAAAGATTCAAGCATAGCATACTAATTTTGGGCTGGCGCTAATGCCACAACTGCTGAAGTGGTTTTATTTAGTTTTACAACTTTACCAAAATTGGACGCAGTTAATCATCTGACCATCAGCGTCATCCATAAAGAGTTGTTTCTTTGGCCTACAGTTAATATTTGTATTTCTGCTGGGTCTTCATTTTTTTCATAATCACCATGATTATCTGCAGCATCGAATCATTTCTTGGGCTCTCGCAAGTTGTTTTGTACTTCAAGTTTTATATTACCACTGAGCTTGGCGTTGTGTGTGCTCGTCACACGATATGTTCCCCCAGGATCCCCTAAGATTTATTAAATGCTTTATATTTCCCTTATTTCTGTAAGTTTCAAATTGAAAAAGCAATTTGTTGAATTTTCACAATCTTCTAGAAGGCGCAAAAACTTTCAAAATTTCCCCGGAATCTAGAAGTGTGTTTTAAAGTTCTGTCAAATTTCCCAAAATTTCTATGATTTCTGTAAAATAAAGATTAATTTTTTTCTACAAATTTTTCTCCCATATTGTATTGATCATATTATTAATATAGTATTACACAAGACAGTAAGCAGCAATTAGAGTTCTTACTTTTTCTTACTTTCTGATTCAATCGTGGTTCAGCCCTGCCTTTGGAACCATTTGGGGTTTACCAGTACTTCCTCCATGAACACTTCAAGAAACAGAAATAAACAATATAATTGCAATAGTTCCATGATTTATTTTTCTGCATTACTTTCTTTGTTAGCGGTAACATTGTCCAAACCTAGGTCTAATAAATCATTCACTGCTTCTAGGGCAGCCTTTTCATGTGAAGTTTCGAGATGGTCCTTAGCTCATACACTCTTGATATTTCTTGGCTGCCTGTACTTGACCACTGTTCTTCACATTAATTTCAGCACAATTAAAGCCTTTTTTCAGCATTTCCAATTTCCCAACTTGAACTTTTGTCTGAAAGATGTAATTCGTTAGATATAATTGAAAGTACATATTAAGTTTTTTAAATTCCATAGCCTTTATTAAAATTTTTAAAGAGTGATTCAGAGAATTACAATAACTATTAAGAAATCAGTGGTCTTTAACGTTAGTTACATTAAACAAAAATAAAGTGACATATCCTTCTTCACAAGCTACGTCATCAACTCAGGTAAAAACATGAGTGGCTTGTAATGGCTCACGAGGCACTAACGAACATAATTATTATAAAAAGCCAAAAAATACTGGGTGTTAATGCGGTCTAAGCTAAAATTTTACTTTTATATAAATAGGTAATTCGAGTAACTGGGATAGCCCCAAACGATATGTATATAAGAGAGTATATTATACTGCTCAATGCACTTTATTACTTGAAGCCCCAATATTTCTTTCTTAACTGTGAAAAAACTGGAAAAATTTAGGACAAAATGTTTCACTTCACTGAGATTATTACTAGCATCTAGTTGTTACGGAAAACACCTTTTCTTAAACAAAAATTAATTACAAGACAAATAGATGGGTGCCAGTAAACAATGAGACAAATTGAAGATAAACATGTGGTACAAGAAATGCAGAGGCTTTAAACAAAGTGTCAGCGTCTTCCATTATGTGAAGGTAAAAATATACACAACTAGGTCTACTGGTCACGTTTGTGAAATAAAACTTCAGTTTTACGACAGGAAAACAGTAATAGCAACATTTTTAATTTTTTGTATGGGTTTTGGAAACCCTTGAAGCTCTAGGGGATTCTGATTTTTGAAAAATAAATTGTCAGTATGATTTCCGGCGAATATTTTATAGCGCTGATGGTGTGAGATTGTCTTTTGATGCTGTGTATGTGATTTGGAATTTTTGCTACATGCAAATTAAATAATTCATTTAATAAATATTATAGAGATTGTCGCTCACTCTTAAGGAATTGTGTCTGGAATTGCTGAAATTGCTGGCCATGTAAAACTTTGGTAGGTCTCTGTTTTTTTTTTGCTTTTGGACACCATATTCGATTTTGTGTAATTTCAGGCCTCTTGGTACCTTGCTCTGCAAATCTCACTTCCTACAATCTAATGCCACCTCATGGAATACCTGGGGAACCCACTTGTAGGCAGTTCTGTGCCTTTCGATTACTTTAACTGCTTTTGAGACTGGGCTGTATGGTTTTTGTCTCGTACAAATTGCAAAGCGATAACAGATTGAAGAAAAGCCTGCCCCACCCGTCTGTATATCTGTCTGAACGGTTTCTCCACAGAAACCCCAAGTTTGGAACTCTGCGTAGCTTCTTCACGGCCACTGGCTTTGCTATTTTCCCCAGGTACCTTCTTTGTGTTACGCTTGCAAGTTCGGGTTGTGTAAACTCAGAAACTGTGAAATACCATTGGTGTAATTGCTATATATTGTAGGCGTTGTTACCTACGGTCTGGGCTGTTAAATTTCTGGCCGATGGTAGAGAGAATTTCTGCAATCTGCCACCCCAGTGTGTTTACGAGTTGTAGGAATTAGCTTAGTTCTTTTATTACACTTTAGAGTGGCGGCACTGTCCACAGTTTTTGGCTGCAATCAGCTAACGCAAGACACGTTCTACTACGTCTTGGTTTACGACTAATGTTTATGGGACAGAATACTGGAGCGGATTGAAAACTATTTGTGATCACTTAAACACACAACTCAAATTGACTCCTGTTATCCATTTAGCTGGTTTCATATTACTCATCAGCTCATGACAATTGGGTTACGTGTGGTCGTGTACAGTATTGCGAGGAAAATCGTATAGATTATTATTCAAATTTCATGTCACAAATAGAACTGTATACATATATCAAGTGTTAGTTTTCACAACAATTAAAAAGTTAAAATTCAAAATAAAGTCAAAACTTTCACTAGGTATATTTTTAATGAAATAAAAGCTTAGAATTAAGAAGACACCACTACAAATAGATTAAAATATACAGACTCGTAAGCTTATCCATTTCATAATCTGTATTCTAATCCATGAGTGTAGTCTTTCGCAGATTCGCTTTTGCCCTCTCAAAAATTCTGCAGAGATATATGTAGTGTAAATAAACAATTAGGTTATATCAATTTCTGGCGTTTTCTTTTAATTATTGTTTTATGGATCAGCTATGTGGTTTAGGGATTTACACCAACAGTTGTAGGTTTTCTGGTTTGAACTGTCTCGAACCAGTAGCGCTTATGGACAACCCACTCCAATCTCACTCAGGAACTAGCTGGCAAACTTTGCTACACCAAGAGACAATTCCTGAATTTCATGTTGTGACTTAGTAAGGCAATACCGATTTTTTTATATCCAGAAATTTCCCATGCAGCAGAATTATAAAGTGGTCTAAAAGAAAGAGGATTGCGAGAGCCTAGGACGAAGAAGGAATTATACGAACAATAAAAGGTACCTACAATAATAAACAAAACTACCTGATATAAATAGAATATATAAGAATACAGAATAATAAGTGTATTACTTAACAAAAAGCCAGCTCGAGCTACAATTTACCTTACAAACACATCAGGATTTAAATTTACAAAAGCAATGACCTCTAGCGGTTAAGCATCTCGATTGCTGATCTAAAGGCCGTGAGTTTGGCTGAATGAAAACCTCTATAGAACCCGTGGGTTGCATGTTACTACTATGTGTAGCATGTCAAGGATCCCTTGCTAGGGTTGAAACTCCTTAGTCTCAGCAAAATTCTATTATGACTATGACCATATGACCGTAGCCGCCAGTGCGTAAGTGGTACTTCAGATGTCTAGAATTTGTCCTAGTAGGTCATCCTCTTGGTATTTTTTCTTGAGTTCTGGCTTTGTTACTGAATAATCAGGATTTTAAAACAACACCGAACTGCACTTTTACCACTGGTCAGTATGCATGGGAAGCAACAGTAGTAAAGCCTCCGAATGACCACAACTATCTCGTGGGTGAGTGTGACTCATGGCCCTCCTGAAGTCCGGTCCTCTTTCAGGATAGTCAAAATAGTGAATGCCAGGCGCCACTGTAGGAAAATTCAACCCTTAGTTGTTTGGATCTGCCCCATCCACGGTCAGGCAGAGGGTTTGAGAAGAATACTTATGCAGGGATTCTATTTTATTGATATATGTTCATTAGCCAAAGACCTAAACGCTTTGGCTAGAGTTGTTCAGACCTCCTTTACAATTTTCTGTATAGTTAATGCTTCCTGTCACTGACCGAAGGTTTCTTATTGTTTTATAATAAGTGACGGTGTATTTTGATTTATTCAGTTGAGCTTCTGATTTTAAATAATAACGTTGTGCGCATCATAAATGAAAGCGCCTTTGACCTTCAATCAATCATACTTTTTACCCGAGTATACAATACTAATACGCAAACCAATATGACTACGTTCAGAGACGATTATTGGTGCGTACATACTTTGCAATACCAAAATGACCTGCGTCAAATTTCTGGGGTTTGGTGCCATTTGCTGTACCTATATCTTTAGAGTCCTGAGCCACACACAAACTATTACCTTTATATTTAGTAGTTACTTTTGCAACTTTGCCTACATCAAATATAAATGTTTGCTAACATTTTAGTATAAGGTCTTGCCTATTATGCATGATCAAAAATCGAACTTTTAGGCTTGATTATGATCAGCAGTTCCAAACTAATCTTATGGAGCAAATGATAGAAGGCTGCAACTAACCTAAACAAGGTAGAAGGACACACAGCATGGGACAGCGTTAACACCAGTGGCGCAGCGCATTGCTGGCGGCTTGTCTGGAACCACTGCTTCTTCACATTGGCATGAATTCAACTATGACCCAGCAACCCATTAGAAGGTTGACTGGCAGACATGCGTAATAGGCAGGACTTTATACTAAAGTTGTACCAAATTTTTTGCATATCCCAACCATACTTACCATGCTTTCTTTGAGCTCTTATACACCTATTACAATTCTCACCCTCTATTAGAATTATTACTATTATTATTGGAAATAGAAAGGCAGCTTTAAGCTGATATACCTATCCATATATAATATTTACATGATATTGAACTATGTTGTATCATGTTTGTTAGTATGCAATTGCGGTATTGTATTATATTTGTATTAGTAGTATTGTTTGCAAAATTAAATTGATTTATGGATGTGGCATTACTTACTTCTTCAGGTAATTTGTTCCAGTCACTCACTACGCGATTACACAGGAAGTTATGTCGAGGATTATATTTTGATCTTACACTCTTCTTCACTAATTTTTCTTGAACCTAGTCAATTCTTTGGTACCTATTGTAACAATTTCTGTAGTTATATATTTATATGTATTATTATTTTCATAAAATATAGTGTTATTTTTCTAAGTAAATAATAAGTTATGGCTAATATTGCATTTAAAACATATTTGAACATTCATTAAAATTTTTGGAACAAAAGGTACCCAATGCATGGGTGTGCTGCTAGCATAGGTGATTACTGCCGTTTCATTTTTCCTTTTTAAAAATTTATAGTAAGCAAAGGGGCGGGGTCGAATATAAGTTTACGTTAGCGGTGATCGAGTTAATCATTAATGTTATTTCATTGATTTATCGCGTGTTGCTTTTACACATTTAATAGACAGCAGCCATTTCATACTCTTAAGTATAATAATAGTAATCTTTATTTCACTTACAGGCATTTGCCCAATTACAAGTGAAAACAATATAATTAATGTAAACAAATAGATCCAAGACAAAATGAGGTAACATATTTAAAACGATAAACGAAAAATATACCTAAAATAATAACACATTTTCTAAAATAGCAAAAAATAAAATATAATTACACTTCTAAATTAGTAAAATCAAATTAGATTAGAGAAGAAGAATTAAATTAAATTAGTGAAGAAGAATTGCCGATCGAAATTGCTTTAGATTCATAGAAAATAGATTAATATCGCTAGGAATTTTATTAAATGCTCGAAATAATGCTAACATTGGAGAGTGCAGATGACTGACCGTATTGGGACATGTGTACGTTAGAGACATACCACATGTGCGTGTACGGGTGTCTGGTATTTTAATGTTAATTTGATTAGGAAGTAAGGGAGCATCCAGAAAGTTATTAAATATTTGATACAAAAATAGTAAATTTTGTTCGTGCCTTCTATCAGATAAAGAATTTAAATTAAAATGGTTTAGTAAAGAAATGTAATGGGGATCAGCAACTGGAAAATCAAATTTAAAATTACAATATTTAAGATTTTTTTTTAAAGTTTTTCAAGTTGAAGGCTGTATTTTATAAACGGCGGATTCCACACTACAAAGCAATATTTCAATTTAGGGCGAATTGTTCGCGTCTTCTATCAGATAAATAATTTAAATTAAAATGGTTTAGTAAAGAAATGTAATGGGGATCAGCAACTAGAAAACCAAATTTAAAATTACAATATTTAAGAAATTTTTCAAGTTGAAGGCTGTATTTTATAAATATTCCAATTTAGAGCGAACTAAACTACTAAATAAGATGATTCAACTGTTAACATTAGTAAAATAGTGTGTATGTCTAATTATAATTCCAAGTTGTTTCGAAGCCGATTTTATTAAATACTCATAATGATAGTTAAATTTTAAATTTGAATCATAAATCACTCCCAGATCTTGGCAAGTATCACCACGATTTAGAGATTTTGAGTTCATACTATAATTAAAATTGAGATTATTAGTTTTTCGCGTATATGTCATACATTGGCATTTGGTAATATTAAAGAGTAGTTTATTGCCTATCTACCATTTATACATGTTATCTAAATCATTTTGAAGATCAATATAGTCTGTGAAAGATTGAATACATTTATTTATCTTTATATCGTCGGGAAAAATTAATTTATCTGCAAATTTTATTGTTTTAACAATGTCAATAATAAAAATTAGGAAAAGTAGCGGGCCGAGTATACTTCCTTGGGGAACACCAGAGTACGCAACAAACTCTTTGGAATTATATCCATTGCACGACACATACACATTTCTATCGGTGAGATACGACTGAAAAAACTTGACGAAATTAGTAGTAAAGCCGATTTGATCAAGTTTAAATAATAGAATTGAATGATCAACAGTATCGAATGCTTTTGAAAAATCTGTATAAATTGCATCCACTTGGAAACGATTATCTAAAGCATTCTTGTCTAACCGATCTCTGTTTATGTATAGTTACCTATAGGAAAATATATATTTAAACTAGCTGGCCCGGCAAACGTTGTTTTGGATTATGATATGATGGGAAAAACCCTTCAAACCATTAAGCACAGAATCATAAAAGTATGACTACAAGTAGAAAGTCGTACAGTGTATAGAAAAACACGCATTCGATATTTTCCAATTTTCCGGCTTTGGATTTTTCCGAATTTTCTTTTTTGCTAAACCACCTCGGGAGTAAGACGAACACAACAAAAAAATCATCCAAATCGGTTAAGTCGTTTTCGAGTTTTTGCGTTACTAACACACTAACACACGGCGATTGATTTTTATATATACAGATTGTGTATGAAATTTTTCTTCTTTTTCCTTTCATGATATGCCGAGAGCCTGTTAGCAACTACACACTGTGCAATTCTAAAGCCCTTTTTGGTAAGTGGCTAGCCTCACCCACAGTTGCTTTATTACAGCAGTTCGGCCAAAGTTGGTCGCAATTTTTACTGTTCGCCGCCATTTTCTATCCGGGTGTCATTTTGGCAATTACATTTAAAAATGTCAATTTGCCATGTAAATTTTAATTTGAGAATAATGAACCAGATTCATAAAAAAATGCTACATTCGTGAATCTAATATTTGGAAACTGCTGGAAATATAATACGGAGATATTGTTACCAGTAGGTAAGCTGATAAGATAGTCCAAAAAAACTGATTTTATCAAAGTCTAAGTTTTATTAAGTATGGAGTTTTTTTATGAATTTGGATCCAAGAATAGGACTGAACATGATATTAAGATGAAAAGGTGCTTTAGAAATAAAAATAGGCGAGACTTGTGGTCAAGCAGGTCAATCGCGCAAATTGGTAACCCAATGACAATTCATAAATATGTGCACAGAATTTTGAAGATTGTGTTTGGGAGAGAGTACGTGTCATTTTCTTTCACGTCATTGACGGAATTAAATTAACATTTGCGGTTACATTGTCAGCAGCATTAAGACTTGCAAACTATGTTTGGGTAGTATAGGATCCAAAAAATATGATATATCTTTGAAATTGGCAAAATTAACGCATATTAGGTGTTCTAAAGGTAATACTAGGGTGTTCTGTAATAATGAAACATCCAATACCTACTTTATATATTATAGTATATTATAAAATTGTATTCCTAGTGTTTTAGTAGTTTCGTTCTGTGGGTTTGTTATTATTCGTGGGAATACTAATTGTAAATGAAATTACAATTTATTATTACGTATACTTGTACTAAGTATATATTTGATTGAAATATTGGTAGTTCCCAACATTTTGACCCGCCACTGCAGTCGGTCATTTTATGTCCTTTGTCATAAGTGGCATTTCATATGGGCAGACGATTTATATAAAGTGACTGTAGCTTCACTCTCTGAGAATAAAGGAAGAATTCCCTTCTACAGGAGTCACAACTACCAGAGGTGTTTATATAGTGCCCGAAAAGTGTACAATGAAACCAGAGCTGGGCAGTAATTAATTACTTTTTAATTAAATTACTAATTAAATTCCTTTTTGTGTATTTGCCTTGGAATTGAATTACTTTTCAAAATGCGGTAATTGTAATTGGGAATTGCCATCTTTGTTAGAAAGTAGTTGAAAATTCCTTTTTAAAAGTAATTAATTACTGCATTCAATTACTCAATTACTTTCGTGTAATTAAATTACTCTAAAGTATTTAAATTACTTTATAGGTATTTGAATTACTTGTGGTAATTGAAATTACTCGAGGTAATTGAATTACTTTGTGGTATTTCAATTACAGAATTACTGACCTCGATAAGGTGCTAGATCTCCAGAACGCATAAAAAAGATAAGTTCTTATTAGGTTACATATTAAGCAAATCGCAGGGTATTCCCCGCGCAATATAATTTATTCTTTCCTCTGACGAGTCGAATAACAGCAACTTCTGCATTTTGTATAACGCGTCCACGAACATAGTGCGTGTATCTGTAGCTTGTAATAATGACAATCTGTATTGTGAGAGACGCTAAGTGTAAGACGCTATAAGAATATTTGCGGTAAGTACATTACAGATTACAATACCTACGGTAAAATAATAATTTTAAATAGATTCATTAGACGATATTGGTTCATAATGATTATTTATTCATTTCAATTTGCTTGCTTTAAACGATCCGTGCAAGTGTAACAGACGTTAGGTCCAGAAAATTATGTTTTTGAGTGAGGAATTGAATTAAACGGACAAAATCCGATAACAACATTTAAACAACGGAAAACACATATATAAAATGTACCTAATTGCAAAATGCCATGTCTAGTTGACTCAAAAATGCATTATGGCGTATGGTAATTTTAAAACGCCGCCGCATAAGTTTACCGCATTCTTGCTCATATGTTGCTTTTTATACTGGCTGCAGTATGTTAGCTTCGATTATTATTAAAAAAACCCTTGCTAATTACGAGACATTCAAATATTGGCTTCTTAATGATTTTACACAAAATTCCATTTAGTTTTTTAAAAGAACAGTGTATAGTGACCCAATTTACGTAATTTGATATTTTATTTCCCTAAACTTAAAATCAATAGGTATTATTAAAGATGTTAATAACATTTTGAAATTTGAAGTAAAAATATGAGAGCAACCTGAGCAATTTAATTGTCGAGCGTTCACAGTAATTTTCTTATTCGGTGTGTTCAAAAAGGAATTACTTAAGGGTTGGCCATGGAATATAAAAGTATTGGCAACAGCAAGCTTTAGAATTCATTAACATAATCACTGTTGTTGCTGTTATAAGTTTATATTATACGCTGATATCGCGATTGAAAATTCTAAAAATTTGCCATATTCAACCCTTATGTAATTTCTTTTTGAACACATAGTATAAAGGTCACTTGAATGTAAAAATGACTTCATTGTTACGTACTTGAGCAAATTATTTCAATCAGCCGTTTTCAACTAGGTTTATCAGTCATCTCTCAACTTTCAATCGTCCCTGATCAACACGAAATTGATATTTTGTTTTATAATTTCAGAAGTTACCTAATACATTTTTAATAACTATTGGTATTAAGAGGGAGGAAAATGTATCATTCCCTCCCGCAGATGTAGTTTAGTTCTTCAGAGTTTGCGAGAACAGTACCTAATCAATTTATTGTAATCATGCAAGGGATGAAATGACGTTTTAGTGCAGAGTTATACATACAACACTTTTACATTTTATGATGAGACTATCTCTTGTAATCAGCTGCATTCAAAAATATTTAAATAGGAAAACCAGGAGGCTAGTTGATTTATTATTACTAATAATCACATTGTCTCCCGTCTCTAATGGCAACGGCAGTCAATGTTATTCCCTCCCACTGCCATTGGAAACCAACCAGGGACCCAAACGTATATTTATTTTTCCTATACCCCTAACGGGCAACAGAAAATGTCACTTTCGTATAAAGGGGCAAAAAAAGTGTTTTCAAACAGAGCCAACAAAAAATGCTCAAGTTGCGCCAATTGGATCGTTCTTCTACAAAATCTAAATAGAAATTTGCTGTCAAACACTTAAGAAATCCAATGCTTCACCCTGTATACTTAGGTAAGTTACATATTTTTGTCATTCAGCCTCATGTTAAGCGTATTTAATAATAGATTGTTCTACAAGTTAAGAAAAGTGAAAGTTTTTCAACGTTTAATTCACGAGCGAGTGATGCAAAGGGAGTGGATTAATTTATCACGAACATGGAAAAATCACTTTTATAACATATTCAGCGTGCTATTTTTTCTAATATCATTACAAAATCTAGCCAATATTAAATTCGACATTTCTTCATATTCGATTTTTTTTTTAATTGGCAGTGAAGAACGTTGAAATCGTCAAATAAAATACGAGAAATCGGCAGTGAAGTAATCCATTGTTTTACAACTTTTTGTAGGCGGCTGAGCGATAGGTAAACGTCAACCGACGTGAACGTAACCTATAAAAGTTGGTTAAAATGTTGTAACTTCGCGATTTCTCGATTTTAAAAAACAATTTAGCCCTGGGCACTGGGAGTTCCATTTCAATCCTTGTGTGGTTTATATGCTTTGGCCTTTCGGGCCTCGGCAACTAAATACATAATCGTGACAAAAAGCTCAACTTTAGTGATAACTTATGTGGAAATTAATATAACAAAAATATAGATTTGAACTTCCAAGTCCCTATACCTTCTTTCTGAAGGGACTTTGTACTAAAGTGTATTAGGTTTAATCGGTTTATTATAACCTAAGGATTCTATGCCAAATCGGTGTCCCATTTTTTTGGGACACCCTGTATAATTGTTATCCTTGCATTTATTTATTTACTTACATCTTACATCAAAACAAACTAAAAACTTTTGGTTTTGGTGAACGGTGCATGTAGCTAGAAGATTTAATTATCAAAAAACCTTCAAGAGTGATAAAGTATTAGGTTACTATAGTTAACAAAACATAAAAATTAAGCATTTTTAGATAACGATTACGAATCGACACGACACTAATGATAGTTGCAACTTGCAAGAAAATTCCACTAAATACAACTATATGACAATAATTTTTATTGAAAGTAATTGAAAAAGTAATTGATGTTGTACAATTACAATTACTAAGTAATTGGTACTTGAATTACTATTTCCTGTGAGTAATTGAATCTCTGGTAATTAAATTACTACATTGGGCGGTAATTGGTAATTAGTAATTAATTACTTTTTAAAAGTAATTTGCCCAGCTCTGAATGAAACCAATGTTCAAATATGAGGTTTGAAATCAGCCAATTATAAGCTGAAATGCATTACCTCTCAACTATCCGCGCTACCCGAAATTTAATTTGTTCAAAATAAAACCAGATTAACAATTAATATGTATATTGATTTCAGTTTATACACGATACAAGGAGCCAAATTCAATCAAACGTGCATTAACTAGTTTTCTAAAAAAATCAGTTCAGTGTATCAAACAAAAGTTACATATATTACAAGAAAGATACGAGAATACTTTTAAGTTTCCCCACATCTATCTATGTCAAGACTAGCTAGTTTTAGAATCATGAAACTTTACTATATGTAGAAGTAGTAGAGGGGCAGCGAAACTGGAGCAATCTGTCAATCAAACGATTAAACTAATTGACCTAATTAAATCCGCCGTTTAAATCCGCGATTTGATCTAATTAATTCCGCGGTTTGAACCAATTAATTTCGCGGTTTGCTCTAATTAATTTTCATATGTGTTACTGATTAATTACATATGAAGTTTGATATGTAATTTGCATATGTGCTACTGATTAAATTACGCGGCGGCCATTTTTATTTTGCTTCCGGAATTACGCGGCGGCCATTTTAATTTCGAGCGAATATTTGAATTTGAAATTTTTCAGTCCCATTTTTTGAATTTAAACTTCCCGGGTGTCCGCCATCTTGGTTTTCTGCGTGCGCACTTCTCGCGGCTGTCCTTTTAATTTTGAATTTTCGCGCGAATATTTGAATTAGAAATTTTTCAGATTTTTTTCTAAGTTCCATTTTTTTAATTTAAACTGCCCGGATTGTCGGCCATCTTGGTCTTCTCGCATTTATTTAATTTTAAAAATCTATTTGCGACCAAAGTATTCGAGTGTAAGGCATAGCCAGCTGAGCTACCCAGAACAACGTACCTGAATGCTATTAAAATTTTTAATTTTGAATTTTCGCGCGAATATTTGAATTTGAAATTTTTCAATTTTTTTCTAAGTTTCATTTTTTGAATTTAAACTGCCCGGGGTGTCGGCCATCTTGGTTTTCTCGCATTTATTTAATTTAAAAAAACTATTTGCGTCGGCCCCAAGTGGGATTTGAACCAGCGACCGCAGTATTACGAGTCTAAGGCGTAGCCAGCTGAGCTACCCAGAGCAACGTACCTGAATGCTATTAAAATTTTTAATTTTGAATTTTCGCGCGAATATTTGAATTTGAAATTTTTCAGATTTTTTTCTAAGTTCCATTTTTTGAATTTAAACTTCCCGGGGTGTCTGCCATCTTGGTTTTCTCGCATTTATTTAATTTAAAAAAGCTATTTGCGTCGGCCCCAAGTGGGATTTGAACCAGCGACAGCAGTATTACGAGTCTAAGGCGTAGCCAGCTGAGCTACCCAGAACAACGTACCTGAATGCTATTAAAACTTCAACACTTGCGTGCGGTTTCGACGTCGCGCTCCCTTGTTTTAAACAAACTATTTTTTGAGAAATATAAATTATAATAACGGAATTGCATACCCTGTGGTGTTAAATGAGGGGTAGTAATTTTAAAAAACTGATTTTGCAATTGGTTATGCCAGAATTAATTATTTTATCTTTATAATTTGAGTGAGGCGCATGAATGGATTATCGACATTTTCATTGTCCCTAACTACTATATAGCTGGAAATTTCCGCTCTACCGTCGCAATTTGAAAGCTATTATTTTTATAATTTGCTCCAACAGAACGTATGCTATCTCACACAATCTTCATTGGTTTCTATAACTTTCTCTTTTTTACTCGTAGTAACGTGATACTGAATAAATTACGCATTAGCTTCTGATTAAATTACGCGGGGGTCATTTTCAATTTTCGCGCTAATATTTGAATTTGAAATTTTTCAGATTTTTTCTAAGTTCCCTTTTTAAAAACAAGTTGAGATATGTGTTTGTGACTAACAGCGCTTTGTTCGTTTAAACATCCTTGGAGACGATTTTGCTTTGTTCGCCACGGCTTATATATACCAGAAATAAGATAACATGAACAAGAAGATAACACGTATTGCTAGAGTAAGAAAGAGATAAACATAGTAGCAAATATTCGAGAAGGCTTGACTCTTAATTTTAATTATGTCATTTGTCAACTAAACATGCCTACTAATATAATTTTTTGTATGGCTATCTCTTTCTTACTTAAGCGTTGTATTTACTTGTTCATGCTATCTTATTGCTGTTATATTTTTATCATTTGTCCCGGTATTACAATCCGTCAGTGAAAGTTTGTACTGTACCGCAATTCGTCACGGAGAATGCAGGTATAGACAAGATTCAACCCCCTAGGTATATCTTACAAATTTTGTATGACGTAATGCTTCTCCAGTTTTAAAAAGCGGCGGATAATAATTCATGGAACTATTACGCAACAAACTTAAGTAAAAATCCGTGGTCGGTATTCTTATTTGTTGTAAGGGGCAACTGTCGGAATCCACAAGTTGAACGTATCGTTATAATTTCTTCTATTTCGTACTACCAAATTTCATAAAAGTATAAAAACTGCATCTTGTTTTCCAACAAATCGGTACAGGTTTGACGGCACAACGGTCTTTTTAATTTGTAACACCGAGATTGACATGTTTGGTTTTTATTTTATAAGTAGGCGTCTGAAATTGTGTCATTATATCGATCAAAACTGTATTTTAGTTTTAAAAATTCCGGTATAAATGCAAACGGACGAAAATAAAAACGCAATTGACCACAAATTAACATAAATTTGAATAAAAACAGACAATTTCGTTGAAAAATATTCTGACACCATTTTTTCACTTAAAATTTTACAAGAAACTGACATCATGTCACTTTAAATTATACAAAAAACGACATTTTTATTCAATAAACGATAAAAAATACGCCATCGCACATCATTTCACTTAAAATTATCACAATTCGTTTTGCAAAGCGCTTTTATAATAACGAAAATGATGTAAAAACAGTTGTAGAGTTATTTCTAAGCATAATTTTGCAAATGTTTTACACTTTTTTCTCTAACTTGTTGCAATTTTTGTAAGATTTGAATAAAAAACAGCAATTTCATTGAAAAATATTCTGCTAGAATCATTTCGAGATGC
Source organism: Agriotes lineatus (assembly GCA_940337035.1). Lineage (NCBI taxonomy): Eukaryota > Metazoa > Arthropoda > Insecta > Coleoptera > Elateridae > Agriotes > Agriotes lineatus. The sequence goes on along the minus strand of OW679202.1, from coordinate 52,399,438 downwards.
GAAATTTCAGCTAAGTAGGCTCGTTGTTCATTTTTATTACGAAGTTTTTGTACTTTTGATGGAAATATATGTATGTTGACCACAAATTAACACAATTTTGAATAAAAACACGCAATTTCGTTGAAAACAATGTTCTGACACCATCATTTCACTTAAAATTTTACAAAAACCGTCATCATGTCACTTGAAATTATACAAAAAACGATATTTTTACTCAACACACGACGAAAATTGAACAAAAATTACGCAATTACACATCATGTCACACAAATTTTAAAAAAATCGACATGTCACATAAATTATACAAAAACTGACATCATGTCACTTGAAATTATACAAAAAACGACATTTTTACTCAACACACGACGAAAATTGAACAAAAATCACGCAATTACACAGCATCTCACATACATTTTTACAAAAATCGACATTATGTTACATAAACTTAGCATAATTTTGCAAATGTTTTACACTTTTTTTATAAAATGCATCGCTCAAAATTAAAAGAAATCGCAATTTCGTTGAAAAAATCTTCTACCACAATCATTTCGATAAACAAAATTCAAAAATTCTTGTACTTTTGATGGAAATAGATGTATGTTGACCACAAATTAATATAATTTTGAATAAAAACGCGCAATTTTGTTGAAAAAAATGTTCTGACACCATCATTTCCCTTAATATTTTACAAAAACTGGCAACATGTCACTTGAAATTATACAAAAAACGACATTTTTATTCAATAAGCGATAAAAAATACGCCATCCCACATTATTTCACTTAAAAAATTATCACAATTCGTTTTATAAATCGTTTTGTAAAACGAAAATGATGTAAAAACAGTTTTAGAGTTATTTCTAAGCATAATTTTGCAAATGTTTTACACTTTTTTATAAAATGTATCGCTCAAAATTAAAAGAAATAACAATTTTTTAAATTATATCATACCATTATGAAATCGTAGATTGATTTTTTGAAATTTTACACTTTGTAACTGTAAAATAACTTCAATTACTAATATTTTAGCTTTAGATTTTGTAATTATTGCAGATTTGTGAAAAAACAAAAGCAGAGTAGAAATAAAAAACACAAAAACTTTGTAATAAACAAAAAAAACTTTGTAATAAACAAATATATTGTTCTTATTTCGTATAATACTTAATAATATAAAAATAAATATACAGCTGAATGTCTTATTGTCTAAAAATCCGCTAGCAATTTACAAAACTGTAGTTTGAGGTGTACAACATTTCAAATTAAAAAGGCTGCAAGTAATAAAATCAGAATTCGTTTACATGGGATCGTAGAACAAATTTCATTGTGGCATTTTAAAGTTTAAGGCGCTCCCAATCCAGGATTCCCTGAGTCGTTTTTCTAACGGCCCTTTTTTGGAGGCGTTTCCTTATCGGCGTTCTTCTGACTGAACCTTTTTGATATGGACTTGGATGAGTAGCTGGTGTTTTTAATTTATATTCTAAATCGGACTCGCAGTTATTAGTTTCCATTTCGGTTTTTTCTGTAGTAACAGTCGGGGTTGGCTTCTTTTGCTGTTTAGGTTTAGCTAGCAGCACATGAGCAATGTTAAGGTCTTTGATGTAATCAGCAAACTGTAGGCGTCCGGGTGGATTAATAGTTTTTCGAGGCCTCAGAGTGTCGTGAACTAAATCGACTATGTTAGACGCCGGTAAAATTTCACCCTTTATAGTAACGGTACGCTTGTGATCCCAGCTCACATCGTTTGAGGCACTCAAAATACGTAGGAAAACTTCAGGTTTTTTCTTAATAGTTTTGTGAAGTGTAGATAAAATAACGGCATTTGATAGGCTGTTACTGCTTGTTTCAATAGGTATTTTGATTGGCTGCCGTACCTGGTTTGTGAAATGAAGGAATCTTTGTAACACTTGGTTGTACTGCCCCCATTTATCGTGATCAGTTAATTTGGAGTTTAAAACTTTTTGCATTTCGTCATCAAGCTGTGATATTTTTCTCCATATTCTCGCCAGACTTAAGGCGTTGGACAAATTCCGGTGATACAAACAACATCTTCCGCTCTTGATCCATCTTAGTCGAAAAGGAGCTCAGTCGTTTGTTCTGGTAGAGCCGTCGTGAATAAACTAACTTAAAATCAAGACTTTCATAATAAATATATAAAAAAAATATGGCAGGCACGAGAATCGAACCCGCATTCTATCTCGAGACCAGAGCTTTACCATTCGGCCAACCTGCCTCCCTGTATAAACGAGCACTCTCTGCATAATTAAGAAAACATCTAGTTTAAAGGCCTTCTATTTGCAATTTCATACAATATTTCATATAAATTAAATCATGTACAAATTTCTAAACTGGGTTTGATATATATTTATCGAAAGACTTGATTCACAGCTGACGTTTTATTATTATTTGTCATGATTCGTCATCGCTGAATTTACAAGAACCAGCTTGTCTGCTGTGTGATGTACGTAATGTCTCCATTCCTTTTTATTTTAAAATTTGTAAAACTAGAGGTCCAAACTGCTACCGCACTAACTCGTTTTAAACCATTATACTCTGTTACCTGGTGCGGCTGCATCCTGGGCCTCCGATAAATATATATCAAACCCAGTTTAGAAATTTGTACATGATTTAATTTATATGAAATATTGTATGAAATTGCAAATAGAAGGCCTTTAAACTAGATGTTTTCTTAATTATGCAGAGAGTGCTCGTTTATACAGGGAGGCAGGTTGGCCGAATGGTTAAGGCGCAAGATTTAAGCTCTGGTCTCGAGAGAGAATGCGGGTTCAATTCCCGTGCCTGCCATATATTTTTTGATATATTTATTATGAAAGTCTTGATTTTAAGTTAGTTTATTCACGACGGATCTACCAGAACAAACAACTGAGCTCCTTTTCGACTAAGATGTTGATTGTATCGCCGGAATTTGTCCAACGCCTTAAGTCTGGCGAGAATACGGAGAAAAATATATTATCAGAGCTTGATGACGAAATGCAAAAAGTTTTAAAGTCCAAATTAACTGATCACGATAAATGGGGGCAGTACAACCAAGTGTTACAAAGATTCCTTCATTTCACAAACCAGGTACGGCAGCCAATCAAAATACCTATTGAAACAAGCAGTAACAGCCTATCAAATACCGTTATTTTATCTACACTTCCCAAAACTATTAAGAAAAAAGCTGAAGTTTTCGTACGCATTTTGAGTGCCTCAAACGATGTGAGCTGGTATCACAAGGGTACCGTTACTATAAAGGGTGAAATTTTACCGGCGTCTAACATAGTCGATTTAGTTCACGACACTCTGAGGCCTCGAAAAACTATTAATCCACCCGGACGCCTACAGTTTGCTGATTACATCAAAGACCTTAACGTTGCTCATGTGCTGCTGCCTAAACCTAAGCAATAACCCCGACTGATACTACAGGAAAAACCGAAATGGAAACTGATAACTGCGAGCCCCATTTAGAGTATAAATTAAAAACACCAGCTACTCATCCAAGTCCACATCAAAAAGGTTCAGTCAGAAGAACGCCGATAAGGAAACGCCTCCAAAAAAGGGCCGTTAGAAAAATGCCTCTAAGGCAGATGTCATCAACATCAAAAACGAAGGGAATTTTAGATTGGGAGCATCTTAAACTTTAAAATGACACAATGAAATTCTGATTTTATTACTTGCAGCCTTTTTAATTTGAAATGTTGTACATCTCAAACTACAGTTTTGTAAATTGCTAGCGGATTTTTAGACAATAAGACATTCAGCTGTATATTTATTTTTATATTATTAAGTATTATACGAAATAAGAACAATATATTTGTTTATTACAAAGTTTTTTTGTTTATTACAAAGTTTTTGTGTTTTTTATTTCTACTCTGCTTTTGTTTTTTCACGAATCTGCAATAATTACAAAATCTAAAGCTAAAATATTAGTAATTGAAGTTATTTTACAGTTACAAAGTGTAAAATTTCAAAAATCAATTTACGATTTCATAATGGTATGATATAATTTAAAAAATTGTGATTTCTTTTAATTTTCAGCGATACATTTTATAAAAAAGTGTAAAACATTTGCAAAATTATGCTTAGAAATAACTCTAAAACTGTTTTTACATCATTTTCGTTTTACAAAACGATTTATAAAACGAATTGTGATAATTTTTTAAGTGAAATAATGTGGGATGGCGTATTTTTTATCGCTTATTGAATAAAAATGTTGTTTTTTGTATAATTTCAAGTGACATGATGCCAGTTTTTGTAAAATTTTAAGGGAAATGATGGTGTCAGAACATTTTTTTCAACGAAATTGCGCGTTTTGTGGTCAACATACATCTATTTCCATCACAAGTACAAGAATTTTTGAATTTTGTTTATCGAAATGATTGTGGTAGAAGATTTTTTCATCGAAATTGCGATTTCTTTTAATTTTGAGCGATGCATTTTATAAAAAAAGTGTAAAACATTTGTAAAATTATGCATAGTTTATGTAACATGATGTCGATTTTTGTAAAAATGTATGTGAGATGCTGTGTAATTGCGTCATTTTTGTTCAATTTTCGTCGTGTGTTGAGTAAAAATGTCGTTTTTTGTATAATTTCAAGTGACATGATGTCAGTTTTTGTATAATTTATGTGACATGTCGATTTTTATAAAAATTTGTGTGACATGATGTGTAATTTCGTGATTTTTGTTCAATTTTCGTCGTGTGTTGAGTAAAAATATCGTTTTTTGTATAATTTCAAGTGACATGATGACGGTTTTTGTAAAATTTTAAGTGAAATGATGGTGTTAGAACATTTTTTTCCACGAAATTGCGCGTTTTTATTCAAAATTATGTTAATTTGTGGTCAACATACATATATTTCCATCAAAAGTACAAGAACTTCGTAATAAAAAAGAACAACGAGCCTACTTAGCTGAAATTTCGCATCTCGAAATGATTCTAGCAGAATATTTTTCAATTAAATTGCTGTTTTTTATTCAAATCTTACAAAAATTGCAACAAGTTAGAGAAAAAAGTGTAAAACATTTGCAAAATTATGCTTAGAAATAACTCTACAACTGTTTTTACATCATTTTCGTTATTATAAAAGCGCTTTGCAAAACGAATTGTGATAATTTTAAGTGAAATGATGTGCGATGGCGTATTTTTTATCGTTTATTGAATAAAAATGTCGTTTTTTGTATAATTTAAAGTGACATGATGTCAGTTTCTTGTAAAATTTTAAGTGAAATAATGGTGTCAGAATATTTTTTCAACGAAATTGTCTGTTTTTATTCAAATTTATGTTAATTTGTGGTCAATTGCGTTTTTATTTCGTCCGTTTGCCTTTATACCGGAATTTTAAAAACTAAAATACAGTTTTGATCGATATAATGACACAATTTCAGACGCTTACTTATAAAATAAAAACCAAACATGTCAATCTCGGTGTTACAAATTAAAAAGACCGTCGTGCCGTCAAACCTGTACCGATTTGTTGGAAAACAAGATGCAGTTTTTATACTTTTATGAAATTTGGTAGTACGAAATAGAAGAAATTATAACGATACGTTCAACTTGTGGATTCCGACAGTTGCCCCTTACAACAAATATGAATACCGACGACGGATTTTTATTTAAGTTTGTTGCGTAATAGTTCCATGCATTATTATCCGCCGCTTTTTAAAACTGGAGAAGCATTACGTCATACAAAATTTGTAAGATATACCTAGGGGGTTGAATCTTGTCTATACCTGCATTCTCCGTGACGAATTGCGGTACAGTACAAACTTTCACTGACAGATTGTAATACCGGGACAAATGATAAAAATATAACAGCAATGAGATAGCATGAACAAGTAAATACAACGCTTGAGTAAGAAAGAGATAGCCATACAAAAAATTATATTAGTAGGCATGTTTAGTTGACAAATGACATAATTAAAATTGAGAGTCAAGTCTACTCGAATATTTGCTACTATGTTTATCTCTTTCTTACTCTAGCAATACGTGTTATCTTCTTGTTCATGTTATCTTATTGCTGGTATATATAAGCCGTGGCGAACAAAGCAAAATCGTCTCAAGGATGTTTAAACGAACAAAGCGCTGTTAGTCACAAACACATGTCTCAACCTGTTTTAAAAAAGGGAACTTAGAAAAAATCTGAAAAATTTCAAATTCAAATATTAGCGGGAAAATTGAAATTGACCGCCGCGTAATTTAATCAGAAGCTAATGCGTAATTTATTCAGTATCAGGGTACTACGAGTGAAAAAGAGAAAGTTATAGAAACCAATGAAGATTGTGTGAGATAGCATACGTTCTGTTGGAGCAAATTATAAAAATAATAGCTTTCAAATTGCGATGGTGGAGCGGAAATTTCCAGCTATATAGTAGTTAGGGACAATGGAAATGTCGATAATCCATTCATGCGCCTCACTCAAATTATAAAGATAAAATAATTAATTCTGGCATAACCAATTGCAAAATCAGTTTTTTAAAATTACTACCCCTCATTTAACACCACAGGGTATGCAATTCCGTTATTATAATTTATATTTCTCAAAAAATAGTTTGTTTAAAACAAGGGAGCGCGACGTCGAAACCGCACGCAAGTGTTGAAGTTTTAATAGCATTCAGGTACGTTGTTCTGGGTAGCTCAGCTGGCTACGCCTTAGACTCGTAATACTGCTGTCGCTGGTTCAAATCCCACTTGGGGCCGACGCAAATAGCTTTTTTAAATTAAATAAATGCGAGAAAACCAAGATGGCCGACACCCCGGGCAGTTTAAATTCAAAAAATGAAACTTAGAAAAAAAATTGAAAAATTTCAAATTCAAATATTCGCGCGAAAATTCAAAATTAAAAATTTTAATAGCATTCAGGTACGTTGTTCTGGGTAGCTCAGCTGGCAATGCCTTACACTCGAATACTTTGGTCGCAAATAGATTTTTAAAATTAAATAAATGCGAGAAGACCAAGATGGCCGACAATCCGGGCAGTTTAAATTAAAAAAATGGAACTTAGAAAAAATCTGAAAAATTTCTAATTCAAATATTCGCGCGAAAATTCAAAATTAAAAGGACAGCCGCGAGAAGTGCGCACGCAGAAAACCAAGATGGCGGACACCCGGGAAGTTTAAATTCAAAAAATGGGACTGAAAAATTTCAAATTCAAATATTCGCTCGAAATTAAAATGGCCGCCGCGTAATTCCGGAAGCAAAATAAAAATGGCCGCCGCGTAATTTAATCAGTAGCACATATGCAAATTACATATCAAACTTCATATGTAATTAATCAGTAACACATATGAAAATTAATTAGAGCAAACCGCGAAATTAATTGGGTCAAACCGCTGAATTAATTAGATCAAATCGCGGATTTAATCGGCGGATTTAATTAGGTCAATTAATTTAATCGTTTGATTGACAGATTGCTCCAGTTTCGCTGCCCCTCTACTACTTCTAGATAACTGACTAATGGGAACTGATTGGCTAATCACGCAACTAACAAATAGACACATCTCCGGTCATATATGCAGATTAATATTAACTAAACGACATTGGATCAACAAAATGTACAAAAACAAAATAAAACCGCCTGCAACTTCACAAATACTGTAAAGCAACTACTGTGTTCCCTATTATGCTTTTTGTCTAGTAAAGCTCAATCTGGGTAAACACTGTTATACCGGGTGACAATGAGACAAGGGCCATGCCTCTATCTCCGTTATTTATGAATGAATTTGGTTGAAATTTGATAAAAGGACACTAGACATAATTTCGGATTGACATACAAGTATAATCAAAATGGCCGACTTCCTGTTTCACCGGAAATAATACTAACTTTGATTTTTTAAATGGATCATCCTATATATTTTATGTTTTTCGCAATCTACGACTGAAATTACATACAACAGTGCTGCCAAATTTGCTTAGGTATTACACAGAAATATTAAAAAAATAATTCATTAATTATTCTTCAATTTTGGATAACGATAAAGTAGTGCATGATTCATATCGTTAGATTGGTAATTAAATTTTCTGTTTAATGGCAAGATGTGTTTAGCAAATTTTGTTCTTTTATTAAGGGTTTGTTATTGGCTTCATTGATAATATACCTATTATTATTAGTTGCTAGAGTCAATTAGAATACTTTTTTCAAGTGACTGCCTTCTATTGTAAAAAATTACAGTTGGAAAAGGTATTTTTTTGTTTGAAAAAATTAAAATTTGAGAAGACTAGTTTATGTACTTTGATTTGTAGATTACGAAAAACATAAAATATACAGGATAATCTATTTAAAAAATCAAAGGTATCATTTCCGGTGAAACCGGAAGTCAGCCATTTTGAATATATTTATCAGTCAATCAGATATTATCCCTAGTATCTTCATATAAAATGTTATCTAAATAGATTCATAAATAAAGAAGATATAAGCATGGCCCTGTTCTCATTGTCACCCGGTATAGCTAATGAAATTATTGCATATAAGGTTATATGTTATGAAACCACAATAATAAATATTCCTAGCTACATTGCGACATGGCTGTCTGGAATTTATAAACAAAACATCGTGTACCAATAAAAATAAAATATATGTGCTGTAATGGACAGACTTTTGCAAACATTATATGCTACACTATATAATACGTTCACTGGTAAGGACAAAAGAGCTCCTGGTTTTTATTACTTTCTAATTCTATTTTAGTCCAGCCCTGCCTTTGGAGCCTCTTGGGGTTAGCAGTACTTCCTCCGTAAACACTACAGGAAAAAAAAATAAGCGAAAAAATTACAATAATTTTATCACTCACCTTTCTGCGTTACTTTCCTTGTTAGTGTCAACATTGTCCAAACCTAACTTTAATAAAACATTTACTGCCTCTAGGGGCAGCCTTTTCGTGTAAAGTTCCAAGCTGGTCCTGGACCTTAGCTCGTACACTCTGCATCACTTGAGGAGATTTCTTGGCTGCCTGCACTGAACCAGTTTTCTTCCCCTCAGTCGGAGATTTACAGGAGTCTGAATTCAACATTTTGGGCCTTCCCAATTTAACTTTTAGCTGAAAGATGTAATTAGTTAGACATCATTTATTCGCAATTTTACGTTTTTTAAATTCCATTAGAATTTTTAAAGAGTGATTCAGAGAATTGGAATAACTATTAGGGTATCAGTGGTCTTTAATGTGTGTTAGAAAATGGTTTTAAAATACAGTGACACTTTCTTGTTCATAAGGTACTTCAACAACTCAGATCAAAACATGAGTGGCTGGTAACAGTTCACGAGCCACCCACGGACATAATTTTTTAAAAAATTCTTGTTTGAGTTTTTAGGAAGTTGGTTGATTCAACACGATATAAACGAATGTGGAAAACATTAACAATCGTTTTATTTTCATTAAAACATACAAATTACAAACATAAATTGCAAACACATAAAATTACGTCAATATGTTTAAAATATAATGAAGAACAGCTTATTACGTAGAAACGAATACCGGAATCTAATGTGGTAATTAGAGGCGAAGGAAAATAACCCACGCCCCCATTTTGGCCAGAATGACACAAGACGGATAGAGAAGCAATGATATTGAATCCCAGAGTGTCTCTGTTTATATAGGTCGCCAGTGCAAGGCGAAAGGATTCTCTATTATTAGTAAGTAAGTAAATAAGTTTATTTATTTAGTATAATATACTAGTACATAGAATCATTATTATTATATCTTAACTTATTTATTATTAATAACATCAACACAACTCGCTACACGTCTCGCACTTGAGGGTGTGGCGATGGTTAAGAAATGGCGGTTAAAGTCCTTTTTTTCTCACCTAGCTCAGCGGATGTGGGCGTGGCGATCAATGGTAAAGGGCTGGGGAACAATATACACCAGGCAGGCTTACGTAATGAGTTCTCTTTAATACATGGAACAACACAAATAAACAAATACTTATATACAAGACAACTAAATGTAACTAAGGCTATATGTACACGACACAACCAGCGTGGCGGTTATAGTTTTGCCCTATGTATACTGTCCGACGGTTTTGTCTATAGTTTGCGGGGCCGGGAAAAACACTTTCTCATCACCGGACACGTCACACTACCGCGGGCGCGCGTTCTCGTCCGTCTGGGGGCGATTCGGAGCGGAAAGAGTCTGGCTCCCGGGATGCGGCGTGGCGTTGGCACGAGCGGCAGCGGCGAGCGGAGGCGTAGGCGGGCGTTCCTCCGGGGGTCCCCTCCCTCGGTGGAGCGGGCAGTGGCGTCACGGGGGCGGCGTGGGGGCAGTTGCGCTTTCCGCAACGGGAGGTGAGCTGAGGCCTCTTGCCTGACCTCCTCCCACAGCTGTTCGAACTCCGCTTCTTCCTCGGGACTGAGGAAGAATTCTACGCCGAGTCGACGGGGGCGGCAGGTGAGGCGGACCTGCTGGAGACGGAGCCGCGGGCGGCCTTCCGGGGTATCGGCTTTGTGGGCTGCGGATCCTGTGGGCGTATCCCCGGGGATAGACGTGTGGGTACAGGTGGGGCGGCGGCCTGGATGCCTCGGGGGCGTCGGCACTGACAAGCCTCCTGGGTGAGTGGAGACTCAGGCGAACTGGGCGGAGGTGGCCCAAAGAGATGTTCCAGAAGTTTTCGAGTACTATAAAAAAACTTTGGGGGTTAGGGTACGTCGTACCTTCGGAGGTAGTTGCACGGTGGGCGGCGGATCTGCTAGTGGGGCTTCGTACGTATTTTTCCAGGGCTTACTTTTGCGGCATTCTGGCTTATCCCGGATCACGGTACAGCGGAGCGTTGTTGCGGAGGCGGCGAGGTCCTCGAGGGGGCCTGAGGTACAGCGGCGCTCAGGGCTAGGCTTTGTAGGCGGCGGCAGGACCTGGGGCACCGCGGCGCTCCGGCTTAAGGGTGAAACAATTTTTTGCTTCGCTTAATTGTTTCGCCTTTTACCAAATTATTTCAGGCCTAACCTGTATATTTTTATTTGAATTATATGTAATTCCTTGCATTTCTTAAATTTTCCAAACCAGCGCATTTTGTACCTGTATTGAGTTGCTATCATTAGCACGGTGCACTTTTGACCCGCTATATCTGTTACCGCTGGCCATAGGAATGCGAACTTGCATTTTGAAGAGAACGTTTCGGGCCTCGCATTTGTCGTCTAGCCCCGACCGACGCGTTTCGCGCGGTCGAGGTTTGATTTTTAAATAAGTCAAAAGTACTTGCGCTCAATCAATTTTTACAAGCATTTTGTTCCCAAGAGCTGATAATTTGATTCAGTTTTTACCAGGAATTATTTTCACCTGGAATTCTCAAATTGCACTTGGGATTAACAATTGGAGCCCAGTTTCTTGTCCTAATTCGAAACGAACACGTGCTATTTTTTGCATCGCTTCTGCACCCATGTTGCGTAAGGTTGATTCCTTGCTGTATGCGGGTTATCAGTTATAGCAGCTCCCGACTAGCGTTTACACCCTAAACTTGTGGGGGCCTAGGTCAGTTGGTTCGTTTTTTATTACAACGCCAATCGAGGACGGGTTATGTACCTTCCAAGTTAATCTTGTGCTGGTGATACCGGATGATAAATTTATCACTAATATAATAGTTCATTCACTCAGTAAATTTAATTAAAGATAGCATTTAAAACTATTGAATTTTTATGTTTTTATGAATGACAGCGATATGCATATCTCTAGATTTATTTTGCAATTTCAAGTAATTTAACGACCAAAAAAGGTTTTTTTTGTAGTAATGCGTGTGGCCACCTTCAATTAGTTTCGGTTGTTTAATCCTTTTTAAATGGATGTCTGAAAGCCTCGTGCCTTTGTGTTCTCGGAGCTCGCGACCGTTATTTTTAAGCTTACTTTTCGAATTCTAGTTCGGCGTGTTTCTTAAATGTTTACGCGGCCGCTGGCCTTTTGTCGGCGTTTATGTTTGTTTTTGGAGGCACTAATATTTCTTAGGTCGACCGTTGCATCCGTGACGAAATTGTGTGGCTATTGATACCTACGACTAATTTCGCGTTGCCCTTATTAATTATGTATATTCTTTCTTATTAGAATTTCATTTCGCTCACAGAATGCGACTTTTAGGCTTAATGCATTTCTGATTTGGCGAGCGATTGTTGTACCTGTCTACTTGGACATTTTAAGCTCGGCTAATTTTTCTCGGGCGGCGTCCGTTCTAAAACAGCCTACGACTTTTATTAAATTCGCCATAAGGGTTGCTTGCCCTGTATGCAATAAACACGTTGATTGCAGCAACATTCATCAACCCGTAAAATATCACCATTGGCCAACGATGAGCATTTTCAGCAACATTATAAGAAGTAATCATTCTATCAAACACATCTACCCCTCTCCCCATTACTTAGGAATATTGTAAAATGAAACAATTTATATATTTTTCGCCGTAACGAAATTTGCAGTTGGCGGGGTGACTCATGGCCGACACCGACAGAAAATGTCAACATAACCTATGAATTGGGTAAAAACTTTTAATTTCACGATTTCAAAACATACGTAATATGCACCACAGCACTGTTCCTTTTTATCCCTCGTGGTGTATTTGCCTCAGTCCCAAGGGCTTTTGCAACTAAATCCACATTTGTGATAAAAAATTAAAAATTATAGCCTTGGTATACAAATAACTAGTTCTAGATCCGTATTCAGATTAAAATATTGCAGTTTGTTAGTATTACCTACCTCTTTCTGCAGTAATATAACGAGCCTACTTGGTGAACGTGATCACCGCACCGTACAGGTTTTCTCCTCAATCTCTGCGCTCCAATTTAGCTGTAACTAATGGGACACACGATGGACAAACTACCCCACCAATGCACTAACGTATGATTTTGCTTCAGAATCAGGAGGTGTTCACTTGACTGAAAATATTAGTAATGACGTAGAGACCGGATTTATAGACACGAAGAAAAAAATGTTAATTTAGACATGCAAAAAGTACGAACAATACCTACATTTCACGCATTAGAATAGACATTATAAGTAGATCCTGAAATAATCATTCTAATCATTAAAATAGGCTTTATAGGCACTAAGATAGGTACTATTGCATGTACATTTCAATATTATAACAATAATTAAAAGTTTAAATAAAGCCTATATTTGTTTATATATGTACACGGTGTCCCATTTTCGATGATACTACGGGGTATCTCACTTACGAGTAAAGATAGATAGTTGCGGTTTTCGCAATACTTTGCTACTTTTTTGTGAAATGAAAGATGATATAAACAAAATTTTCATAGCCCACTTCGTTGCTGAGATACAGGGCGAAATTGAAAATATTGCATTTTGGGACCTCCTCGTATCTCCGTTATCCTTTAACATATCGCAAAGCTAAAAACTGTCTCTGATACAGTTTATTACGTAGAATCCAGTGGCGTAGTCAGATTTTTGCTGTGAGCTGTCAATTTTTAGCTATAAATCAAACTTATGTTTGTTTAACGGAACACCCTGTATATTTTTCATTTGTTTGATTGGAAATTTTATAAGCTTTACAAAAATATATACAGAATGTCCCGTTAAAAAACAAAAGTTTGATTTATAGCTAAAAATTGACAGCTCACAGCAAAAATCTAACTACGCCACTGGGTTCTACATAATAAACTGTATCAGAACCAATTTTTAGCTTTGCGATATGTTAAAGGATAACGGAGATACGAGGGGGGTCCCAAAATGCAATATTTTCAATTTCGCCTTGTATCTCAGAAACGAAGCAGGCTATGAAAATTTTGTTTATACCATCATTCTTTTCACAAAAAGTAGAAAAGTATTGCGAAAACCGCAACTCGCTATTCTTACTCGTAAGTGAGATACTCTGTAATATCATCGAAAATGGGAATGCTCAGTTCGTTGGTTTATAATATTTAAATTTTACGACGTTTTTTCTCGATTTTTTTCAAATAGAACATATTGAAAATTTTATATCATTGAAAGAAACATAAAAAGTACTACCGAAGTCAGTAATACACAATATAGGTTGTTATTTATAAAAAAGGTCGAAGGTGTCATATCATGGAAAACTGAAAATCAGCTGAAAATATTCCCTATGGTCAAACTCGCCACACCCCTTCGAGATTTTTTCATAAAAATGAATATTAACAGAGTTAATAAATTTGTCCGTTACTTTATTTCCACACTGTATATTATAAAAATTTTATAAATTGAAAATAGTATATAAAATTTTCAAAATATTTAAGTACCTGATGTAAAAATTTGTGGAAAGTATTATTTATTTTTATGTTGTACCTAAATTCATCCAAATTCATCAAAAAGACGCTTTTATACAGGTTGTTCTAAAAATTGCACGGAACAAATATAAGGGGGTTATTCTGCATCAACAAATAAGAGAAAAACTCTAATAAACATATGTCCTAAAATCATTCATTTAAAAGATATCCTTGATCAAAGAATTTAAGATACCAATTCGTTTTTCAAACGTAGGCTGGTGTGTTGGTCCAACACATTTTTTTGTTTACATACAATATTTGGGCGTTGTTCTACAGTAAAAAGTGGAAAAATTATAAGCAAGCGTTTAAAAATTAATGATTGTCAGTTTTTTTACTAAAATTTATAGAAACTTTGAAGTAATATGTTTCTTCTGAGTCACTCATAATAATTTTGACAATTGTAAGTAAAATATACAGATAATGAAAATCAAATACCAGCCTGCTAAATCTAAACGTTTTAAAAACGAATTGTTATTACTGAACTATTCTATATTTGAGCTTATTTAATTCTACGACTTGAGCTAACCTAGGTGTCAATTTGGACACCCTTAATAAGGGGGTAAAACGTCACAGAGAGAATTATGGTTCGAGCAGTTTGTGACTGAACGTGATTTGATGGTGAGTTATCCAGTGTGCAGGTATTTTTTGCTGTCATTAGGCTAGGTATTTTATCCCGCTATTTTAGTATTTGCAATATGCACACTGTAACTCAATTCAATTTTAGTACCATCCTGTAAAAGTTTAGTTCGTCAATCAAGATATAGTTGTTTAATTAAATTAGTATTTTATGGGATGAGGAAAATATTTTATACTGTTCAAAATTACTTTATGTAGCTGAACTGAGTCGCTGATTGGCTAACCTGATTTTTACACTGGTCCCAAAACAGCTTAGGAACTTAATAAGTTAATATTGAATTTCTGCCACAGACGTTCATATAAGTTTTTGTTTAGTGTGGGTGTCTAGATGAGTTAAACCTCGTATAAATAAACTTAATTAGTCAGTGAGAATATTTATTTTAATTTGCTCGTGTAAAGAAATTGTATTATTGTATTACTTTTCGGACCCTTTTCAGAATTACTCCACAGTACAATTTATTAAGTAACGTATTATAATTGATACTTCCAATAAAGTATTCAAATAATTTATTAAGTCACGTATTAAAATTAAGACTCCCGGTAAAATACATAGGCTTCACTATTTACGTATCAGATATGGTTCTGTGATATGTATGTGATTATGTGTTAGCTTTTAGTCCTTATACACTTAATAGTTTTATAGTTGTTTGTTAGCTACCACTAATTATATATAGATTTATTGACTGTTATTATACGATATTCATAGTTTCTGGGTTTTATCTATTTTTGACGTCGTTTGAGTCACCTAGTGGGTTGTCGTGTCAAGAATCTAGGGGTGAACGTGCCAGATATAATAACTTGGCATTCTTTATTCTATTTTATTACCTCTTAATGTAAGTCGAACCCGACCCATTATTTCAAGTGATAGACGGGAAATTTCTGTACACAAAATATATTACTAAAATGAAATAATCGGTATTGCTTTACAACACGGTGGTCCAGGAATTGTCTCGTGGTGTAGCAAATTTTGCCAGCTAGTTCCTGATCAGGATTGGTGTGGGTTGTCCGGAAGCGCATTGGTTCGAGACGGTCCAAACAACAAAACCTACAGGTGTTATTGCAAATCTCTAAACCATGTAACTATTTCATACAAACAATAAACAATGGAAAATGCAAAAAATGTATGTAACCTAAATGTTTATTTACAGTATGTACATCTCTGCAATAGGGGGCAAAAACTAATCTGCGATATGTTACACTTACGTGGAACTAGAATAATAAATTTAGTTTAGTTTTAAGAGTAGTTCAAACTAACATGGTTGTTATAATAAATGGAGTGAAAATACAAACTGTATGATTTTTCCTCGCAAACCTGTCTCGAGCACACGTAACTCAGCTAGGATAGCGGATAACGGGAGACACATTCAGTCGCCTAAAGGTCCCAGCCATTCATCATCATCATCAACCAGCCTTTATAAATCCACAGCTGGATATATGCCTCCCCTGAAATTTTTCACCTCTCTCTGTTTTGCCCAGCTTGTAGCCAGCATGTGGAGGTTTTCTTTATGTCATCCGTTCAGCGTTTTGGTGGTCTGCCTCTGCTGCGTATATCTGTTCTGGGTCTCCATTCTAGAAGTTTACGTATCCAGCTTTCCTTAGAGTGGCCGTATGCTCTGCCCAGCTCCACTTCCCAACCATTAAGTAGCTAACAAATAGTTTCTAGTTTGCTCCAGTAGTTCCTCGCATAAGTATTAATTCTAAACGTTGAGGAGCGTGTCCATTAACGAGTCGAATGCTATCAAAAGCGCTAACAGAGCTGTCACTTTAGTATATAATGTAAGAACTAGACTAATTTACTAAACCTCAAACGTTAAAGTGAACACATGGTGGCGACCGATTGCTAAATTCTCTGTAGCATCGGCTAGAAATTCGCCAGCTTAGCCGTAACTAGAAACGCTTGCCGTATCATAGAAACTACACGTATTGGTATTTTCAGTTTGAGAGACTCAAAACACGCGAGCTTTACACGACGAAGGTACCTGTAGATGTATAGCAGAGCAGCGTCCTTGGAGAAGCTATGCAGGGTGTTGGGCTTGGGGATCCTGCTGTGATGCCGTCCAAGCAAATGTACAAAGTAAGGTGTGGCAGGATTTTCTCCAGTTATTTCACGAGGGAATAGCCATGTGGTCTCAGTTCTTGGGAGTTAGGCTCAGAACTGCGTACGAGTTAGTGCTCCAGGTCCTGTAGAAGGGGACATCCGAGCCCAAGAGGGAACATATGCAGAGCGTGGCACTAACGAGCCACTAGGCCGCCGAAAATTATACTAGCCATTTTTTTTTAAAATTTGGTTGAATTCCCTAAAACTCAAGGATTTTCAAAATACCAAAAAAATGAGGGTAGGCAACCTAACATACGGTTAAGAATTGCTGGCCACTGGAGACATTTTCTGAACTTGTAATTTAATTGTACCGTAGATCAAAAATTATACGTGACACACATTTAGTCGGTAGTATGCTTCCGTTTGCGATCGGTCAAAATTTTCGTAATAAACCTTATTGGGGAATATACCCATTTACAACTTTAGTGATACAGATCAGGAATTAGAGTTTGATACTACTGAAAAGATAAACTCAACAAATAGTTCGAAAAGAATACAAACAAAAAAGCGAAATATCGAAAACATGCCAACTACTTCACAGACATTTACATTGACCCAATCAAACAAATGTTCACAAAATCGGCAGGTAAAAAAACGAAGTTAATAATATACTAATTCGTCCTATATGTACCTACGGATATGAGCTGAGAGGATGCTGCGGTCGCTCAAACATGGGTGGGATTTCAATCAAAAGCATTAAAAAATCTCATAAATGCTCCCTGGTACGTGTCCAACATCACACTACATACAGATACCAACACCCCTTTTGTACAAGATTAATTAAAGAACGAACTGTCAGACATCGGGACCATCGTACTGGAGTCCAGAAGACTGAAACGAAAATGACTCTGTGACCTGGCGGCCTAATATAGCAACCCGACGTTCTTGATGGAACAAGTGAGGCTGCGCTGCTGAGTGTTTGTTTCTTCATCACAATAATCATAATTCTACAATGATCTCATATATTATATTGTTATTTGTTTCTAATAGGCAATTGTTATGTTTTTGATTATGCATTATTGTTTTGATTTTTTTAGGTTTTATATTTATTTTTATCTCTGTAGCTTGCCAAAATTTCAGTTTACTTCAAGAGCAACAATCTGTGTATGATTATTGTTACCGCACAGTTTATCATATTTTGTAGGTTTTAGCATGTATTTTTTGTATGCACAGCTAACTTTAATATACTTTTGCTAATATATTTTCCCACTTTTCATTGTCAACACTTTGTCCTTACTTTAACGTAGTATGGTATTTCTGCGTTACAAAATATAATTTATTTATATGTGCCTAAATAGCATTTTGTAGATAGCATTTGTTTAGTCCAATAATATTTGCCCGTCATTTAGCAATTCGCTAAGAAAGATCTGTAAAGGGCTATATGTAGAGATTCCCTTACAAGTGGACGTTGTGATATTAAATAATTTTAAAAATCAAAAGAAACTAGGGTTAAAAATATCTTTACGTTTCTAATATTACTGAAACAATCGAAGGAAACACCTCGTTATGCAAATTATATCAATTTTCAAATAAAAAAAACATTACCGCCGTTGAAATCGAACGGCAGCGGCTGCAAGTACATCGCCCATTCCCTTCATGCGCCACGGAACACTCCTCGCGTCCGTGCGTCGCAGCTGCCTTAAATAGAATGCATTTTCGTTAACTCTTTCTATTTTACATTATTTACTATGTATCTCTTGGGTCCCATTTTAATTAAGGGTGCAATTTGCTACCTTTATCTATTTCTGAGTTACAGCCAAAAAATACTTTTATGGTGCTAAACCTGTATATATTTGTCCGATTTTTTTTTCGGTTTCATGTGGTAGACACATAATCTGCATGCAAAATATCGTCCTACTCCTACAAATAGTTTTTGAGTTATACTTTTTCTGTTTTACATGATATACCATGAATCTCTTATGTCCCATTTTAATTAAGGGTAAATCCTCAGCTATGTGCAATTTGCTACCTTTATTTATTTCTAGGCTACAGCAAAAACATATTTTTATGGTGCTAACCCTGTATATATTTGTCCGATTTTTTTTCGGATTTATGCTGTAGACACATAATCTGCATGCAAAATTTCGTCTTACTCCAGCAAATATTTTTTGAGTTATACCGGCAATAGACAGAGAGACAGACGGAATTGAGAAAACCTGGTTTTTGTCATCTAGGTATTCTGAAACGTGAGGATCTGAAGAAATGTCGGAAAGTGATTTTTTCGCGATTACAATACCTCCTTCGTCTTTTAGACGAGGGAAGTAAAAAGCTAGTCGCCCAATAAGATACATTTTGTCCAGAAAAATGTTATTTTTCTAAAATATTCATTCACTTGCCATGTAGGTATATACTGATTTTAGTTTTAGCAACTTGAATTATAGTGTTCGGTTTTACTTCAACCAGTAATCTGATTTCTGAAATACTTGAAATAAATAATCAATAAATAGGTTAGGATGTAATACTTTGTTTTAAATATAACAGATACTATGTAAAAATACATGCGTGAACACAATCGTATACAGTGGGTACCAAATGTATGGAACCGGCATTGTTATTTCAAAACTATTCAAGCTAAATCGATAAAAATTAATATGCATACCTTCTATTATTTCCACAGTTTTGTTATTTTTTTAATTGACAAAGTCGGGAGCTGCACAGCCAGCTTGATCTTTTTTAAATAGGAAGGGGGGTCAAATCGCATACCGTTTGAAAGGTATTGTCAAGTAGAATTCAGCGACATGCTGCTTACCATAGTTATCTCTAAAGATAACTTCGCTATTGTAAATTAAAGATTGGGAGTAGGTGTTAACTGGTAAAACTGAAGATCCAGTTAGCATGGGGAACAATGAATTGTTTTATGGTGTTTAATGTAACATCAGATTGTTGAAACCGTGTTTTAAGTTTATGAAGTTCATCTAGTACAAGAATCATTTATAAGCAAACTGATAAACAAATCGCGTACTTCTGCATGACTCCGTCTTTATCACCGTATCCTATCATCAAGATTTCGATACGTTCTTTTTATATGCATATTAAATTTTATCGATTTAGCTTGAATAGTTTTGAAATAACAAGGCCGGTTCCATACATTTGGTGCGCACTGTATGTTTCTCTTAGTAAAATAAGTAAAACACGAAAACTCAGCATGACTGGTTGACGCTTGACTGTGATTTTACTGTCAATTGTTATTGTTAGAAATTGTTAATATCCCCAAGTTTATCACATAAAAGCAATCACAGCTGTCATTAGAAGTTGTTGTAGTGGGCAAGGTATAAAAGCATTGCTTATTCTACCACAGCCATAACGATATTATTACTATTATTATTATTTATATTAAACACAGTTGTTCAATTTTATTATTTGCCGTTGCTGATATTTTTACCTACTGGTTTATTTGATAAAAGCAGGATATCTCAGAATTCGAGTGGCAGCCGCTTTATCCGCTACGAATGCTAGTAGTTGAATGTGAAAGGCAGAAGTTGCTATAACAATAAAAAAAGTTCTCTACGGGGGTTAAATCTCGTAAAAAATGTAAAATGGAGTTTTAACTCAGTGCGTATCCTCTTGTCGCTTTTGCAAGTAACCTGATTTGTATAATAGCAGAAAGAGAAGAGTTGCCTTAGTTTCAACCTTTCAAGACAACATAACGGATATGTATGTGGAAAGAAAGATGATAATTGAGCCCTAACTGTGAAGGGTTGGACTGAATACTTATGAGATATCTTTGTATCTGAGACTTCCTAGCATAAACTGCGGGCGCAAATCCGTACAAAATCTTTCAAGTGGTTTCGTCAGAGGAACGATAAAGGCTCAGCTCTAAAAGTGTCGTTATTTATGCTAATATCTATTTAAAACTGTTTATGTTGTTTTTTAGTTAGCAAACTTCTTGACAACGTTAAATTATTTCCTGCTACAACTAGAGTAAATTTATTTTAAATGTTTAACTCTTGTAGCCCTTGGGAAACTTGTTGCGTACTCTTTGCTACAATAAAGTTATATTTTATATAGCTGTATGTATAAATTAATGTCAGTTTTATATTTCTAGATTCTAGATGGTGCGCTAAACGGTATTTGATGTTTTGTTGTACTTACGGTTTGCGTAGTTGTTATTTATCGTGTATAACATCTGAATGTACATATACCTATTCAATTCTATCAGAACTATAAGGACCAGTTATACAGGGTAAGATATCACATGCAGGGTGTTTTTGAAATACATGTTCAACAAAATTCTGAGTGGTTGTCTGCTTATAATTTCCACAACAAATCTTTTTTTAATTATCTGGAATGGTGGGGCAAAAACTCCCTTTTCCACTTCCATTTGCGCTACTGATTCATTATATTGTGATTTTAGCTTATAATTATTTCTTTTGACCTTAGTGACCACCGAAGGGAACAAGTCAAGAATGACCAGTAGCAGATCGTAATTATAAATTTTTCAAATCAAACTTAAATAAATGGTTATTTTAAGAGGAAAAGTGTGCGAATGTATTTATACAGTTTTACTATCAGGTAGCACACGAATTAACAATTGTTGGGTTCGGCTGATCATGTTTGGATTTCCTCTAATCTCTTCTGCAACATTTTGGATGGATTGATCAGCTCGTTGGCTATATTTACAGGTGTTGTATAGACTAATTGTTTCATGTGATCCCACAAAAAGAAATCACACGGGTTGAGATCTGGAGAACGAGGGGGCCATAACACTGGTGCATCCCTTCCCATCCATCTTCCTGGGAAGTTCTGATACAACCACCTCCGCACCACAAGAGTGTAATGAGAAGAAGCTCCATCATGAAGATACCACATATCTCGTCGCGTAATCAACGATACATCTTCCAATAGGTTTCCCAAATGGTTGTTTACAAATTGTAAATACGCATAGGCAGTTAAGCGAG
This sequence comes from Agriotes lineatus, assembly GCA_940337035.1. Lineage (NCBI taxonomy): Eukaryota > Metazoa > Arthropoda > Insecta > Coleoptera > Elateridae > Agriotes > Agriotes lineatus. The sequence goes on along the minus strand of OW679202.1, from coordinate 52,377,596 downwards.
GCGGCAAGATGTATGGACCTCCTATCAAATTGTTGCCAACCATCCCTGCCCACATATTGACACTAAATCAGTCTTGAAAGTGATGCTCGTGGATTGCGTGAGGGTTTTCATCGGGCCAGATATGGATATTATCACAATTAAAAATACCTTCCCTCGTAAAGCTTGCCTCGTCCGTTGTCAATACCTTTTGTATAAAATCTGGTTCTGAGAAAATCTATTCTGCGACGACAATCATTTTGTTTCAGTTGCTGAACTTTTTGAACATGGTAAGGATTAGTGATGGGCTTATTCGAATGAAAAATAACCGGTTATCCGGTTATTGAAATAACCTATGTAACTCGGTTTTCGTTCCAAGTATTCGAATGAAAAATAACCTCATGCTGATACGTACTACGCTTTGAATATAAAACCTCTATTCAAAGGTACTACGTGCCATATCTCAGCGACCTACGCAATGCTCAAAATTCTGTAAATATAAATACGTCATAACTCATTACCAAAGCAGGTTGTACTGAAAACACCATTTGGTTATCGCGTACCTACCTCCTATCATAAAAAATATCAAATTATCAAATTCTGGGGACCTGAAACCTGAACGCCTAAAAACTGCAAACGCATCAAGCTATAAAAAAATGTTTTATTTGCTTACATCTCCAAAGGTTCAAAACAAGAGGCGGCGCCTTTAACCAGCCTTATCGATAAAGATAAACGTTTTACCACTGTTTTTATTGCGATTAGCAAGCAGTCCCGCATATTTCTTTCTTTCTACACTTCTTAATAAATACCTCTTAATTTCCAATACATAACACATAATGTACGGTCGGTGCCTTAGAAATCGTACACTACACACTATTATGATATATTTGCATGTATTTTTTAAGTGTATAAACTGGGTTTTTACAGTTATTATGGTTTTAATTGTTACGTCAGATTGTTAGTAACCGGAGCAAGAATACTCCAAAGACTAGAAGAACATATTACGTGTCCCGATTTCTAAGGCGTCGACCGTACATATTATGTTTTGGTTCCTCTGCTATCTGCAAGTTACGATGTTGATGCAGATGACGGTGAACCGATGTCGATGCAGATGACGGTGAACCGATGTCGATGCAGATGACAGTGAACCGCCAACCGGCAAACCGGCTAACTTAATCGAAACGAATCGAGAGCCAAAATTTATTCGAATGATTATTCAAATAATCATTCGGTTATTAATATCATTCGAATGCAAATAATTTGGTTATGAAAATTGTCCGGTTATGCCCATCCTTAGTAAGGATGAAGGCCTTCTTCATTTAATATTCGCCACACAACGAACTGCGAGACGCCCACACGCTAAGAGACTCTTCTGACGCTAATACCTGTTCTCTCGCGTTCGCGGTTCCAGGTATTAGGTTGAAACTTTCCGTCTTTTCGAAGACGCTGCTTGGTGGCACTAAATGTGAGATGGTCTGGCAATCGCCTTGCAGGAAATGCCTCATGATAAAACCGTCGGGCCTCACAAGCGTTTCGAAATGCCCTTCCATAAAATATGACCATATCGGTCATTTATCCATTTGTGGATTTGTGTAGGCATCCATTTTAATTTTCAAAACTCAAATTAACGTTTGACAAATGCCTGACTGTTTGAAAAATGAAATTTACCTTTTATTGTTACTAAACAACCAAGACTTCATTATTAATCACCTCCAATTCAGTACCGTACTGAAATTTTCCGACAATTACTTAGATATTTTATCTCAAGACTTTTACTAGAAGAATTTTCTGTGAATTACTTCTACCTATCGTCACGAGTTACCGTTTTTTCTTTGTACGTGTATTTCAAAACCACCCCGTATTATGATAGCCTCATTATTTTATTAACAAAAGAAATTCGAGAAAAAAGAACATTTATCTATTTAAGTGCTATGGCGTCCACTCGATGTCTTTATATTGTAACACTCAGAAAAGTACAGTTTGAGTTTCCTGGTGATCTTACTTGAAATAATCAAGATTGTTGGCAGTGATCAAGGATCAAATAGAAACTATAAAGTGAAAGGTAGCATAGTAACTTCAAAGGAGTTTCGCTATGCTAATGGCCTAAACGTAATAGTAAACGGCCAAGCCAAACCTAAAAGCAACATCTTCTTCGTTGTGCCTTGCCCGCTCAGCGAACGTTAACTTCCATAATCGCGGTAGTAATTTTGATTATAGCCGCTGGGAATACCTCGTTTTCCCGTACCATTGTCGTGGAATCATGCTATTCGTCTTCTCTCTGACCTTGATGTGTGATTTATTATTTTGAAGGTTATAATTAACTCTCTGTTCCTTCCTACTATTCTTAAAACCTTATTATTAGATTTGTGTTTTATCTACTCAATTTTTAGAACCCTTTGAAATATCCACAGTTCGAACGCCTTAATTCTCTCGGAGGTAGCTGCTGTGAGCATCCATGTTTCACTCCATAGAGTAAAACTGAATACACATATCATTTCACTATTCTTATACAGAGTGATCGGCTCAGGGTATGGCTAGAGAACATATTACGCATATTAAGAAATATTGCTCTTGATTTTGCAATTTTTCGTCGTATCTCTCTACTATGGTCCCATTTCCCATTGATCATTTATTGAGCATTCCAGGCGTGCCATTATTTCTAATGCAGCATTCCCGACAAAAAGTCTAGTGGCCTAGGTGTGGAAACTGAAGTAATGACGTAATCGAATTTGTTTTTTCCGGAAACATACCTATATTTTGGCATATTTAAAAAGAGCAAATTTTTCTGAACACATTTTGTGAAGAAAAAAATTTGCTACCTTCTTCCGTTCGAAATTTATAAGCTAATTTGTAAAAAAGTATTATCAAACATTCGCAATAGTCACGATTTAAACAAGTACTCTTTGGAAACAAGTAGCAAAGTCGCATCTGTCAATAATTAAACTAATGGTTGACAAATATTGTTTTGTTGTCATTTGACTTTGAAAAATGTTCACGCACAACGAAAAAGTCGACATGTTATTAGTTCATGGGGAATCTCAAACGAACTCTAGAAGAGCAGTTCAGTTATACGCCCAGAGATACCCCGAATGTGTTATTCCAATTGACAGATGCGATTTTGCTATTTGTTTCCAAATTTGGTTTTCCTTTGCCAGAAAGGCGCAGAGGTCGTGTCGCACCCGCTATGTGCGTGAAGAAACATAATTACCCCGGGAGAGTAATCAGAGGTTCCGGTGATGAACGATGTAGATGAATATTGAACGTCTGGTTCCCCTATTCTGCCTTTCTGGAGGTAGATGTTGTATTTTTTGGAACTCAAACCAACGAACATCACAAGTAGGTCCACATCTTCCCCGATGATTACAACCTTCTCAGAAGAGTCAGCTTTGGTGATGGCAGCTCTAACAATGCCAGCACCAGCGTCCTTTTCTGAAACTGTCACCTCAACACCGTGCTGCTGAAATCCAGTTTTCAATTGCTCTATCAGCTTACTCTTATTAGTGTCGTTCGATAAGAACTTCTCTTGCGTGACGTTGATAGTAGTTAAAGCTGATAGGACAATGTCACTGCAGTTGAGGGCAATGGATACAACTGTCCCAAAATGGTTTTTCACAAAATTAATATAGCCGTCAATGATGATCTTCACTGATGTGTTTCGGTGCCACACACACTTGTGGAGCAAGTCACCATCGAGCACGATGTGGGTATAGGCGTCTCGGGAGATGTTGTTAGTGAAAGTTGTAAAACACGAATATACAGCTGACTTAGTTCCCTTCCTCATTCCAGCTTAGTTGAACAGAGACATTAGGTAAGGGGCCAATTCATACTTGAAGTGGGCTTTCAACTCTGCGTCGGATTTGTTGGTGATGCTAACTCGCTGGAATATTGTGAGAGGGTAAATTTCTTATTATTGGTGACTTGTATGGAATTATTGACGCTTGCCAAGGTAACAACTTTGTCTTTAAGTTTGAATCCAACTTTCTCAAATGTCTTGTTTTCTATGTTAACCACTCCTTCTGTTCCTACTTCCTTGGCCTTGTAACAATTAATAGTCGAATGCATGCTTTTACGGTCGTTGTCCATAATGGTAGGTTCTTCCGGGTTATGCCGTGGTCGTCAATTTGAACTTGACGTTTCTTATAACAATTAACTTCATAGCATCCAACAATCCCACTGCTCATAGAAACAATTTTGTCAGTAACGGGGAAAGGGGAATGGGAGGAAAACTTAAAATGTTCACGTTTTGGAAAAAGGGTCATTCTTTGAAAAGCCATATCTTGGTAACGATATAACTTATAACTTACAAAAACAATTTTGATCTCACTTTGTAGAAAGTTTAATTTACTTTAAAAAGCTATGAAAGATTTTTTTCGAACAAACTCATAGTTTAGGAGATATGGTCAAGAAACCGAAAAAAGTCCGAAAAAATGGCTGTTTTTCGACCGCCATTCAGCGAGCACAGGTTTCTGAGGGTTGCAAATCTGGATTTGTAGTTCCAGTAATGGTCCGAAACACCTCTCCAAAAATTATTAATACTCCATTTAATTTAAGTTCGGATGTAACATTTGACTGTGCTACAGTGTCTTACCAGATAGGAAAGGCTTAACAGAAAGCAGGTTAGAAACATCATTCTGGAGAACAGTAAACATGTTAACGTCGTTATAAAGTTCGGCTTCATCTGTCTGAAAACTGCAACTAAGTGGATTGGGAAGGAAAATATTAAGAAAAATCTATTATTTTTTTGAACTTCAAGATACAATACAATTATAGTTTTTGGGTTCCAAATGCACATCTTTTACAATGATATGCATTTTTAGAATTCTAAAGTCTACTGATAATAAAGTCAATTAGCAACAATTTTTCATCTAGTGTAAACAATCGTTGAATTTATTTTCCACAACTTAAAATTTATAGAGCATGACTAAAAATTTAAAAAATCCAGAACCTTTAAATAGAGCAGGAGCTCCGCTGTGGTTATAACTAAACAGTTATGAGAATGAAATTTATCTATTATAAGTAAAATCTTTCTAAACACAAAAAACTCAAATCAACCAGCAGTTGCTCATGAAAACCTTAATAAATTAGTGTATTTTAACAAAAATTGGACTTCCACCACAAACATTATCATGGGAGCAGTTTCTTTTTATGGCTAGGTAATAACATAAAAATCTCCCCTCGTATTTTATGGTGTTATAATGCACATTTTTAATAATACGACGTCCTCGCCTTTCGAATATCCTTTCAGATGATACTTTATATTCGGCACAGACGGAACGTTAGCTACAGAACGTTTAAAAAGATGTGAACCATATTTAATCTGAACCGGTTATTTTATATGGTCATCGCTTATGCTTTACCAAGATGGTGCACACTCAGAGGGCGACTAAATTCTTAAATCTGTTTTATATACTATGCTTTTTGCAGTGCCGAATGTTTGTTAATTCTTTTAGGAGTTTCATAATTTTTATAAATACATACATGACCTTGACCGGTAAACCACAAAAAACGGAAGGTTAATTTTGTAGCTTCATAATAAAACCATAGCTGGTTGCATAGCTGCATGCTCCAAGAACTGATCAAACAGTTTCGAGAGTTAAGCAACGTTCGCAGCCGTCGGCATTAGGATGTGTGTACGTAGTAAAATCGCAGCCAGCGTGCCTCGGCGAGCACGTTAAGCCGTTGGTCCCGGTTGTCATTTTGGTGACAGTCGTTAGGTTGCGTCAGAGGTGCTCTCGCAACCCGAAAACTTTGACATCAGGCTTCCTACCACAAGCCATACAATACATACACACACATAATAAAATTGAAGGTTTTGCTATAAATTGTTCTAAATACTGCTTGTGAACTAATGTGTAACAAGATTATGTACTAATGTTTTAATAGTTGATGATTCGATCTTAATAGCTTAATATTCAATTTTGAGCTCTGTCCAAACTTCCTGCTCCTTTATAGTTCTGAACAGATTTTTTGCATGCAAATTATTTTATCAACGGCGATTTGCAGCTGAAAATGGTGTGCTTATAGCAAATGATGAATACATTTTTCTGATAATCAGAAAGTCTATAATTCTATTTTCTGTTGTTCTGTCACCTTTATAATAAAATTATATTGCAATAATATTTTTCCTAGGGCCTAAGCTGTTTTTAATAGCTTATGGATCAATGTTGAGCAATTCAAGTAAAGTATAACAGAACTGGCAAAAATTTAATTGTTCAAACAGTATTAACCCTATAGTGAACACGCGAAAAAATTATATTATTGCATACGTTAGGCCTAAGAGGCCTACTATATACTTTTTCCAGAATTAATACGTTTTTTATTTTTTTCGATGAAAATAATTATAAAACCTCATGTTTATTAATACTAGATGTTTGAAGTTTTGTAATTAAAATAAAATAACATTACTGTAATCGTAACGTTATTTGTTTATAACTGAAACTTGCCTAGTTAATAAAAAAAATGTACATTTTATATACACTTGGGACATATATGCAGCATGTTGTAAATGTAAACCGATACAAATATTTCATTTTCTGCAATAATACAAAATTTACAGTATTTTCTCCTACTGATAGAAGGTTCAGCGGTATTTTCTTCAGTAGCTTCAATTCCAGAAAAAAAATCTAGCATTATTTCCTGTTTCCCATGGCAAATGCATGTTTACAGATCGATCTATCTTTTACGTGATATTTTATCAACTCTAGTGACAATTGTTTTAAACATGTCTTCTAGGAAGAATATTTGCTTTGTTGGAATTATATTATATTTTAGCATTTATATCAGCTATATTCAGTATTCAATAAAATATGACCACTCGTCATCGTCTGGTATTTCTTGTTCTTTAGTTCATCCAGAACATGTTTCAACTTCAGATGAAAACATGTGACTTATAGAAACTGATTTAGGTATAAATAGACGCATTAAGTCAGTTAACTACCTGAAATGATGAACATCAGTATAAAAAGGGTTAATTCCATTATTTGCACTGTTATCATCACAAAGTTCATGTGTTTGGTTCATTATAGCAATTGGTAAAGGGACAGCAACTCACTTTGGACGTTGAAATGAAGATTTCTTGGCTAGGTACATCTGATTCTTTCTGCTTCCGGAATCCTTCTTCATATTTGTGAACAGTTGGCACATTTTGTCCGCCAGCTGCTTTTGCTCCTTTATAATTGACTCCATGTCGATGCGACCTTTTTAATGGCTTTGGTACTAAAACTGGCTTAATAAGTAGTATCTTACCACTTTACGTATTTTCCAAGTTCTTAGCGGATCGATTGCCGCTGAAGATTCTTCTCGCTGCACGGCGGAAGCCCTTGGAAGTTACTAGCAGGACTTATGCTGCTATCACTAATTCTCGCCTTTTCCTTTGGCGGAATTCCTTTGATTGAGTCGTAGGACATTTTCTCCTTAGCGACGGCTCAATTTGAACTTCTCCCTAATCTTTACACAGAAGAGTACATACCAATCTTGTTGTGAGTCCTCCAAATTTTTCCTACGGATATGGCAGATTCGGTCCAGTTGCTTACTTGCCCAGAGTTTCGAATCTGTTCCGCGTGTCCAGGACTTCTGATTGATGCACTAACTTCTTATCAGCCTCCAATTGGTTGGCTTGAGGATTTTTACCCAAAAAATCCAGTTTCCTTTTGTCCGGGGAGTAGTTGGCTTGTAGGACCAATGTCTTCTCCAAATTCCGGCTTCTTCGTGATCGGGGAGTTGTTGGCTCGAAGGACCAATGTCTTCTCCAAATTCCGGCTTCTTCGTGATCGGGGAGTTGTTGGCTCGAAGGACCAATGTAAAAGATGTGGCCGAAATTATTTGGAACTTAGCACCTTTTATGTTTGTTTTAAAACCAATTTAGTTTTATTCGACAGGAGTTGGAGATTATTTTGTTGTTAAGAGATAGGGGGAAGTAGTTAGGCCTGACTACTTCGTTACAAACAATCTTGGCCTGTGTTTAACCCCATCAATGAATACACATTCGTGGTTGAACGTATATTGAAATCTTAGTCCTATTACAGCGTATATATACAGAAAATGTATGCCATGTTTTTACGGCCTAATATTGAAAATACAATCATACGCATTTTTACTAGCGCAATTCTGAATGCTTGGTTGACACACTAACATTGCAGAATTGCTGCGTCGTGTTTTTGACATACGATATTACTATACATGTAAAAATGCAACGTCTGTTTGTCAACAAGAACTGGCGCTTGATTTCAGCCGTTGCTATTGTAATTTGTTATCATGACACCGAAAGCTGACATACTTTTATCTGGCGCAAGTTCTGCCTTTAGTGAACCAATTGCGTGTTTCCTGGATTACAATTTATATTAAAATTATTCACTTAAAACCATGTTCAAAAATAGTTTGAACACCTTGCATTAAGCAAGTCCTCGGTTCGAATCCCGCGGGAGCGGACCATTCACAGCTGGGCACCAAATTAACCCGGGTGTAGTCGCGCGTCCTAAACTTCCGTTAGTGGTCGCGCCACGGTCGGTTCAAGCGCAGTTAGTTTTTTTAACAGAAGGTATGTAAAATAATAAAAATATTTTTCATAACACCTACTTGTTATTTGTTAATAACAGAACTGTCAACCTGACTGAAAAGTTCCTCATAACAGCCATGGCCATGGCTCAGATATATTCATTAGCATCGGCCACAAATTTATCTTCGTTTGTTAGATGCCTACTAACAGCCTTATATCGTTAATAACTATAGCATTTCTCTTGCACTTTATTAGGAAAGCATAATAAACGATTTTACAGCGTAGCATTAATTTATGCCAGATCAATGAAAAAATAATTGAGTTACGTTAGAGGTCGCGGCCGGTCGAATCAACCGCATTAACAAAAAAACGGTTTTACATTTTTTTAAATGTGCTGAAATGTCACTAAAAATAGCAAAACTGCATTTTAGGAGAAATTTTAAAAGTTCAAGTCGCAAAGGAGCTGCATTAGAAAGCTACAGCAATTTTTTAAAATGTGCGGTTGAATCGACCATAGCGCGATCACTCCCGGGTTAACTGTGCTCTACTCAGAACCACAGACCTAAGAGATAGAGTAACAAGGTTAACATAACACACACAGACACCTCATACAATGGGTGCTATGCAAGCATAAAAAGGCGCGCTCTAACTTTGTATCCCGAATCCGGGGCAAGTTGAGCATTGTACCGCCAGATGCAAGCACATAAAGCACCAGCCTCTACACCGCAAGGTAAAACAAGGTTATCGATTATACATCCATACATAATACATTTTAAACTGGAATTATTATTATTATCTCTATAATAGCAACCATAAGTAACTGTTTATCTTTATATGCTAGCGAGTTAATTTTCTTCTTAAATCGCTACTTACCTGCACCTTGCACGCAAAGCAGTTTTCAAACGCCTCACATCTTCATCAGAAGTTGCAATTTGAACATGTCCTGGATGAGCGAAGTCTTTAGTCAACTCTCTTCCTTGTAAACATTTTCTACACCACTAAACTACTACCATGTGTGAGTAGTCACCATCGGTAGTTTTCATTCTCTCAAGGATATCTAGTGGTTGATGTCCTTCGGCGGCTACAAATTCAATAACAGTATGTACACTGTCTTTGGACGGATTTTCTATAGTAAACGCCATTTCCTTGCTCTATAAAAATGGCCACAAAGAAACAATTGCAAAGAAATTTGGTAGACTCTTCACTAATATGCCAAGAAACCATTTCAATGCATGTGCCATGATGACAAAGTCTTGCCTACGTGATCCAAACGTGTTTCTATTGCAAAATCCTCTTATTTAGGATTGCTGATAATTACTGATACAATAACAGAAAAGAATTGGCAATGCAAATAAAAAAAACATTGCAGGCAGTGGGATTCAAACTGTCTCTGTAAGGGCGATTTCGCGCGCAGCCCGCTCCGTAGTCCCGTTTTGCCACGAAGAGCCGCCTCGCATTTGTTCTCGCAGCTGGATTATATACAACGTACTTATTAGTGCATATTTTTATCTATTTTACAACATCTATCCTGTACCTGTTGGATTAAATTTTCGTCAAGGGTAAAGCCTGAACTATGGGCAAATGATTAGTTTGATCTTTTATTGCATTTTATTTTTTAAGTTGTTCACCTTGTATATATTTAACCGAAAGTATTTGAAATAGCTGTAATACGTATAATAATACATGAAAATAGCAACATCGCAAATTTGGAAAAAGTTTCATTCAACTAATTGGTTTGCAAACAACTATTGTTATAATGTACATTAATCACCCTTGCTCTAATTTTGCGGTTAAGATTAAAAAGCTTTATTTGTAAAATACAAATGTTATTTAAAGGAGGATTTGTTTTATAATCTAAACAACTTCATTTCATGTATGTTTGGTAAATTAAATACAATATTTATTAACAAAAGTACAACTATACAATTACTTGCAATATATGGAGCCATTCAAAATTGATAAAATTAGTTGTTAGAGAGTTAAGTACGCATAGATGTTTCATTAAAATATAGCATGATTAAAAATTAATCTCATCTAGTATGGCTATAGAATTGTTCCTAATTTATGAATGCAACTATAACTCATTTAAAAATCAAATGTCAAGTTTGATGCTGTTGGAGACTCTCATTATTTATATAATGTTCTAATGGCATTAAGAACTTGCTAATTGATGTTTACAACATTTAAATCGCCCACTATATAGATATGTAATAGTCTTGCATCAGTATTTAAAGCATTCCATATACAAAATTCATAACAAAAAGCAATGGCTTTATTGTACATGTGTCGCTACTTAGGGAAGAAACTCTTGCAGATGAAATCTAAATCTTGTCAGTTCTGCTAATGCTTTTATATGTATTCAAATCCCTTTATGGTTCTATTTTAGCTTCTCAGCTTAATTTTAGCGAATTTATGTAACCTGTCACCTCAGGTTTTTATTACCTACCGTACCTTTGCATTGAATAGTAAACGACCATTATTTTTATACCCTCCTTCATTTTATATTCATACTCGGTTGTCTGAATCTAATCGATCATTTAGTAACATTATACAGATGATGCTTATAAAATCTAATGATTTAGTAATGCACGAACAGGAGAAGTTGGATAGGGCTTGAAATTTAGATTAGCTATTTTATAATACTTTTACCTTATTGACCATTAGGTACATGTGGTGAATTTATTACGTCATAAGATTTATAAACGTCAAGTTCAATCAGAAATTAAATGTGTGCATGTTATTTATAGACTTTAACGATGTAGTGCGAAAATAAAAACTGTATGAGTTAACGGAAGACTATTTGGAAAATGGGGAAATGTGGCCTAAAGATAAATAGGGGAAAGAGGGGGAAAACCCGAACTTAATTGCTAAACAAATTATACTGGGGGGAGTGATAATAATGAATATGAATAATGAATTTGAAGTAGTAAGTAGTTGATTATTTGGGTGTCATACTAAGGAACATAAAGGTAGTGGAGGTTATAAAACATGGTTATGCAACCTTCAGTTATATAATCATAATATAAACCTGATATTGTTTGCATTTTATAAATTCTTATTTACGTAATTTAATATTTAGTTGGTTATAAAGTTTTCGTTTATAGTATAATGAGGTGTAAATAATATAGTACTAAGGTATAAAGAGGTGCGTTAGTTGTTTTAAGCTCCCGAAACTTCTTTAAAACTGTTTTAATTGGATGTAACTAGGTTGTCATCGTTAAACCAATTAAATAACTGTGTTAAGTACCTTATTTGTCTTCTACTCGTATAATATAAAAATGAACTTTATAGCGCATAGAACAAAGTGAAAATATGTAAAAGGCTAACTTTTCTACCATAAATCATAGCGAGTCCAGAGATCCTGCAAGTGACATGCAACCGTTACTGTTACTGGCCAAACAGTTCTAGAGTTTCATATACCGGGTGAATATTCCGAAACCGAACATAGGCAATTAACATGGGAAAAAGGTTTTTTGCATATTGCTGCTCCCCATTTTAACTTAGAGCGTTTATAATGACACCAATCGAAAGAAGATTTTTTTCTCATCTAATGATATGCGAATTAGTTCATTTTCAGTTGTATTTCTCATTATTTTATCAAAAATTCGCAATAAATTCAATTCGGAAAATCATGTTGAGCCATGACTCGTAAGACAATAAAGAGATTCAAACGTCCTTCAACTGACAGATCCATTATGCCGTTGGAGAAGGGCCGAGCCCCGAGGGCCCCCTTGAAGAGGAGCGGAGCCCCGAGGGCCCCCTTGGAGAGAGGCGGAGCCCCGAGGGCCCCCTTGGAGAGAGGCGGAGCCCTGAGGCCCCTTTGAAGAGAGGCGGATCCCCGAGGGCTCCCTTGGGGAGGGGCGGATCTCCGAGGGTTCCCTTCTTTGGTCAGGTGGACGGCAGAGGGAGGCAGAGGCGGAGTGTGTAACAGAACGGAATGGCTCAACGTAATAGGCCTAAAAATGGTGGTAAATTGATTAGGATAGATCGCGCAATAGCGCGCGCAGCCCGGTTCATTTTCGATAAAGTAATAAAGAAATACAACTGAAAATTAACTAATTCGCATATCATTAGATGAGAAAAAAAATCTTCTTTCGATTGATGTCATTATAAACCCTCTAAGTTAAAATGGGGAGCAGCAATCTGCGAAAAACCTTTATTCCATGTTAATTGCCTATGTTCGGTTTTGGAATATTCACTCGGTATAAAGCCTTGGTTTTGTGACTTAAAAAATAAACTAATTATTTATTAGAAACCATTACACTTCGGGTGATTGCACTGATTCAAAATTATTTTTAAGATAGATAAATATGAAGCAACTACTTAAAGTAAAAAGATATCGAAGATACGGTTACAAATCCGATCCATAGTATAACAATGCTTTTAATTCGTCCTATTTAGCATTGACTATCTAAGCACATCATTTTAGATGAATTACCGAAGTTCGTTATTTGGCTAAGAGAAAGTGTATCACATTAAATATAGATGCCTTATTTTAATTTAATTTAAAATATAATTTTGGAGAATACATCAAAAAGAGCTACAATTAATTTGTAGTTAATAAACTCTTATTAGGGTTTTACAACAGTGGCGTAGCAACCGTTGGTTGTCGCCTTCTGGCAGTGTTGAAGTTTCAGCCCTTCTGAGACAGCTAAGTTAATAAATGAATTAGTCCGGCCCTCTCAGCACCTTAATCATAGTCTTGCTATTGACCTCTGAACTTTGTCTGGCTTTATAGATACATGGCTAATTAACTAATTGCACCAGCGAGCCAGGAATTTTCACAACTCAAGCAATTAAAGCAAATCCAGAATAGTTTGTGAAAGTTTATTAGCAGGTTAACCATTACTAAAATAAAATAATTGCTGAATCAATTTATCGAACTTTCTGGGCATTTATTGTAATACTTTATTGAACAACTTATTGATTAATGGCACTGATCTTAAAATAATTTATTACAACTACTTCCTGAAACAACGGTATTCTCAATCTCACAGTATTCCATTTTGTAAAACGCAACAGAAAATATTTAAAATTTTGTTAAATGTACTCGTAGCTTATACTCACACGACATTGTTGTAGTAGTACAGATGGCGCGTTTACAACGTCTATTACGATGTGTTCGTAAAACAGCTTGTGTTAAAAACTGTCGTCAACCTAAATAGCAGGATGTAAAGTTTTATTTACTCATTATTGGCAACGTTAAAACCAAAGACGTAAAACAATGCTTAAGAGAAATATTTTTGTTGAGATACCAGTTCTAATAATCACTTCTTTAAGGTTGATCAAACATTAATTTTATTTTTTTTATTTGTTTAAGAAAATGCGAAATCTACATGTAATAGAACTATTGCTTTCGTTCTGCTTATGCAAATTAAATTTATATATTGATAGCGAACAACGAATTGATACAAATCTTAAAATCTTTGCTCCCCGAAACAAAGACCACTCTGTTTACATTCAACACCAACTAACGGTTGGACGCAGACTATTAAATCGCTTGCTTCTGAAAGCAAACTTTACAGTTAAAATTACACAACACTGTCTATAACTGTTTAATGGAAAAATTCCAAAGGTAATACAAATATATCAACTTTACCTGTATGGCAATAGGGTCGAGAGGGTGCAGAATACGCGTGTTTAGTCAAAAAGCATAGCAACTGGATCACCACTGTGACGTTTGCCGTTGAAAATAAATGCCAAAGAGAGATTAAATACCCCGAAGATCAGCAGCAAGTTAAGGCAAAGTACAGCAGTTTTCAACTTTTTCTTTTTAATTTTCAACATTCGTTTTTACGAAAACTATGCTTCTAAGCCAAACATGGATTAGGACTTTTCGATTCCATATAAGCGTCCCCTAGCATTTCCAGAAGTGACACGGTTAACTTTCCTGACACCCTGTATATTTAAACACTTAATATGAGATAAAATTAGAGTTACACAGCAAAAGTTCTTTTGCCAACCGCGGCCATTGAACTCCTGCTTGTGGGTCGATCGACTGGGCACACAGCTGAAATTACTTCGTTATTCTCATATTATGTACTTCTGCTTTCCTTAATGGAATAAAAATCATTCTATTTGATTATCATTGCGCAAGTTTCCCTTTATGGCAGTGTTACAGGAGCTGGAACCGGTGCATCAGAACTGCTTCAGTAGTATATGAGACGACATGATCTAACCGCACTTATATTCTAATTATTTATTAAATTCAGAAACTCCAATAATAGCGGCCTCTCAGCCTATGTTATGAGGAAGAAGAAGTAAGATATTAAGCAATGATGCCCTATTGACCCGCACTGTATAGTGCAATCGATTTTTGATATTTATGATCAATATTAACTGAAGTATGTTTAAAAATATATGTCTAAGTCAGAGGTAATGAATATTCAATTGCTTTAATATGGTTTTTCTACGACTTATTCACTTGAACTTTTGTCAAGTAGGAAACAAATCAACTCTAACGAATACAGAGGGCTAACAGCAATAACTAAGTAATGGGCCTAAGAAGAATAGATTCCTGAATAACATCTAATAAATCTAAATACATAATTTAAAGTTGTATATTATGTAATACGGCGTTTTCTCGTGCCGCTATACTATACGCTACTATGAATTTCAATGCCCTTTGTTTGCTAGTTAACCCAGTCGGAGATGCATAAGACCCGCTCAATGTGGCTAAGGATGAAATGTCCGAGCCTGATTGCCTCCACCTATAATTCTGTAATCACACATGCAAACCGGGCTAGGAATAAAAGCCAAACAGTTTACATACAAGTCATGTACTTTAGGAAAGAATATACCTTCATGAAAACACATGAAAAGAACACACAATGGCAATATATAAGTGGTATCCGCTACGTTAAGCAAATAACTGCGGGCGTAAGGCTAATGCTACTCGTTTTTATACACGCATTAAATATGGGTGTAGTTATTAATTAGCAACGCTAAGTCAAAAACAAACCGTGCGAAAATTGTTTAAATCCCGCCCATAGATTCACTGAATCCGGTTCTGCTTTTGCTCCCTGACTTGATACGATGCGCTAATTCAGCAACCAATTCTGCAGGGGAGCTCCTGTTGTATTTGGTGCCACAATTCCACGTCGAAACAATTGCGCAATCTGTTGCAATACTTCGTAATTCCCTATTACGAATATGGTTTGCCCTGGACCGTGCATTCCATTGTAGGATTTGTGTATAGTAACTACACCTTGCCTTTATTTTGTTGCAAGACGACCAAGAGATCAGCTCCGTGGGCTCGTTTGAAGACGGAATCGCAGCTTCTTACTGTGTCGACTGGTAGATACCTCAGAGTTGCTTCCAAGGCTATCGGCTCTCGCAGCTATATTTCAGCTCAAGAAAAACTAAGCGGTGGCTGTAATTTTCAGCATGCCACCACGTACATTTATATTTCGCTGCAAGGCTTCGCGTGGCGTCCTTTCGCTGGGACGCGCCACCCAGTGTCGCTACTGGGAAGCGACTGTCCCCCGCACACCCGTTCGTGCTATGCTGTTCCAGGTTGGTTATTAAATATTTCAGGTGACACGGATCGGCTCGTTACAATCACTCTGTAATAATGAGCATAATTTTGTTTTATATTTCTATATGAGTATGACCAACGACCAGAACGTTCAAAATATGCAAAAAATGCAAGTAAAAAATATGGCTTTGAAATATATTGTAGGCACATATTTTCGGACCCTAGGGCTAATTTATTTTGACCTTGATTCAGATCGGTTCACATGCATAAATTTACAAGAACTGGCCGACTTACCAGAAATTCCATAACGCCCCTACGGTCTGGGGTTGCAAATAAGAAACATGATACTGGGGGTGCAAATCGAACGGCGAGTCCTTTCATATAGCGGGTAGTACACACGCCCGTCCGCGAACATAAACTCTGCCAATTCCACAAACAGTCGTGCACGCAAAACAACAAAAATTCAGCTTTTAGCAGTAATGTGCTCATTAAATAATACTTACAGGGGGTTTTATGGCCCCCCGCGGCGTTCCCACGTCGCACCTCGAAGAAGACGTCATAAGGGATATTCTTCGGTGCACCATCGATGACGTGTCTGTAATAATCCTGAAAACACGGATACTTACCGCATCTAGTATGCCTTAATCGAATGTTAACTGCATCAATGGGTCGAACCCATGTCAATGTAACCCACAATTACGGTGGCCGCATGGACCGTAAAAGGCACAGGTACTAGGCATCTTTGGTAAACGGGTTTCCCGAGCCATCCAGACTCGCTATCTTGAGTCACTGATAAGCAAGGTGCTTATTAGGTCATCTCGCCGAATGGCCACTGATCCAGGCACGAGAGTGCTTTCTACGGCAAGTTGACCCGCGGCCAACGATAACAATGAAAAACGACCCAATTAATAAAGCTGTCTACAATTAGCATCAGCGCAATGTTCGACTCCGCTGTACATTTGCAAAGCTACACAAGCACTAGCATTCCTTTTTACAGCCCTCTTCGTTTTATCCATTCTTTTGCAAGTTATAATCCATATAACTTACACAATTCAATCGCTTCAAAAACACAATCGCGGTAGAATGACCCGCGGTGGATTAGCTTCCGCGTTCACACTCGTGCGACCTCGCTTACAGAGAGCCAAAAGCACCTCCGAGCCGCCTTCGCATTCTACAAAATGCCACCCCCTGTCGCCTCGGGTTTTACAACTTTTCCATATGGATATTCTCGGCTAACTGCCGCAAAGGCCCATCGATATTTCAAACTACCTCCAGAAAATGTCTCCGATTTTAATAGCAACCCTCCGTCATTAAATTAGTTTTGGGCTCGTTTCGATTCTGTGCTAAATTTGGAACGTATCATATTTCAGTCGCTGGTTTAGTCGAAAGTCCATAATTATAGGAACAGCCCCAAGAACACAAAAGTAAATATTACAACAATATATTGTAACCAAACATACCTGGCAGTGTAAATTTCTGACTACAGTGTAGAAAATATAAAAACTAAAATCGAATCAAACTTCGATTGTAACGCAATATTAATCATATAGTAAATTTAGTTTAGATGTTCTATTTGCTAATTCTGATAGAACTATTTGTGTAATCTTTACATAAGTTCGTGGAAATGAATTTATTAAACGTAAGGCGTTGTTTTATATTTGTCCGTCTCTCTCTGAAAATCCTGCTTACCACAAGAGGAAGTGTAACGTTAGTGGGCTGTTTATAACGAAAATAAGAGCTGCTAATAAAGCAAATTTGAAACTTTTGAACTATTTTATTGTGTTTTATGTTCAACTTTGATGCAAAGTTGTTACTGTACATTTAGAATCTCAATTTATTTGTGTTTTTTGTAAACGTGGAAGTAATTGTTTCAGTCTAAACCCTTTGGTCTAAATTTATGTTGCTTAGTTTTTGGTAGAGATGAAATTTAAAAACTGGTTTTTGTGTACCTATATCATTTTCGGGTCGTTGATTTCAAACGCAAAAAAAATAGTTGGATACTTTGGTTGCCAGGAGAACATGGATTCATATATCTTTGTAGAAATTCTTTGTAATCAGTTAGAGATAGCTTTTTCAACAATTTTCAATTTTCTGTGTTATAAAGGGTACACTTTGATGTTATAGATACGGGAAAGACTTAAAACATTAAATTGGATAAACTGCGAACTACACACAATTATCTAATAACATTACGGAGATTAGTTAACAAATACTAGTTTATGTATTAAACGTAACTAATTTGTATCACTTCAAATTTCTTTACTCAAAATTAAAGCTGCCTTTGAAAGTTTTTGAGTCAAAATTAAAGCAGATTTTTATTTTTAAAACAGTGGTGCCGCCTATTGTTTTATAATATGAATATACATGTAAATAGTAAATTATTTCAGCGTTTATATATTTTATTTGCGGGATATTACTAAAAAATTCTTAGTGCGTAAGGATTTGCATGCCTGGTTTCTGTGAAATGCTTTTCAGTTGCCATTCAATTTATAATTACAAGCTACAATTTCATTAAACAGATTCAGCTAATTTAATTAAGTTTTAACATAAGTACGATCATACTATATATAAATTTCTACAAACCTTTCAAAATATAAAAATATGTCCGTAGTCTTGCAAGGCTGTTACACTTAGCTCGAAATATTTAACACCGTTCCCGGTCATAAGTCTAGTTAACTGGGAATATCTCAAGGTTCAAAGAAAAGTGGTTCACATAAATAAATTTCAATATCGCAGCCTCAGAATTCGTCCCGTCCAAATGGTTTTGTTCCAACGTTAAGTTAAACTTTGCTTCAAAGAAGCTCAGCTACACTGTGTCATTATGAATTATAATTTACGGCGTGTCTTGCCGAAAGTCACAGAATATGAACTTCGTTAATTTCCTAAGCAAACATACCTCCCACAGTCAAGCACATAAGAACTCGTATCACATTATTATCGCCCTGTCGCAGGCAGAGTCGGCTTTAGGTTGTTATAGCTTTAGTTCAAGTTTACAGCTATCAGTTTCTCTCCTGTACATCTGATTAGACTAAGAGCGAGAGATTGTGTGCTAAATATAAAACACAAAAAATAAAGCTGAAAACAACTTCTAAAATGGAACTTTATTTTCAATTCCAGAGGCGACTACTGCTAGGTTATGGTGGTACATTCAGTATTGCTATGGTTTGATATGACAACTCCACTTTGAGTTTGCTATTTAATTAATATGCACCACTGATTAAACTGATTAAAATAATGTCTGGATTGTAATTTTATTTACTCGACTCAAAATAAATAGTATTATGCCCTTTTTCGTATTTTATTTATCTGCAATGTTATTCTCATAACGCTAGCTCGGTAGAACAATCAACTCTATTCAAAGGGTGAATTCCTAATAATTTGTAACCTTTTTACTTAAACTGGTACGCCACTGTGCCCCCGAATTATTTCCAAATACGCAGTCGCTAATGTATGCGCTGCTGTCAAAATTACACAGAATGGCAGTAAGCGTTGTTGACTTTAAAAATCAAATTTGTGAACATTCGAAGAGATATTTATTTAAATCGCAGTGCTTTAGCGGTGATTATTCTCTTTTGTTTCAGGAATTAATTGGCCTTACGACGTCAAAAGGGACGCCGATTGAATTTCTGCAATTGTTTAATCTCTACATTGTGAGGTACAACTGGATTCTAGTTAATAATTTGAAAAACACTTTCGCTGGAGGCTTCAAGATGCTTGAATCTTTTTCAGTACGGTATTTTCTCGCTCGCACACAAATTTCTGGATGCTCACGCTAATATTTTTAGGGTTAGACAGTACCTTAAGATTTCGTGTTTGCTTCAATCTTCGGAAAGGGGGCCCCAGCTCGTATCTTCGTCTGGAACGGTTTCTCCCGGTGTCTGTGCGGATGGTCGGTGTCCTGCACTCCTGCCTGATGCGTCGCAGTAGAATGCCCTGGCTCTGGACTCTTTTTTCGGCTGGAATTCTTCTTTGTAATCTTGATGTGGGTGGCGAATGTTTCCTCGGAGATGCTCTTGGTGAAATAATTTATTGTTGCGGAAATCGCCAAAAAACTTTCTCATATGAACTATACTACTTGCTTAACACAGTGAAACACTTTTTAGCTCAAAATATTTAATTTTATTATATAAAAACTTGTATTCAAAGGAGCACAAAATTTCATGTCAATCTTATAATTTATTCAATTGTTATCTTATAATATCCGCTATAAACAAATGCTAATTTAATACTATACAAACGGAAATTAGCCATGTTCAAATCAAATACATTTTGAAATAAATTTACTTACAAATTATTGAATTTAAAAATTTCTTATCTCTAAAATATTGTCCACATTTTTCATTTTTAAAATGTTTCTGCGCCACCACACGTTTTATTATTTGCTTTGCTCTGTTCACTCGCGTAATTGCACTAATCCTTTTAAAGAGTTCACGTCCTTCATAAATGCTGTCGATGTCCATCTGTCTGCTTTTCACTTACTTTTTCATGTCTTGCTGTCTGCTATTTCCTGACTTTCTGGCAGCCTTTGAATTTGCTCTTTGCAACGTAATTATTATTCTGACTTCTTATACCTTTTAAGATTGCTCACAAATTGTACCTACTTAGCTATATTGAAATCTACGCTTTATTGACCTGCACATAGCAAACCTTTTTGTGATTATTAATTTCTTTTGGTTTGGCTATGCATTCTGCCCAAACCTAATATTTAATTAATTTGAACTTCGACTTCAATTCTGTGAAAAATAAGCTTTGCTCTTTGCGTTCCTTACTTAATTCATTTATTAATACTGGCATCTCTTTTCTAATGCATTTACTGAATGAAATTTAAGCTTAGTATTGCCGCTACATAGAACACCCCAACTCTGTGCTTATTTACTTGTTTTCTAAACTGTACTGGAAGCAGAGTAGAGCCTCAGGCATAAGACCATTACAGTATATTACCAAGTAAACAACTATCATGAATCAATCTGTGGGACTTTCAACATTAGACCAATAACTTTAAGAAGCGATAAAAGGTATCAAAATGAATAATTTTAGGCAGTAGATCCCTGCTCATTAATGCAACGTTTTAGTGCTATGAGAATTTTGAAGACTAAAATGTTAACCTTGAAGATAAAAAACGTCATACTTAAATAAGTATCAACTACGGGCTACGGTCTTTGGGCAAAAGATCAAGAATTACTGCTTTGGAATTTACTTCAGAGAAGGTACTTTGTTGACTCAGTGAAACCACCTAACAGCAGGTATAAGATCAAGCGACAGCGGGAATGGAACCCATGATCTCCCAAATGCTAAACAGACGTGTTGTCGCGAAACTACATAGCTCGCGTTTGATATGAATTATATTTCAGTTGGTTTGTGATATTGTTTAAATAATTACACAATCATATTGTTTAAGCCGTTTCCTAAACGGTTCTTAGACTTCTGGATTGTCAAATTTAATGTAATTGACTTCTAGTCTGTTGTTTACACAACATTAATGTAGAAGCAATTAATATCAAACTTCCGAAATGTCATTATTATTTCTTTGTCTCTCGCATGCTTTGGAAAATATTTTTCCACAACCTATACCTATTAAAATTTGGTTGTCTGTTATCACTCTATATAATAATCCAGAACACTACATGCAATGTTAAACGGGCAAAAGTACCATGGTTGCAATCGACCGTTTCTATTTTCGGGTTTTTGTAAACAAACGTCCCATTACTTGTAACATCGATATTATCACAGAAAATAATTACTTATTATGCCTATTGCTTGTGTTTTTTAAAACTACGAACACAGCTAGAAACGCAAGTACATTTCGTTTAATAATGAAGGGGGTTCATTTCTGTGTTACTGAACGCTCCCAAGCGCTGCAAACAAGAAAACCAAGCCCTACGTTTAACATACGTTTAGAAGGCGTGTCTCTGCAGTTTACGTTACATAACCTATAAATTATTTCCGCAAATTCTTGTTCATCGCTTTGAAAACAAGCACTGTATTTGTAAAAGCAAGTCAACAGGTAAACCTACTATTCTAACAGAAGAAGTTATGAAGTAAACCCTTCACAGCCTACTGATTTTCAGGTATGCTGATCAACGATGAATTACACCAAGAATAACAATTTGTTTCTTTTATTATAGCGACATTTTGAAGATATTGAAATACTGCGTTGCTTATGGGTGCAAAACCTTGGACCAAAAAGGAAGTGGCATTCAGTTTCATTCGTAAATGATTTGTCCTACTAGATAGTTTAAAAATGTATTTGGCATGATTAAGTAACGTTATGTGTTAAATTACATTTCTTACAGTTTTCCGTTTAATAGGCCTGACAATTTAAAACAGTGGATTTTTGCTATTAGAAGAGAGAAGAGTCCAACTTCTAGTAGTCGAATTTGTAGTTCATATTTCAATTATAGTGATTATTTGATAAGGCCAAGAGCAGCTGTTCGTCAGATGCTGTACCTTCAGTGTTTAATTTTCTACAGCATCGTTTGAAAATTCAGAAAAATCGTTGTGTTCTTGTGCATCAGTTGCCATCCGAAATTATTAACAAAAATCAAGATAAACAGGTTCGTTTTTAGGGTTTAATAATGGTCAATGTGTGTTACAATTTATAAATTCTAGCAGGAAGCCGAAGAAGCATTGGATATGGACAATACACCATGTCTGAGTCACAGCCTTATTGCTGAATTAAAAAGAAATAAATTAGAATCTACCGAATTAGTTTCTGTATTGGAAAATAACTTCAATGGTTTCCCATTAGAGTTTATATTAAACCAAGCAAAAAACAATGCAAGTAGCACTAATCACAAGAAGTACAGTACAGAAATAAAACAGTTTGCCTTGACTTTATATTTTTATTCGCCAAAAGCATTTAGATTTCTAAGAGAGATATTCCATTTACCGAATGAACGAAGAGATAATAACTGTGCTATTAATAAAAATAAATCCATCAAACTTGATATAATTAAAAACGTCTAATGACGGCAGTCAGTTAATGTAGATGTATAAACTCTTTAAAAATCTCAAAACCATTTAAGACAGATTCGTAATCTGCATTAAAATGCCTTAATTATTAAGTAACGAGGTCGAAGAACTCAACGTTTCGCCCACTTTCGTAAGGGGCTTCATCTGGAGGAAAAAGCAAAAGAGCACGGTAACTCAACGTGTTAACCACGTCAGAGGCGAAACTCGACCCTTTCTTTGCAAAGAGTTTTGCCTCTGGCGTGGTTAACACGTTGAGTTACCGTGCTCTTTTGCCTTTTCCCCCTGATAAAGCCTCTTACGAAAGTGGGCGAAACGTTGAGTTCTTCGATCTCAATCATGACACGGTCCAATCCCGGAAGTCGTTTGTTACTTAATGACAATGCCCGTGAAAGCCTCAGCAATCATGCCTTAATTAGTCAAAACTGCCTTTTATTGGCTTTGATAGTTGTAAAAGAATCGTACACAAAGAATACATCCAACAATTTCAGTTGTTTTAATCCATAATGTTATAAATATCCTATACTTCAACCATTATCGTAGTAGAACTTTCATTGATTCAACTGAATCTCTATTCCTTACTGTGTACGAGACTCCCATGTTGGACGCTTTGTTTTGAACATACTGTATACTAGTTATCATTCTGCGGCAGCGCCTATCGATGGCCTCATCCGTGTTCCCTTAAATTTATTGACTTCAGTAAAGCTTTTTCTCCCTGTTCGTGGGCGTCTTTATGTTTTTACTTTTATTCCCATAAATGAACATCTTTGATAGCCTTTTTTTATCCTACTTTGAACATACCATAGCAACCGGTTCGTTTACATCTCATCTATGTCTTCTTCACCATGGTCTCTTTTAATTTGTTAGTAGAGACTCGTTCAAATTTCAATATATGTGTTGATCTCAAAGAGACAGTACTCACCCTGTGCATATTTGATAGAAAGTATATGCTGTTTCGAGCCAGGTATCGTCTTCTACAACAAATGATTCTTGAGCTGTAGCGCTAACAGACAGGCAGACCGAAGGAATTGAGATGGTCATCTGGAAACACCGAAATGTGAAGATCTGAAAAAATCCCAGAAGGTGATTTTTTCGATCGCAATACTTTCTTCATCTTTTAGAGGCGGAAGTGAAAAGGAAAATGTTTGATTAAAAACCATAACAATTGCAATGCAAGCGGTATAATAATAATTATAACATCCTATGGCCTATTGTAGAAAGCCTGGTGTTACAATTTTCAGGCTCCGCTATCTGGTGTAATGTAGGTAACGACTGTTACCGTAATGACAATCGGGACAGAAGCACAGCTGGTTGCCATGTGATTGGGTTATTACCATAGTCACCCATCCGATTGTCAACCGCGACTAACGTTGCTGAACTGTCGTACTCGTTTGACTGCCGCCTGTAGTATGTGCCCATGAAACTAGCACATTAAAGTGATTATGTGTTGGTTTGTTTTTAAGGGCCGCGTTTACAGTTGGCAATTTATCGCATATAGTGCTAACTTATTTCCATTTTTATGAAACCAAGGCTAAAGATGGAGACCTGGTCAAAATTGTATGTAATTCTTACATGTCTTGACTATCTGCTGACGCGTACGAATTTTTGAATTTTGGAATATTGCTAATGTTATGATTAAAAAACTTTAGATGTGTTTACAAAAAATAAATACTAATAAAATGATGAAATATTGAAAAAATTTAAAAAAAATGCGTCAGCAGATAGATACATGATAAATCTATCATAATTAGGATCGAGAAAATTTTCATCTTCTGAATTGATCCTAAAATTTTGGAATTGGTTTTGACAAGAATTTGCATTTTTACCAAAGTGGGAATCCCACGATGAATGTAGGCAACACGTTCTGCGACTGCTAAGCGGATTAATCACTCACGGAACTTTGCTTTCTCTTGTAATCCTTTTATGCAGCTAAATAAGTTCTGGGTACATACGCTAACTATTTATAACAATGCTACCCCAACGCATTCAAAATAAAGCTTAATTTATTGGAACACTATGTTCACATTGAAAAATATACTATAGGTATTCAATATTACAAGTTTGTAAATATTAATTAATTAAATATATTAATCTCGCAATTCACGGGCTCTATTTTGCTGAGAATCAATACGTTCCGGTAACACATAATATTTATTTATAATATTACTGATAGACTCACTCAATTAAAATAAGCTGTATTTTAGGATGATCGTACATTTGTCCAACAGTGTGATGGTACGGCTAATAATATACTGTTAATAATGACTTACTAATTATGTACACAATAATAACTAACTATGAACAAAATTCGCTGATCACCATTGGAATCTCTTTCGACGTTACAAAAATGTTATAAACTATCATATTAAATCAATTTCAATAAAAATTAGCTAAATTTCACTGAAATCAGGGCCGGATTAAGAATCAATAATACGGATGATGAAATTTTGGGGACAAAACGTAAGAAAATGATAAGATGTCATATATATAGTTGAATTCAGCATGCTCTGCACTTTTAAAAACTGTAGTAAAAATTTCAGGTCCGTATTTATAAAAAATTAAGATGATGATGGCTCCAAGCAGACGAAACGTCGTATGTACATTTTCTTATTATCAGTTTATAGAGAATAGAAAAGTGCCCTAATAATGTGCAATATATTTTGTCATAAATCCAAAAATAAACAAGTGTGCAAAAAAGAAAATAAAAAATTTCAGTTTTTTTGAGAAATTTCAAAAGCTAAAAGCGTCAAATTTGGTAACTTTTCCACAGTTTAACCGACTCTCTATTTCTTATGGTTTCCGAGATCCCAATGGTGAGCAGCGAATTTGGGACACCCTGTACAATACAGAAGTATAAACAATATTTTAAAATATTAAATCACTCAATATATACATCTCGTAATTGTCGGGCTCTATTGTTCCGAGGCTCAATAAGTTCGGGTAGCATGGCATTCATATAAAAATTGGTCTGTTTTGGAACTATACCATCCCAGAAAGGTTTATCTTTGGTTATTACCTGATAAAATCATTCATTCGGCGTGCATACAATAAAATAACATGTGTCCCTATCAAGAATGTTTAGCTGCCCTACCATTCGTTTATCGTGTTTTTAAAATTTAGCCGATTCTGTTTGAATACTTTAAACGTAATTTCTAGTTGCTTTTGCTTCCCACAACGCCAAAATGGCACGTCATTTTCAAATAATAGTTGTCTTAAACGGGGCATAGGATTTATTTGCGTGTTTACCAAATTACTAAAGTTTTCCTTAGAAACTCGGCCCTAATAGAAAAGTGATATACAGGGAAGTAAATGAGTCTGTGGTGGTTCCGCATTTCAACTCACGTTCGTTCCATCGGTTTCAAAAGGAAACGCGTTTAAGCTAAAATTAAGCACCGTTCTACTCGGCGCTCATTCTCATTACAATCAGTTTTATTCGTATTTACGCTTCCTCACAGATGTGCCCAGAAATTTATTTCCATTATAGACTGTCTTAGGTCGACGGTAGGGCTTCCTCTACTTAAAATGCATTTAATTTGTTTTTCCGTCGACCTACCTATAAAATGTGATTTTACGGACGCATTTATGTACGAAAACTGTCACTTATTTGGACACCATTAAATTTTCGTCCGCAAACACTTTACGGCGGCACTTTACAGCCGCAAACGCTTTTCGTCCGTAAACACTTTTCGTCCTATCGCCTCGGCCAGCAATTTCAGGCATCGTCCATAAAAAACCAGTTTTTCGGCCTAGATACATAAATAACTATTGTCGAATACAAATTCATCTGTTAGTCTGGCTAGGCCTTTTGATGAAGTATTCGGTATTAAGAGCTTTGAAGGAATAGCAAATTTTATGATAACGAAATTAACTCAATTTTCGATTTTCGACAGTGTTACAAGGGTGTTTAAAAAACGATTTTTTGAAAATTACTTGCATTAGGCAGATACGGTAGTAAGGTTAGTACGTAATTTTGTAAAGGAGATATATCAAAAGAGACAAAATGGACAAATCGTATTGGAGAGAGGAATGAAGGGAAAAATTACAATGTACATAGTCCTTACACTGTGGCATTACTATAGAGTTAAAATAAATAAGTGTACGTATTTATCTTATGAGTGGGCTTAAAAAAACAAAAGGCTAAGTGCCAATCTTCTGATGTTGATGTAAAGCTGAGCTATCTTCAAAGTTTGGTACACCCAAAACCTCGTGCCTAAGGTTTGGGTAAACTATGCAAACGTCTATTCTCGAAACAGAAGAAAAATAAAAACTAAAAACAGAGCTATTGCAATGAGTGGTGAAGTACATTATCCTATGCATACAAAAAGTCACATTTTTAAGGGAGGTGTAAAATTGCTAATATAAGACCTAGTCTGATAGAAGTTGGCATTAGCTTAAAGGGGGACAAAATTTCCAATAAGTTACTGGGCGCTCACTACTGAGAACAGTGTTATAGCCTAAAACCGATTTAAGACGCCGCAACAATAGTGGAAGGAGGGATATACGATTCCATATTTTTGTTTGCTCGACTAATGTCGTACCAAAGGGGTACGAGACAATAAATTAAATTGATCAGTGCTACCTGCTGATATAAAGCGGAAATACTTTCAACAGGACGCAGATTTGCTTGTGGAAAACTGACCTGACTTGGTCGAAACTTATTTTAATTCCTAAAAATGCATTATGCTTAGCCTGAAAAGAGCGTACATTTTCTGCGTAAATAATACGTCAAATAAAGAGAAGTTCACATACCAAAACATAATATTAAATTTAATTGGACGGCGTTAGCTGGGGATGAAGTTACAAGAGTATCTGGACCAAGGCAGTACAGATGCACTTATGTGCATTTCACCTAATGTGATGCGTGACATTACGCTGGTATAAAAGACTAATGTGCATAACTTGAATGCGATGACATAATCTCTAACTGACAATTCTTTAATGGTTCTAACAGCTCTACAGTTGCACGGAACGCGTATTTAATAATACAAGGCAAAACAAGTCTCAATCATCCGTTGATAACATATTCATACCTTCATTTCGTCTTAATTTACATTTCAGGCACAATTCAAAACAGCACAAATTACACAAATGGTAAAATTTCGTTGAAAATCTAAAGTAGTCATTGTTCGGTCGATCGCTTTGTATTAGAAGGGACCTTAATGAAGAAATATATTGGCCGCATCGCCGTGGAGCTGTCTGGTTTACTGTGATAATCAATTAATAATTCGCGTGTACGCGATACTGTATTTTGAATGATTTTTGTACACTGCCATCAACATCCATAAATTGTAAAAATTAATATTTGTTTTCTGTTTTCGGATTTTTTCTTAAGCTGTACTACTAAATATTATATCTAGGTGTGACAGTTACATAAAATTTTTGATATGTTGAAAAGACTACCTGAGGTTATTCAAATATTAATACTCGCAAATAAAGCATTTTTCGTAGGTTCCATTCGGGAAATTATTTATGCAGTGAAAAGTTCAGCATGTTTTTTGTAATGGCTTAATGCGACTCACTTCTGCTCAGCCATCTTTGTGTCCGGCATGAGAGAAAACGAGCCAGGAAAGTTGCCAGGAACGATTTGGCAGATATGCACCGGCGCTCCACTGCGAACTGTGAAACATATGGATTCAGTCGATTAAAGAATCTACTACGTTAATGGAAACCGAAGATTCTGGAACGAATAGCTGTAGGAAATGATTAGACTTAATGAGAACTGAGATAACTTGTTCAACAATGACTATTTTGATTCTCTAACGAAATGTATAACGCAGACGTCCATTTTGAATTGTGTTACTTCAGATCGTTATTCCTATGGCGTTGCAGCTTGTTAGGCTGCATTTACATTACTATTAAGCGGTAGAGTGTATCATATGTAATAGTCATACTGCACTAGGATAAAATGCTCAGATACCGTTCCCCTGAATAAGCTAAGACTGTTTTTCAACATCCTCTTTCATCGCTGTCTGAAATACCTACATCAAACTTGAATGACTGTCTTATACAAATGTATCTTTACGTCACCAACTTCACACTAAAATGTAATAGACACAGTAAATTCTATCATGATGCGAGCTAACTTGAGAATCTTGAGATAAATAAAACTATTACTTCAGGCACCTCCAGATCTCTGTAGGCGATCTCTCGCCTTTTTATCTGCTTGTAGACGGATACTTTAAGAATAACCTAATAACCTATATCCGCAGTTAGTTGATAGAAACAATAGTAGGGAGCGATTGAGGACACAGTGTTGCTCTTGTTTAAAAGGCTAATTAATTTGATTTATAGTTGTAATAAGTAGCATGGCATTAAGTTATTTTGGTAAATTAATTGCTAACTCTGTAGTCCTGTAAACCCTTTAGTCAAAAAAGTCTAGTTAACCTATTGTTTGATTGACATTGAGTATCCCTTCGAATTGGAATTTCTGGAAAAAAATTAAAAAGTGATCAGCCTTGTATTAAAGGCTTACTGGTTAATCTGTGTCGTGACATATCTGTTTCATCCACCGACAATAATCAATATTATCTCAAAAGATGACTTTAATCAGCACGGATTGTCGTACCGAATATCATCCATATATATTTAAGGGTTCTATTATCATAAGCAGAATATGTTTTTTAAATAAGAACGTTAGAGCAGAATACTTGCTACAGGGCAGTTCCGTTTACGACATTCAATAGGTTTAAAGCGGTCCAGTAGCTCAGCGCTAGCGATAATCAAAACAATTGGTCTTGGAAATATGCGGGGCCAAATTCGTGTTCTTTTTAAAAGTGCCACCTGGTGTGGATGTCAGCCGGTTATGTAATAAGGAGTTTGAACCAGCTTGATATTACTCTATTATGCTGGAAGAATATGCGGAACTGCACTTCGCTTTACCAATGAAAATTATACAGTAAATTTAAGAAGTTTCTTAAGATAATAATAAAAATACATTTATTCGGGCACTAACGGAAGTTTAAAACCGCTACAAATAAAGATAACCAAACAATCCCTAACAATACTAGCTGGTCGTGACATCACGTGGCTAGATATCCAAAGTTCATAGCAAGTGTTCGCCTGTGATACAATTCTATACAAGAAAACATAAATTGACGTAGACTGCTTAAGGCTTTACTGCATATTTACTTGGAATACGTCCGAAAACTTAGTGCAAAGCTACAATTCTGTTAAACGCATACAAGATTAGTGAGAATTTAGTCATCCAAACTTGGTTTAGTATGTACTTATAACATATTCAAAATTTGTGGTGAATACAAGGTTTAATTTGGCTTACATTAAACTCACGTGGGGAGCTCGAGGATTTTGACAAGGAAAATTACCGTCAATCTACACGCGATGTAAAGGAAGGTTTTTCCCAGGCTTCTTCGGGAACCAAGACATTGATATACACAGCGCTTATGTACAGGATGTCGATACACTGGGATTCGTCGAAACTATACCCGATCGGAAGCGAATATGTTATGAGGTTCTGCCGCACTCAAACCAGATGGGAATCTGAATTTTAGTTTGGTAAGCTGCGTTTTGCGGGCTGGGAATATCCGGAACAGAGGTCGTAATTTTACAAAATTTGCACGGTGACGATTTCCTAAACAGCTGCATTTGCGAAACAATAACACTTACATCACGCACAAACCTTTCGCTTCACCAACTACTAACTTAATCCCCACCTGAAATCTTGATGTGATAAGCAGTTCGACAAAGTCCCCTTCTTCTTGTGCATAAAAAGTAGTGGTGGTGTCAATTCTCAAAGTAACCTGACATGATGGCTGTTACAGGATTAAACGCTATTTAGGGCACAAAACAAGCCCTTAAGTAGGCATTAGGTCGTTACTTGACTTTACTTGAACAGTAAGCCTCTAAGAGCGTGTCAAATCTGATGTACTACTACTTTCAGAGATTAAAATGCTCCAACAGGTAGGCGTTTTAGCCCCGCAGAAGCTTACCCCTGGTAGTAAGTCAGTCGGGACAGTGGAGTGGCTTTGCTAAACCATACGTTGGGACTAAAAAAGAGCTTAGCAAATGGTTTGCCTTAGCGCCAGGGATTCTGTATTTAGCTATCTACTTGCTCCCCTATAATATGAGAGAGGAAACTAGGGATGCCCTGGGCCAATGTATGCCACAGCGCTCGCCATTGGAACTTGTCTTGGATGCTATTGGTACTAGCCTGCCAGCTGCTGTAGAATGCTTAACTTAATATGGGGAATGAAATAACACTTGTGCGAGATCTAAGCAAAGCTTCTATTAAATGTCATATATGAAAATAATCATATTTACATACACAACAATACTAGAAAACAAAATAAGGGTCCTCCCGAATACAAGCTACGGTATAATTTTAATTATTTATCAAGTAAGCAATTACCTGAAGGGCTAATACAGAGTGATCAAAAATAAACTTCATCGCGTGAGCCTCTGAAAGCAATCAAACTTCCCTAATGTGTAGCATGTTTTTCGTTGACATAGAACTGTCATATCTTTTTAAGTTTAAAATAAATTTTCGATGTCTTGTTTATCTTACCCACCTCTTTTTTTAATGTTCCCTATCAATTTAATCTATAAATTTGATTTAAATACATATTTTGAATATTTTTGTAGCTTATTAGACTGCTTTAATGTCACATGAACTAATAATACAGTTAACTGTAGTTAAAATTTAGCCTTATAATATGCAGTGTAAACAGTGGGCATATATTTCATGGGCTCCTGCGACCAATTTTATTTTTGATCGCCCTGCACTCTAATCAACAATGGCTCTGGGGGCTAACGATTCTTTAAAGCTAAGCGTATAAGACACTACTTGAGCAAGTCAAAAGTTAAACGCAACATTAATAATGTAGAGTTTAGTTAAGACAAACTCTCAAGCTAGGCAATTGAAATTTCCGTGGACTAAACATGATAGGCAATACATATTGTTGAATAAGAACTAAAACAATATAATTTAAAAATAATGGGTATCAGCGAAGCTAAAATATAATGGCCATTTTAAAACGCAATCTACTACAGTTGTGGAGAAGAGAGCTTAAAAAGAGTGTTGCTAGTATTACACCAACAAATTTGAGGAATATTTTTTTGGTTAGAATTCAATCAACGAAAGAATAATATCAATAAAAGTAGACACAACTCCTTTTTCTTAAATGTAATCTAGGTTTATGCGGTGACATCGATGTGGAAAACTTTTCTAAAGAAAAAGAAACTAAACCGAATACCAAACAGAAAACAGTAGTAATAATGAGCAATCTAAAGGCAGTGGTTGGTAACATTGGGACGGATAACCACTTAAAAAGTTATAGGAAAATATTTGATTGGAATGCGAACCGAACGAGCTAAAATATTGTTAAATTCGCAAGTGACAATAACTTGTGTATCGTGAATACAATATTCCAACACCATATACACAGACTATGTACACGTACGTCACCTGGAAACAGATATGGAAACTAAATGACTATATTAATATGCTCGCGTAGGAGATCATCAATTAAAGCAACGAAAAGTTTTACTGGAGCAGAGTGTGGGTATAACCAGCAACTGCTAGTTGCAGAACTAAAAATAAAAGTGTGGTGTATAAGGCAATAAGAAAATAAAATCAAATATGGACAAACGTCAGAAATATTAAAAGCTTGCAACAAATACCAAAAAGTAAGTGGAATGACAATACATCTCAAAAATTCAGGTAGACCAGAAAACAGATGAAAACTAGTTAAAGACTATATCAGTATAGCAATAATAAAATCTCAACCAAATATTAAAGCACCCAAATACCAACACTAGATGAATGAGAATACATACAAGTTGGTAGAGAAACGTTTACAAAGAAAATTCAACAGATATTAAAAAGGATTTATAATAGATAAAACTGAACACTTTACAAGCACATGTGTAGGAATAGAAAAACATGGAAATAGATACAAGGCTAAAGATTTATACAGAAAATTGAAAACCGTAACATGACAATTTAAACCAAAAAATTGGGTCAAGCGCAATCAAGAAGGCAACACAAAAACAGAAATAAACAAAATACTCCAAACATGAAGAAAGTGTTGTCACACCTTATTCAACGACAGTGAGGTAAGGGAGTAGAATAGAAGAAAACGAAAGTGAAAGTCATGCAAGCAACCGATGAACAAAGTGTAAAACTGTTTCTTTTTCAAGTGCTGTCTCCTAACGGAAGTTAGCTTTGATCAAGGCAATTTTCATCTTCGAGTCTGCTGCTCGAAAGAGTTCTAGCTATGTGCATCGAAATCATTTCTATAAAAATAGTCAGAGGACACCACTAATTGGATTAAGTGTTCAATTAAACTCGATTAAATTAATCGGATGATTGACAGGTGCTCCAATTAATCCGCGAATTGACCTAATTAATTTTCGCGGTTTGATCTGATTAATCACATAGGTATGTATTTTGATATGTAATTTCACATATGAGCTGCCTTCCACATATGATCCGCGAATTAAACTTGATTACCCGATTCCCGGAATTCCGCGGCGGCCATCTTGGGTTGTCATGTGTCCGTCCGTCTCACTCCGTCGCATCGATCGTTGCGCTGTCTCTCGCGCACCCGTGGTGGATTATGCCGCCTCGCTTTCTCATGATGGCTGCTGCATTGTCTCTTTCGCACTCATGGGCTTAATTTGCGCCGCGAATTTTTCTGATTTTTCTAAGTTCCATTTTATTGAATTTAAACTTCCCGCGTATCGGCCATCTTGGTTCGTCCATCTCGCTCCTCGCAGATGTTCTCTCTCGTTCGCATTTATTTAATTTAAAAAAAGCTTTTCGTCACGGACACCCGGTCGGGTCGAACCGAGTACTTTTGTATTGGTAGGCAGAGTCCTTATCTCAGAGCTACCGAGGCGCTCGAGGTTTAAAGCATAGTCACTTGCGTAGCAAGCATATTATAATACATTTTAAATGTTATTTTCCAAATTCATAAGTCTGTTTCTCTCTGGTACTCATGGGGCGTTGATTATCTCTCTTGCATTCACAGGATGGATGTTTAATTTAAAAAAATCTCTGGCGGACTTGGATTTGAACCCTCTACGTTTGCATACACATTGGGCTCACATCGACAGATGCCGCTACACCACGGAGCGGTACGGGATTTAAAGGGTTTGAAGAAAACGCCATTTCTCTGATCTGACGTCACGAGCCCAGATTTAAAACAAACTATTTTTTCAAAAATTTAAATTATAAGAATGGGATTGTGTAGCCTGTTGTGTTTAAAGGTTGATACATTTTTTAAAAATTGATTTTGTAGGTGGATTTGCTAGAAATAATTCGTCTATTTTTATAATTTGAGCGACGCGCTATCGAGATTCTCATTGTCCCACCCTGCTATATAGCTGGAAATTTCCGCTCGATCGTCGAAATTTGAAAGTTGTTATTGAAAGTTGATACAGAACCCACAGTTCAAATTTAAAATGTATGTCATTGTAGAATTATTGAAGTTTATCCATGTAGGTGGACATTCTCTCGTACTTTAAAATTTTTAATTTAGCGCCCATTACGTCTTATGATCCTAATTATCGATGCGGAAACTTACGAATTTGCGCGAAATGCTAGAACAGTTTGATTTATACAATTATGAACCGTCTGTCCATTATTCATATAGCATATTTAAGAAATATAGAATTGGAAACATCATTTCAGGTGTCTAGACAGGCTGGAACTTGTTTATTTCGAACGAAATCTGGTCTGACGTCATGACCGCGGTGTATTTTGAAACAAAGAAGCAGGTTCTAGGAATTCACTGGCTGTTTACTTTGTCTGAAATGGCAACGTATCGTTATAATTTCCTCTATTTCGTACTACCAAATTTCATAAAAGTATAAAAACTGCATCTTGTTTTTCAACCAATCGGTGCAGGTTTGATGGAACGACGGTCTTTTTAATTTGTAACACCGAGATTGACATGTTTGGTTTTTATTTTATAAGTAAGCGTCTGAAATTGTGTCATTATATCAATCAAAACTATTTTAGTTTTAAAAATTCCAGTATAAATGCAAACGGACGAAAATAAAAACGCAATTGACCACAAATTAACATAAATTTGAATAAAAACAGACAATTTCGTTGAAAAACTGTTCTGCCACCTTCATTTCACTTTAAATTTTACAAAATTGACATCATGTCACTTGAAATTATACAAAAAACAATATTTTTATTCAATAAGCGATAAAAAATACGCCATCCTACATCATTTCACTTAAAAAATTATCACATTTCGTTTTACAAAACGATTTATAATAACGAAAATGATATAAAAACAGTTGTAGAGTTATTTCTAAGCATAATTTTGTAAATGTTTTACACTTTTTTCTCTAACTTGTTGCAATTTTAGTAAGATTTGAATAAAAACAGCAATTTTATTGAAAATATTCTACTACAATCATTTCGAAAAGCAAAATTTCAGCTAAGTAGACTCGTGCCTTTTTATTACAGATTGATCGATATAATGTTACAATTTCGCCCTTTTAGAACAAAATTTCTTGTGCTTTTGATAAAATTATATGTATGTTGACCACAAATTAACATAAATTTGAATAAAAACAGGCAATTTCGTTGAAAAATCTTCTACCACCTACATTTCGATAAACAAAACTTCAGTTATGTGGGCTCTTTGTGCATTTTTATTACAAAAATTCTTGTACAATTGACTAAATATCCATGTGATGACGACAAATTAACTCAAAATTGAACAAAAATCACGCAATTACACATCATCTCACATAAATTTTCACAAAAATCGACATCATGTCACATAAATTATACAAAAACTGTCATCATGTCAGTTGAAATTATACAAAAAACGATATTTTTATTCAACACACGATGAAAATTGAACAAAAATCACGCAATCACACATCATCTCACAAACATTTTCACAAAAATCGACATCATGTCACATAAATTATACAAAAACTGTCATCATGTCACTTGAAATTATACAAGAAACGACATTTTTATTCAACACTTGATGAAAATTGAACAAAAATCACGCAATCACACATCATCTCACATAAATTTTTACAAAAATTGACATCATGTCACATAAATTATGCAAAAAATGACATTTTAATTTAACACACGATGAAAATTTAATAAAAATCACGTAACTACGCATCATCTCACTTAAAAAATTATCACATTTCGTTTTACAAAACGATTTATAATAACGAAAATGATGTAAAACAGTTTTAGAGTTATTTCTAAACATAATTTTGCAAATGTTTTACACTTTTTTATAAAATGTATCGCACAAAATTAAAAGAAATCACAATTTTTTTAATTATATCACGCCATTATGAAATCGTAGATTGATTTTTTGAAATTTTACACTTTGTAACTGTAAAATAACTTCAAATACTAATATTTTAGCTTTAGATTTTGTAATTATTGCAGATTCGTGAAAAACAAAAGCAGAGTAGAAATAAAAGAAAACACAAACACTTTGTAATAAACAAATATATTGTTCTTATTTCGTATAATACTTAATAATATAAAAATAAATGTACAGCTGAATGTCTTATTTTCTAAAAATTCGCTAGCAATTTACAAAACTGTAGTTTGAGGTGCACAACATTTCAAATTAAAAAGGCTGCAAGTAATAAATCAGAATTTCATTGTGTCATTTTAAAGTTTAAGATACTCCCAATCTAGCATTCCCTTCGTTTTTGATATTGATGACATCTGCCTTAGAGGCGTTTTTCTAACGGCCCTTTTTTGGAGGCGTTTCCTTATCGGCGTTCTTCTGACTGAACCTAGTCAACATACTGAAACTGTTGCTTATTTAAACCGTGATCCACATTTCCTGTCGAACTATAAGAAAATAGTAAATATTAGAATTAAATTTCGGCTTAGACAGCGTCGTCTTTGCGTCTAAGCGTTTGTGTCATAGTTTTGTTGTTTGGTGGATCGTGAACTCTTACAAGCGACCCATGATTTGGTGTCTTGCGAAACGTTACTCTATATGGGTGCACAAACAGTAAAAATGACAGATATGCCAAAATATCCTTGTTCACGAGGTACTCTAGTAACATGGACCAAATCACGGTTGGCGTGTAAGAGTTCACGAGCCACTAAAGAACATAACCGTTACACAGACCCGTGCCTAAGTATTCAAGGTGTTACGCACATTAAGCCAAAAGATCGTGGATGTTTATTCGCAAAGACGACGCGGTATAAGCCGAGATTTAATTTTAATATTAACAATTCGAGTATCCGAGAAAGCCTCAAATATTATATAAATAAATAAATAAATACCTGTTTAACCCACTCCCCACTGTCACTCCTGTAATTTCATGTTGATGTTAAGTAATTATTGCTTGTTTATTAATATTGTATTATTAAGGACAATTTGTTGTAATTTTGTTAATCGGCAGCTGTGATTTTTCCCATATGCCGTATTTACCTACACAAACAGTTCAAAGAGTACACATTAATTTTGCGCTGAAGGTTACGTTTTTAATGAAGTCGCTACTCGCGAGTCACTTTGAAGATTGTAAGTTAATATGCTAACAGCAGGTAGATTGTAATTTATTGTTACAGCACGGCAGAAACGGTGTTTGTCAATTTAATTTAATCAAAACGAAGTAATTAGATTTCGGCTTTTTCGTTTTTAGAAAATTAGTATAAAAAAATGTACATCAGTCATGACCACTCCGCTAGAGCGGCTTACTAAGCCAAAATTTCAATCATGCAACATCACATCAGTTTAAGTGTGTGCTGAAATGTAGCTCGTAAAATATCGGGACGCAAAATGGGTCGAATTATCTGACCGATCTAAGGGTAAGAGTTCCGCCACCGGATTCAGCCGTTAAGGCCATTAAGCTCCTCATAAATCATACCCATAATGCTTCTATATATGATAGGAATTTAGTTAGTCGATATTAACTTCTAATGTTCATTAGCTAATTTATTATGCATGCGTTGCTAGTTGTAGTGTTTATTATTGTAATTTATAGCATCATAACTAAGATGTTTTCGGTCTTGCAGCTGTTCGTTATTTTGCGTTATGATCAATGAGTACTTGAGATTAGAAGAGGTATGTTGTGTTTAAAGATGATGTGTAATAGAAAGACGCGTAAAGGTGTGTTCACTTATTCTAAAAAATATTACACCAGTTGAATGCTTGATGGAGTTAACACATAAATCCCATTATTATAATGAAAATTCCAAAAAATCTTTCTACGCAAATATTATCATGGCGACCTAGTAAAATGTATTACTCATTCACTTACTGCTTCTCTTAAACACTATAGTGCTTAGAGGACTTGTACCTTTTGCTTTAATTTATTTTACCGTTATATGTATCTATTATAGTACTTAGGCATTTAAAGGCATTAAGTTTTTCAGACACATTATCATCGATCTCCAAACCAGCAGGTTTTTGTGCTTGTTGGTTTTCACCTGTGGGTGTATGTTAATTTGTTAATCTCATTGTTTGGGATCTTTCTTCTATTTGTTTGTATGCTTTAGTCAATCTTTGCTTTTGCCTATTGATAAAAGCAATGTCATCTGCCTGTGCCACCTACTGCAACTGCCTATTCATTATCGAACCTTCTCTATTAATTTCCACTTTTCTTATTGGTGCAAGGGTTAAGTGTGTCTATCATAACAAGTGTGTAGTTTTTGAGAAAATTATAAAATTTCTACCATAGGTAGTATACGTATACCATTATGTTTATGTTTAGACTCTGAGATAACTCAGATTTGGCCTATGAGGTCGGTGAGAGGTTAAATCCAATATGGCAGTCATTCCAGCGAGGCTAATTTTTTATTGGTTTATTAGCACATTGACAGTCAGAGCTATTTATTAAGTAATCGTTCTATGCGTTAATACGATGGCGAAGTTTTATTTCGTTCCTTGGAGCTAAGCTTCTCGTAGATGAATGAGCCACTTCTTTTTAA
This sequence comes from Agriotes lineatus, assembly GCA_940337035.1. Taxonomy (NCBI): domain Eukaryota; kingdom Metazoa; phylum Arthropoda; class Insecta; order Coleoptera; family Elateridae; genus Agriotes; species Agriotes lineatus. The sequence continues at coordinate 52,338,770 of OW679202.1, read as the reverse complement.
TCTTCTGGGAGAAGGATCATGTTGCAGGCTGAATGTTTTGTGGAAAACATCTACTGAGACATACAGTAAATGAGTACATTTACTCTACTTACTGTGGTATCCCAATTACATGACGTCACACCCAACTACCTAAGTTTCCACCGTAAATGAAAGAGACTTTTGTACGAAGACTAGTCAGAGGGCTGAGTCACACAATTCCTTCCGTGTGGGCATAAGCTCAAGGGTCAATGCTCTTCCACCTTTAGCTACTCCTAGACTCTCATCGTGCTTAGAGGTCGCACCTTCTTTGATAAATTGTAAAAAGACTCGACAGACCTAGAAACGGCCGTTGGCTTCATTTCAACGCTCACTCTTACCTTCGCGTCTCTCTTTATTGCTTAGCCGAAATTGATTGCAAAATAAGACTGTTTACCGTTCGCTGATAGGGCAGAACCTTGTCAGAATACAAGACGCGTATCTTGCTTGCAACCCGCTGCTGATAGAGGTTGCGGTGTAGGTGAATTGATTTATTTTTATTATAACTCCATCTTCAAGGAGAGAAAACTCAATCCCCAAAAGTGATGGTCACCTCTCACCCGAACCTCTTCGAAGCCTAGGGCAAAAACTCCGTTTTTGGTTGTGATTGAATGGGCACATGCTTCGTCTCTTGATGTCCAGACTCATCAGGGTACTGATGCGCGCTCTTATTTGTGCAGGGATGTGGAGACAAACTCTTGCCTGTCAACTTACATTCTTTACCGACTTCGCGTCGGCTGGCGTACAATGATGTGTAATGTGTTTGTGGAAAAGTCCACTGAGACATATAGTAGGTTGAGTACATCTACTCTATCTGCTGTGGTACCACAATTAAATGAGGTCTCACACAACTACCTGCGTCTCCGCGTCTTGTATGTTGATAAGGTTCTGCCCTATCAGCGAACAATAAATGGTTTTGTTTTGCTATGAATTTCGGCTAAGCAATAAAGGGAGACCTGAAGGTAAGATTCAGCGTTCAAATGAAGCAAATGGCTGTATCTAAGCTTGTCGAGCCTTTTTCCAATTTACCAAAGAAGGTGCGACCTGTAAGCCATAAGCACGGATGAGGGTAGAAGACCTTCTATTAGCGATGAAAAGCGTTCACCCTTGAGCTTATGCCCACACTGAAGGAATTGTGTGACTCAGTGATCTGATTAGTCTTCTTACAAAATTACTTTCAGTATTGGTATTCCAAGGTTAGTATGCAATGTCAGATTACTAACATACCATAAAGAACTTTCGATCACCCTGTGTGTCTTGTCTGATTGACAACGTTGATTAATACTAACGTTCGATTTACGGTAACAGCTCCAAATTGGCCTAATTATCACCTTGGAAAGAAATATCTTATTTTATAGAGATAGGTACATTCCCTTTCTTTTCTTTAATATGTCTGGTTTCCGTATGAGTTCCTTATCCAGATGGAGACCTAGTCAGTGTGATAGACTTGCCTACAGTATTGTTGTGTTGTTAATACACACGTGTGGGTGTTTCGTACGATTTAGAGTAAGGTTGACATGATTGCTTTTCGTTTTACTTACTCTTATTCGTCATATCCACATTTGTAGAAGGGTCAAATGGGTGTGCAAGTTGTGAAAAAGTATCTGAGAATTAGTGTGATTAGGGAGGATTGTGTTGTCTGCAAGTATATCTATCTACGTTTCTATTGTTGTAGGAATGTCTGCAGTATACCAAGTGTACAGGAATGGCCCAAGGCTACTTTCTTGAAAAACTCCACAGTTTATTGGATAAAGCAAATCATATTGTTGGCACTGTTTGAATGATGGAATTATGCCCTCTGAAGCCTATTTGGTGATTCAGCTTGCAGTTTTCCAATGCGTCAGTTTCATATACTCTTTTAAATGCAAGCTTTTCTAGTAGTTTAGATCTTTGGGGCCATAAATTATTGGTCGGTATGTTCCAACATCTTCAGTAGGTGTACCTGGTTTTAATATTAGGAGTACTTGTGAAAATGTTAATTGTGATGGCTAATAGATAAGGCTAAAAATGCAGATACTCAAGAGTTTTGTGCGAAGAGCTGCTTTCTGGAATCATTAACCTTAGCCACTCTGGTCGTGTTGTACAGTAAATACAGATATTGTAGATGGTACTTGGCCTCTATAGCCATTAAATTTCCTGCTGGAAACTTTGCTAACAAAGCAGTATTGCCTAGTTCAAGAGCACATCTCCTCATATTTGCGGCTACTTTGTACGTGGACGCTTCTTGTAGATCTAAAAAGCCAGCAAGCTCATTGCAGAAAAAGCAACTAGGCTCTGTAGATTCTGAATGGGTGTGAGCAGATCACGTGTGTACAATAGAATCACTCGGTTGACTTGTAGTTAATTCTCCAGACTGCTCCTCAAACGGCTTTTAATTGAACTTTAGCCGGCATTTTTTGTGCTACCGAATCCTGTGTGCTTTCACAGTGGATTCTGTGCCATCCCTGTCTTCCAGTCGTTTCCGGCTCAGGTCCACTGGTACATACTGAAGGGTCTGGAACTGGAAAAGATCTTCCGGCAAGGATGTATGACCACTACTAACGGGCTGTTTAGTTGATCTGAGCGGACACTGTAATGATTCATCTGGTACTTTTTGGCAAAGAACACCAATTTTTCCAGTTCGTTCTTCGGGATAGTTTGGATCGTTTGGATGTAGGAGGCTGATTAGGGTACATGAAGATGTATTGCTTTGACTTGTTTCCGACTATATAAACACTTTTTCCAAAAACAAGAGATTTTAAAATACAGAAAAGAATTTGATTGCCATATATCATATATAACAACATAGTGCTGCAACAACGTCCTCCCATCGAGCTCAGAGGTCAAATATGACTTTCCTTTATATCTAAATACCAATAACTGTGGTAGCAATTTTATGCTTTTCTCAGAAAGTGCACAACTAAACAGGTTAACAGCTGTACTATATCTCCCATTACAGACTTAAGTTAAACATCCTTGTCGATAATACGTCTCCCTGTTTAAGTTACGTTGTCACATAAAACTGTCTTGAAATTTGGGCTTGCATCTATATTACTCTCTCTTACTTATATTTACTAGCTTCTTTAGTGTACCTAATTAATTTATTGTTGAACATAGCTTGCCCTGTATACTGTCGCATGCTTTCTTATAGCCTATACACAGCTGGTGCAGATCACCATTAAATTTATGTAGTTTTTCAAAAAAATTTCTTAATGACAAGATATGGATAGTTGCGAATATTTGATATGTAGGGAAGTTCTACAATCATTCTCTAGATAACGAAAAATAGGTTTTATCAATTCTGTCTCTCTATCTCTCTGTCTGTCTGCCTGTTGCCGGTATAACTCAAACACTATTTGTTGGAGGAAGACGATATTTTTCATGCGGATTATATGCTTTCCTGGCATGATACCGCAAAAATTTCGGACAAATATGTACAGGATGAATATCTAAAAAATATAATGTTGGTTATTTTTGCTTTATCTGAGAGATAGATAAAAGTAATAATTTTCACATAGCTCAGGCTAATGGGACCCAACAGATACAGGGTAAATGTTGTTAAAAAGACACAAATGTGTCAACGATAATAGTGTTCCATTTAAGGATCTCACAGATGCGGGGAGTCATCAGTGCCGGAATGCAGCGGTTTGTTTGCGGGTTACTGTTAAGCGTTGAAATCGGTATTATTGCGAAGGTGAAGATATTTTTACCCCTACTTTCCTTTGAATTTTAAAATTGTTTAGTCTTTAGCTGTATTTACTTTATTTTTACTCTTATCGTGCAGGCTGTGCTTTTTCTAGTAAAGTTTAGGACGCTGCACTCTGTGTAGGAGTTTCATTTGCCACTTGGCGGACAAGGGCCGCCGATTATTTCCCCAGAAACCCAATCGCCTGTCATTCCTTTAACGGCGTATTAGATGATGTGGTTAGCAGCAAGCATTGGTCGACTGCTTTACTTTCCTACTTTCAGAATCCTGGTTTTAGTACACAATTTTTCAAGCGCCTGGATTATCCACCAGCTACCAGGTATAAGAATTGAACCCCTCATTTTCAGCACATTACCCGAGTTCCCTATCCACTCAGTTTTCCTATAGTCGGTAAATTTATCTTTTCCCCATTTGGGTGTTTAGTGCTCCAACATTGCCCTTATTTTTAGGTAGCTTATCAAATGTTTTCTCTAGCTTCTGGTAAACCCCGTCTTTTTCATCTCATTGACTTCTTTCATCGAAGCATGTACTCTTATTAAGGGGACATATATATTTTAGAACCACAGATCTAAGAGATACAGTAACAAGGTCAACACATCACCAAGACACACACCTCACACAATGGTTGCTGCGCAAGCACGAAAGGCGCGCTCCAACTCTGTATTCCGAATCCGGGGCAAGTTGAGCATTGTACCGTCAGATGCCAGCGCATAAAGCCTCTACACCGCAAGGTAAATGAGGTTACAGATAATACATACATACATATTTTATTTAATCTTTACCATGCTTACCTTTTATTTAATTATGTGAAACTCTGCTATTGCTTCTAGGTATTTCTCTACTAGTCTGAATCATGTGCCAAACGTAGGTAAAGTTTTCTCTACTATCACTAAAAATACTGAACATTTGCCAGACGTCATTAGTATTGCATCCTTCTATCTTATTTCTTGCATTGCTGCTATATCTATATTATACCCTCACTTGCTAATACGTTCCATGTAGGCATGGTGGCTTTTTTCCTGTTCTTTCCTTTTTCGGCAATATAGTGTTAGTTCTTATTAATGGTTGTAATTTGTTTCATAACATTCAGTTTTTTTATTGAAAGGATTCCGCGCCGTAAAATGGATTGCTGTTTTAAAACTGAAATTTATTGATAAAAAATGGTACATGGCCTAAATGAAAATAGAAACGATATTGCTGAAGTGGTAGCCAATGTCCAGGTAACTGGAAATTATTCAAATAAGAATAAATTTAACAAAAGATTTTATAGTCCCACTTTTTACAGATCACAGATTAAATTGAGTATGTGGAACTAAAATATGTACTTGAGTGTAAGTTTATTTTGAAATTGCACGTTATACTGATTTAATTTAAAACGCTTTAGCTGCTGCTGATCCACGGATGAGGATTTTGATATCCAGTCTTTTTACTGGAAAGCTACAACTATTTATTTATTTAAACAAGATTGTCAGGACATTTTCTAGTTATGCGAATGTACGAGTTAGTTGACCATTTTTCTAAATTACGACCCCGTGTGTATATAGAATTCTCATATTTTTTCCCCTAAATTTAAGTGTGTATCTAGTTTTATGCAGGTTTTGGCCTCAAGCCGTCACACTGCTGCGTTCTGGCCTTGGGCCGTCTTGCGAACAGGTGTGTTTGTTTTCGCTTTGCAGCTGTTGCGAGCTTGTATTTCAGCGTGTTTTCCACAGTAAATTTAAAATGCGAGCCTGCGAGTGCGAAAGCCCTTCCAGTTCTTCTTTCGGCGGGGTGGCGTGAATCAGTTTTTTTAGTCAGTTGGGAGCTGGGTTCGGTCCCGAGAAGGCAGTGAGTCGAGGCTCTCGCGCCTGCGTCGTCCCCTTCGGGGAGGCGACCGTTGGACGCGTACGAAATTGTTTTTCGTTGTTGTTAAAAAGGTGTTTTCGAAGAGTGTGTCCCGAGTCGTCAGGCGTGCAAGGTGCGTTGGTGATGTCCCGTTTTCTTTGGGCCAAACACTCTCGAATTATCGTCGCCGTGCAGGCAAATTACCACTACTGTGTGTGGGTGGGATCCAAACCAAGCGAGAACGTGTTTCTGCTCGTCTTTTTCATGCGAGCTTTTGTCGCCCCTTTGTACCGCATGTGTGTCCTGCGAAGAAATCCTTAGTGACGCGTCATCTAACGTCCTACAACTGCTGGAGCCTTGTGACCCACTGTTCCACGAGCCGGAGCCAAACCTGCCGCACCTATCCAGGTGAAGCTATAAGGAGGTGTGTATACCATGTATTAGCAGCTATCTCATTTCTCGCGCACTCAGTAACGTCATAATCATATTTGTAAAGCAGTAATTATTTTTCGTGTACTTATTAACGCCAAGCATGATAGTCTGTATGGCAGTAATTATTTCTCACGTACCCAGTCACGCCATGATCATATTTGTAAGGCAGTAATTGTTACGTCCTCATTCATGCCAATAATTGGACTTGTACTAACCAATGACAGCCAACAGATTTCGTGTATTAACTGTACCGAACTATATTTTCTTTGTGCCAGACCAATAGACCGGTTTGTTAAGTACTACCTTGTATTTTCTTTGTGTGTGTTGCATACCGATTTTCAGGTTAAGCAGTCTGAAGTGTGAGATCGATGTAAAGTGGAGCCTGGACGAAGTTGTTGCCGTCAAGGTAGGTCGGAGCGTTCCGGTTACCGGCTTCGGGAGTCACAATGCGGCATACATATCCTACCCAATTTGGCTTTCGGGGTTCAGTCAGACGCGGGTTTAAATATCGAATCCCGTGGCGCCCTATTACTGTGTAACACACTGTATATGTCGTCACGCTTGTCCCTATGGTGTATCGTTTATAGGACCACGCCCATCTCCCTGAGCGTATTAAGCCGTGGCTATTAGTCTGTTTTCGAGAATTCCAGGGCAAGTGGTGACGTTTCCCGGACATGATAAGTTAGCTGGCACTCTCGCACTTTATATGATACACAAATACACATTAATAGTGCGCGATCAAACAAGTGTTGTGCTAACATTAAAACGTGCCCTGATACTTCGACAAGGCTCTGTGAACTCAAATGCGGTTATTATTGACGCGGACTTCAAAACACAGAGTGTCGAAAGTCGTAAACCGAATGAATGAAACAATAATTACCATTGCTTAAAGTTAAGTAATTTTAAAGCTCCAAGTATTAGATGATTAAAATGTTCCAGATTTTATATAAAAATCAGTTGTATCCTTTTTATTCTAATAAATTTGAGTATTCCCTTCAACTAGATGCACTTCTCACAATTTCAAAGTGCTCTAACCCCTTAATTATTAAACAAATAACAAATACTATTGAAATCTCTCGAGTAGCATAATATACCAATTATTCAGAAAAAAACCAATATCAGCACATCGTATTAATAAATATCTAGATATAATGAAACAAGTAAATCCATTTTTATATTTTATTTAGTAAGCCATTTCCTATTTACATTCAAATACAAAATATAACAAAAGTACACTTCAACGTATTTTTACTTATAATCTAAAATATTACATGGAACACCTTTGGCAATGTTTACAATGGAAATATTAAAATACAGTGAAGAAACCATATAATTTAAATGGTAAAAAGTACACACATGCATTTTTAATTATCCAAACTAAAATCTAACAAAATCATATTTTAAAAGTGATACAATAAGAAAATAGCAATTTAAAAAAATAACAAAACTGCTAATCGTGTTGACAACTTTTTGTTAAATAACAGAAAAGCATTTGGTAAAAATAATGGTCAGCCAAAAAACCAAAAGCAATAGTTAGTTACCAGTTGACAATTTCTAAAAAATATCTTAAAAAACATAATACCTTCATTAGATTAGCAGGCAAGTAGAATTGAAGTTCTATAGTAGTAATTTATGATACAAGCGCGTAAAACTACTCTTTCGGCACGAATGGAGTAGAATTAAAACGCGAGTGAGGACTTTCAAAACGTGTTGTACAGGTTGTTTTGTTTTCGTTGATATTATAGGGTACATACTAAAGGGTAAGAAATACAAAAAAACTAGTATACATGTGTCCTCTTTTTTAGTGGTTAGGTTAATGGCATAATCAGAACTACGCTAACTAGATTTGTTTAGGAAATACAGGCTGTATTTTGTACTCTCTTGTAACTTCGTAATTAGCGGAGTTACAAAAAAAATTGTAAATATAAAAAACATGCAACGTTTTACGTAGAATCCAACGGTGTACTTGAAAAAATTATAAGGGTGGGTATTTTTGAGATATTTTGAAAATTATCATTTTTTTAATGGGACACCCTATATCTGGGTAGCTCATAAAATTACATTGTTTTTTACCATTGCAACGATATATAATAAAACCCAAAATAATACGATCTTTTTAGTTGGCCATGGATTGAATCGTAATTGTTTTTGGTAATGACATTTCAACGTTTTTTTCGAAATAGGAAAGTGTCAACAAGCGAAAAAAGATTTTTGTAGATGTGGTATAAAACTCCAATTTTTTCTAATTCATAATTAATATGGGACAAATATTCTTTTTTTTCCAAATCATAATTATGCAAAATTATGATTTTAAGATATTCTTGTTTACGATTTTAGAATATTATAAAACTAGTATTAACTGTCATTAAAACAAAAACGTTGAAATGTCATTCTAAAACAAAAATAATGGTGACTCAATCTATGGACCACTAAAAAAAATCTTAATTGTTTTGGGTTTTTTGGTATTTTCGCTATTTACAATAAAATAAAATATTAAGCATTATATATCGTTGCAATGGTAAAAAGAAATGTAATTTTATGAGCTATCCAGATACAGATCTTATTAAAAAATGATAATTTTCTAAATGTCTCAAAAATCAAAACCCTTATAATTTTTTTAAGTACGCCGCTGGATCTACGTAAAAACTCGCATGTTTTTTGTATTTACAATTTTTTTTGTAACTCCGCTAATTAAGAAGTTACAAGGGATTACAAAAAACAGCAGATTTTGAGAATCACCCTGTATTTCCTAAACAAATCTAGTTAGCGTAGTTCTGATTACGCCATTAAACTAACCACTAAAAAAGAGGACGAGACACGTATACTACTTTTTTTGTATCTCTTAACCTTTAGTATGTACACTATAATATCAACGAAAAAAAAACACCCTGTACACGTAGTTTTTTTGGATAGTGATCTCTTGGTTGAAATTTAGTCGAAAAGGACTTCGGAATTGACAACCATCAAATTGACATTTCAATAAAATAGTAAAAAAAGCGTACTTTTTTTCACGATTTTTGCATTAAAAAAAGTGGAACTTTCAATACAATTTTTCGTTAAAAAAAAACGACTTTAACGATCACTATGCAAAAAAGACCTTTTACACACTATTGCATACTAGATTTCTTCTACAACCGAACATTTCACTTTTTTTATCATACGTAACCCAAAATACATCTTACTTTTACGCTCCAAGGTTTGTAAAGAATTTTTTATGCACTGCGTTTTAAAAATTGACACTTTACAAACTAACTAACGTGTTCAAAGTATCTACTTTAGACACGGTTGTAGAAAAAATCAGTTTACAAACATAAAAACATGATTTAGTAACTAACAGATAATAAACCACAAATAATGCAATAATTTAAAAATAGCAATATCGGTAAACCAAAATAAAACAACTTTCAAATAATAATGACCATGTGGATTACGAACGCTTGTTGTTTCGTATGATGTTGCACACGGCCGTTTTTATAACAGTCGAGGTTTCACACTGCAAAGAGGGGTACTGCAAGTTGGCTTCTCGTATCTCCGGGAACGATGGCACTTTTCGCAGTCGTATGGCATCTCTAAAAGGGGTTTTTAATGCCATTAAAGACTTCGGAGTGCAAAGTACCGTTATCAGTCGAACCTACAAATGTTTAAAGCTGTTAATAACATAAGTATTTAAGTAAGTAGTTATGGCTATGGAATAGTTCCTAATTTCTGAATGAAACTATAAGTCACTTAAAAATCAAATGTTAAACTTGACATAGTATAGTATAACGTTGTTGCATTCATAAATTAGGAACTATTTCATAGCCATGCTAGATGACATAATTTTTAATGGATACCTATTGGAACACATTTAGTCATTAAAAAATTCTGCATCCAAAAATTCGAAATTTCTAGTTTAATTTTTAAATACGTTCAAATGTCTAAAAAGCACGTTTTGCAGTAAATTTCACTACGCGGTGATACTACTTCTCAAGAGGTCCAGAGCATTAAGTAGATTACTATTATTACACACAACTGTCACATGATAGATATCATCCAATCAGAACCATGCATTTTTTTTAAATCGACCAATCCCAAACTGATTACCTGATAAGCTGCCTAGGGAAACCGTTAAACTTCCTAGTGCTAATTATCGACCCCGTAGATGGTGTCATAATTTGAAATAGAAATGCAAGAAACAAGCAATTTGAGTTTTTTGGCATTATTAGATCAATTTTAAATCATAATTTGTATAGGCATTAGCAGCCGGTCTTATAAAGGCCACTAATCTGACGTTAACTTTAATTCGCTGTTAAAATAAACAAAAGCGCATCAAAATTTGTTTACTAATGAATAAAATGTCATAAGCACTGACGTTTTGATGCGCTTTTGTTTCTTTTAACAGCGAATTAAAGTTAATGTCAGATTAGTGGTTTTTATAAGACCGGCAGTAGGTGTAATAATACATAGTAATTAATATAACAAGGGCGAGACATACTTACCGATAATTTTGCATACGCCAAGGGTCGAGTGCTGGTTGCAATGAAAATTGTCCCGAGGGCAGTTTTCTAAGGGCACCCAGCACGATGATTCTTGGCACGGGCAAAATTATATGCAAGTGTGTCACCCGCGGTTATATTTTGAAGATTATTACACAATAGTATTTTACAGTAGAAGTCCGTTAGGATAGCCTTTACTGCCGAGCCAGAGAATTTGTGAGACGAGCTCGAAGAGCGAGTCGAATAATACTGGCGAGGCAGTAAAGGCCCTAACGGACGTGTATTGTACAATAGTTTTTGTAATACCTACATACAATTCGGTCATATCTATATTTTTCTAATTTATTTTCATCCAAACGCTAGGTTTGTGTAATGACATTTTAGAATGATTGAGAGTGCGTAGAACGTTGCAACTGTTGTTTATAAATGTCAGTTATTTCCAATTTCGTGTATGGTTGTAAGCAGTTTTAAGTTGTAACCAGCTCGTAGCTTATGACATCTGTAGAAAATGATGAAGATATTCCTAAAGACGTTAAGATTCTGAATGAGCAAGTTATTTTAGCGTATGTTCAGGAGTTATAGCAGTGTTTTGCGCCTTCTTCTATGTGGAGTTGAAGGCTAGCTTGCTGCTGGATTTGTGTGACAAACGTCACTTTGACGTTTGGCACACAGTTTAGCAGGCCGTGATCTTTACGGACACTTTTTACGGCCGGGCCGTAAAGAGGTTGCTTACGCAGTAGTAAACAGTCCTTAAAGAAATATTTAACAAGTAGGTATTACAAAAAACGCGTATACGAATTGTGATTTAAAATTGATCTAATAATGCCAAAAAACTCAAATTGCTTGTTACTTGCATTTCTATTTCTAATTATCACACCATCTACGGGGTCGATAATTAGCACTAAGGAGCTCATCAGGAAATCAGTTCGAGATCGGTCGATTTTAAAAAAATGCATGGTTCTCATTGTATATTTGTCATGCGACAGCTGTGTGTAATAATCTTCAAAATATAAACGCAGGCGACACACTCACATATAATTTTGCCCGTGCCAAGAGTCATCGTGCTGGGTGCCCTTAGAAAACTGCCCTCGGGACAATTTTCATTGCAACCAGCACTCGACCCTTGGCGTGTGCAAAAGTATCGGTAGTATGTCTAGCCCTTGTTATATTACTATTGATTAGAAACGTTATTAATAAGATAATAAAATAATTAAATTATAGTACATACATCTGGTTTTAAATTTCCATAATCGATGTGATTCCTCAAATTAGCTCGAATACAATTTGAAAGTACTCCGTCGTTGCGTTCTCTTGTTCTTCTGTCCAATCATCAAAGGTTATTTTCTGGTGTTTTTGGCGACACGTATCGACTACGGCGGGCTAAAGAAAGATATTCCATTAGCGAATGTACAATTTATTAGTAGGTTCTTACCCTTTATTTTTTGTTTCTTTCGGTGTGACACATTGGGATGGAAAAATGACGATTTACTTGAAACCCTGGAACCCTTCGGAACAGAAACTCTATTTCAAACTACATAGGGATTCAACTGCACCTTACTGGTTGATGGTCCATGTCTCTTTGTCCGAAGAGATTTTAAAACTTCTTGACGAACTTGATGACCTGCAAAAAGAAAACGTTAAATATACAGCTTCAGTTCGATATCAATAAATAAAAATTTAAAGAATTTTGCAAATACTACGTAGACGTAGCAGTCTGTGTTGATATATGATCAAAAATTAATCTTATCTAGTATGGCTATGAAAGAACAAATTGCTGCCTTTAAAACTGGGTCAACTATATTTTACTTTTAGGTTAGAGAAGATGAAGTGTCTATCCGATCGGCGCAGGCTTATTTGTTGGACAATTACACGACTTACGTGCAAATTTGTTTATTTAGTAACTTAATTTAAAAAACAATTTTAGCGGTAATTAAAAAAAAAATTTAAATAATTGTTGATAATATTGTAAGTAAAACTTGTACACAACCTATCTTGTAAAATTGTTTCGTTAAGAAGATATGGCTACTAAAGTTCACACTAGAAATGTTTTTTCTCCAGTGTCAACTTCTTAATGGGTTCATATACAGTTTTTTACTAAACATTAGGGATCGACTGATACAGGTGTTTTGGTCGATACCGATATATACCTAATTCAGCCAATATGGCCGATACCGATTATCGGTTGATCCCAACTAAAAATAGTGTTAGAAATCATCTGTCGAAGCTTGTGCCCAACCTTATAAATCACCCTGTGTAGTGTTCCAAAAAAACAATTTTGACCGGATACTGTATAAGCATCACTTTTCTTTATTGAAATAAAAAACTAACAAACAACGGGAATAGACTGGCAGAAATTCCCCCTAATTTTCAAAAACTAAGTATAACTTTTTGCCGCTTAACTTTTTTGATTGAATCACTTTAAATATTTTATTGCAAGATTGTACAGCATTTTACTTTAATGTAGTAACCCTATGAATTTTTAAATCGACAATTCGATATATACTAGAAGATACTCCAGTAAGTTACTTTTTCTCAATAATACGTAGTATGTTTCAGGATTTTTCATTCAATGATCAAACTTAGAAATACGTCAATGTTATATAAAATATTAATATGTATTTTTCAACCGTAGAATCACGAGTGCTCAACTCTTGTTGGAAAGATTACAATTTTATAAACAATTGATTACTTAAATTAAACAAGAAGAAATTGACGTAAAGACATGAACGCTTAACGTTGAGGGTTCTTTTCCTAAGGGTTTAACCGAGTTTAATTGCTTTCTAGCAATCATAGCAAATAAAAAAAAACAAATCTGGTTAGACAAGTGTTTTGCACGAACGATCTTTGATTGAAGAATTAACTGAATAAATTATAGAGAAAAGTCAATACGTCAAATTTTACGTTTTTCAAAATGCCCAAGCATCGTGGTTAAATGTGAACAAATTAAGCTACTGCCGTAGACCTCTTTCGTTTGATACATTCCAGAAATTATCCAACCCAGTAGGGTTTTCTGTAAAACTGGCAGATTCTTGCCCAGGCTAATTTGGCCGATACACAATAGTTCATAGAAATGACCATCACCGATTAACATGTCTACGGGCAAGAATTTATTAAAAGTAGTATCAGCTAATCCGATGTTTTTGAGTACGTTGAAATTTGATCGATCAAACGACACGAGAGGTAAATTTTCAGTAATTTTTAAAATAACTAAAGAGTTCATATTTATATTAAAATTACTGTGTAATGATGCTATCTGAATGTTACTACTGGAATTACACTGCGAAGCTTTAGAATTTAGTCCAACTACTGTAGTAGCAACCGTTTGTCTTTTTAATTGCAATTTATTTGCCAAATCTTCGGTAATGAAATTAGCGTGGGATGCAGAATCTAGTACTGCCCTAGCATTGTGCCAGTTATTGTTAATATCTGTGACTTTAACCGATAGTCCAGTTACATTAGACGGAAAACCGCAGCATCTGCCGAAAAAATCCACTTGGATTTTTTCGGCAGGCGGATCCTAATGTAACTGGACTACCAGGCCGTCGATAATAAGACATGCTGTACGTTATTTGTTAAACACGAAAGCATAGCTCCTGCAGTTGCAAAAGCAGAAGAACTAGCTACAGGTTATTGTTTACTGCTGTATGTGTATAGAGCATAATTTTAGCTCTGTGATTTTGTCGTAGCGTTGCACAGCGGGCTCTACAAATGCAAGACATTGTAAATACCATATGATCGAAAACTTTTAACCTCTAGAGGGCTGTGGATTTTTTTAAAATTTAATGTATGTTGGCAGTGATGAATAAAGGTACTTAATAATAAAAAACCTATACAATTTTGACAGAATCACTTACCTTTTACATGATGTTTAATACTGAACACATTCCTAATATAACCTTAAACTGATAGACATAAAATGCCAATGTGACTTTACGACTGCCAAAACATTTTTTTGACAAAATAATTACACAGGCCTCTAGAGGATAAAAGTTTTCGAGCATAGGTACTGAAATTGAATTAAAGATTTCAAAAAACCTACCTTTCTGTCCGTTGATACGACACACCTAATAAAAGTCGTGAGGTCGGCGAACACTCAAGGACAACGATCGACTTTCATCCAAAATGGCTGGCAAACGAGGGAATGGAATTACTTATCCTTTACGTAATCTGTGGTCCTTTGGTTTTAAAGGCACTAAATAAACTTGAAGCTAGATTTTAACTTTTTATTAAATATAACACTTTTAGAACTACTTACATAGTTTAACGGATAACTGCCATATATAATGTAACTCCGCGGGGTTAACGCACCTCGCACCTCGTTTTACAGCAAGACATAAGACGAACATGCGCATTGCCCAATAGTTTAGCAGTTGAGCTCAGTGTTGCCAGTATTTCACGTTGCCGAATCGCCTTTTCTATATGTCTAGGTAGCCCAAAAATAGCCAACTAAATTAGATACATTTTTTTTTAAATTCATAATTTCCTGAAATAATTCAATAACGAAAACGGTAAATTAATGTAATAGTTATTTATTTTAAAAAAATGCGTCTTACAACTTATGCAATAATCGTTAATATGCAATAAAACTATACCTACTACCACAGAGCATATAACATGTTATATGTTCTTTGCTACTACGTAATAAGGAAAACATTATGGTAAACAGTATTAAATTATTCCTTGAATTTCTTCTGTTAATGTATTTAAGAGTTCTTCCTCATTTGTATCATCTTCTGATTTGCATATACCGGGTGATTATAAATGCTTTTCCATTAAGTTGCCTTTGAAATATTTATTGTATGAATATGTTGCTGGCACTTAAGTCTATGTCAAATTCGAGGTTAGCAGGTTAGGTTTAGCTAACCTTGAATTTGACATAGACTTACAGTGCCACTAACATATTATTCATACAACAAATATTTCAAAGACAATTTGATGGAAAAGCATTTGTAATCACCCGGTAGAATATGCAAAAGGTCGTCTGAAGGATTAAAATGTTTACAACAAATATTTTCATTACCAAAATTAGCTCTAAGTCGAAGTATTGCGTCTGGCAATTCTGTCTTCATTCAATTTCGCAATTTGCATTTTACCACAGTCATCACAAAAAATACGCGTTCGACCACAGCATGACTTAATGGTATTAATTTTTAGATTTCTTTAAATATGAATGTTCCACCAGCATTTGTAAAATTCATTGAACGGCACACAGTACAAAAGGCATGGTCATCTACACCCCGTTTTATCCAACCTAAAAAAATCGAGCTTATATACAGAAGTTTGTTTTGGGTAGTATCATGTCATACTTTTAAATTCATGAAATTTTTCCCACTCATCTCGGTATTTTTTTGTAAGAATTACGAAATATAGAATTGAAATCAGGTGTGCCCAATAGTTAGCCCAATTATCGCCAATATTTTTCGGAAAATAGCCCAGATTTCGCTTTGTCGCAAAATCATAAATTTGTTAGCACACAGAACTATTCGAGTAGCCCAAATGGCGAAAAATCGCCCATGCTGGCAACACTGGTTGAGCTAATATCACGTGCGTAACGGCCTCAGCGAAATAATTGCAAAGTTGCACATTGGAAATACGTTGAAGCGAAGAGCAACGTTGCCATTTAAAATTCCAGGAATAACCGGCTGTCAACAGCAATCGAACTTTTATCAAATGTTTTTGAAAGAAATCTTTGAACACGTCAATTTTTATTTTAAATAAGACATATTTTACTGAAATTATAACCTTTAGATTGTCTTCTGTTTTGAGTTATGACGTTAGCGAATGTTTTTAAATGGAAATCCTAAATTTTTATGATAAAATCAATCGCCGCATGTATGTTACTCATCACTGGAGGAAGGCGTGACAGATTTGGCTCATTTTTGTTGTTGTGTTTCTAATTGTCAGGACAAGGTTTGTATTAAAGAAAATTTTGGGGAAATCCACCGGGAAAGTCGGAAAATTCGGAAAATCAAAAAGATGATTTTCTATGGTATTTTTGTATGGGATTTCGAATGTTTTCGTTTTTGAATGGCTTTTCGAAGAAAAAAATGGGAGTGGAAAACTCGGAAAATTAGGAAAAATCGATTTTTTTTAAGGATGTAAAAACCGAAATAAAACGATGGAAAAGTCATGTTTCAAAACATACACGCATAGTTTTACGTAATATTATGCCCTGGCAACGCCGGGTATGTCACAGCCATTGGCGTAACTAGGATTTTTAGCTGGGGAGGGCCAGGCCCCCCAGCCAACCATCGTCAATACCTATGAAGACATGAATTTGCGTACATACATAACTTTTTCGCATACACTTATTTGCCTGTTCTTTGACGCTCTTATACGAGGGTAACCCCATAAATATCTGCAATCTAATAAAACGATAGTAGTTTGTATACCAATGCACTGAAGTTTAATTTTTTCTCACGAATGTGGATTTAGTTGCCGAAGCCCGTAGGGCCAAGGCAAATAAACCACATGAGGGATAAAAATGAATTTCAGTACTGAGGTGTACACTATGTTTTATTTTTGAAATCGAGAAATCGTGAAATTACAACATTTTAACCAACTTTTGTAGGTTATTTTCGGTCGATTGACGTTTATCTGTCGCCTCGCCACCTACAAAAAAGTCGTAAAACAATGGATTACTTCACTGCCGATTTCTCGTATTTTAATGACGATATCGGCGTACTTCACTGCCCATTTCAAATAAAACTTTTGTAGCCAACATTTGTTTTTATTATTGTTTCTCAAAATATTCGCCCTTAAACTCGAAACATTTACGCATTCGGTAAAACCAATTTTCAAAATATATATTCCGCTCTTTTTGAGTCACTTGAGAAACAAGGTTGTTGAAGCTTTCCACAGCATCTTTGGGAGTTCCAAATCGTACATCATGCATTTTATCTTTTAAGGGAGGATAGAAAGTAATCGGAAGGTGCTAGGTCGAACTGTATGGGGGATACCTTAGCAATTTTAATCCGAAAGTCTCTAAACATTATTTGGTTTGATGTGCGGTATGACTAAAAGCATTGTCATGGTACAGAACGATTTCACTCTTTGGGCGCCGTAAACGAGCTTTTTTAATAACGTCTGGCAGCCATTCTGTTGTGTACCATTCTGCGGTAACCGTACGTCTATTTTCAAGCACGACAGTTGTGACTTTGAAAAGAAGCAAGCAATCGTTTGCTTACCAACTTTTCGAGATCGCTTCATTTTAACTGGATTAGGATCTGTTGGAAACATCCATTGTGCAGACTGCCGCTTAGATTCGGGTTCAAATGCATATATACGGTTATCGTCACCAGTTATGGTATAAACCTATAAACTACTTTAGATCTACCTTCATCATATTTCTTATACCAATCCACATGCTGTTGTTGTGTTTCTGTTAAACTGTGTGGTATCCACCCACAACAGACTTTTCTTACATCCAAATGATTATGTAAAATCTAGTTTATTGCAGTCATGCCAATGTCCAAGATGCTTTTAATAATTCTATATGTGACTCAATTGTCCTACTGAAACATTCTTGGCACAGCGTTTATGTTGGTATCGGTAACTACATAAATTGGTCTTCCTTCGCAAAAATCGTCGCTGAGTGAATCTCGTTCAAGTTTAAATTCATTAAAGCAGTAATAAACAGTCCTCTGATGCGAAGGCGCTTGGTCACCAAGCAGCACGAAGTTATCCAAAACTTTCTTTCGGAGATAGGAAACTTTTAAAGTCATAGTATATCATGCCTCTAAAATTCTCTCTCGTTAAATTCATTCTTGATGCACAACGCTTATTTCAAAATTAACTGTGTAATTACTGTTGCAATTATCAAAACTAAATTTGAACTGTTACACTAGAAAACAACGAACATTTGTTTCATGGCAAGTTTGGTTTCCATGGTGCACTTGATCTATTGGTTTGCAGGAATTATGGTTGCTACCTTCGTAATACTACCTACATGTCTGAGGATATATTGATATAAATTATTTCTCGGTTCATAAACAACATAAAAAATGTATAGATTACTTCTTGCAGCTCAATGAGTTTGGCGGTAAAAAATATTATTCCAGGAGAAACAGATTTTTTTGGGAAACAACACTAGGTTTCCATTTACACGTTTTTGAGTCACACTTTTTATTTTTTCTCAGTATCGTCGAAGCAAATACTTTCTTGAAAACATCAATATCCTCTTAATTGCTATTGTGATTTATCTTTGTTCTGTCTTGGGCTAGCAACTGTGGAAATTCAAGCACCACGCCATTTCTTTGCTTACATATAACACTATTAAACATAAAATTCTGGATCGTACACTTCAAACTACAAACTCAACTCTTTAGGCAAGGCAAACATCCAAATAGCAAGTCACCATAAGTCTGAACTGGATGAGCCTATAATATAGGTAGCTAGCTGTATGTGCCCAGGAAGTAGTTAGCGATGCACTCAAGTTTTCGACTCATTTACTTACCAGCATATGAAATAATTGCAATTGTATTTTTCTGTGCAGATAAGTTGGTCCTTTATTTATAGAAAACTTAAGAGAAACTAACAAAAATGGAACACAATTAACTAAAAAAAAATATATTCAAACGAAAACAGTATTTTCAAAGTAATTATTAGCGTGGGATTCGATAAAACCAAACCCTTACTTTAATTAAATTAATTAAACGGGTTAATAATAAAAGCAGATTTTTAAATTTATTTAATTTCTATTTTTCTGGGGTGGGCCAGACGGCACTTTGGGGAGGACCTGGCCCCCCTGGCCCCCCCGCTAGTTACGCCTATGGTCACAGCTATGATGCATACAAGGAATAAGGAAGGATATTTCGAAATTCAAGCCCTAAAGGGGTAAAATGAGGGTTCCAATTTTGTAAGGAAAAATAATATTAAATAGACGTTTCGACTTGAAACTTCGTAGGAGTACTCATAAAAAAAATAACCAAACACGTAATTCGTGATTTTCCGAAAATCAACCCCTTAGGGGGTGAAATGGGGTCAATAAGCCTAAAAATCGTTATGGGTGTCGTTATTGAGGTACTTTGGGACGTTGATTGCGAAAATGGCATTTATTTTTAAGCCCAAGGAGGTGAACATGACAAAATTAAAACTCTACTCTATAGTGGTGGAACGGGGTTTCAGAGACGAATTATTTTTGGGCAAAACGGCGTTTGCCCAGTGTTGCCAGAGATCCTCAAAAAATTGTACCAAATTACAAGTTTAAATTGTACCAGATTTTGAACTTTTTGTATAGACACCAAAAATTGCGTAGTTTTAATCTCAGAAGAAAAATATTAATATTTATATTTTTCATCCGCGTTTTAATAGGTTTAGATTATTATTACAATAATTAAAGGAAAAAACTTAACACATTTTCGTGCGCAAGTTAAAATATTTTAATTTTAAAGCTAGGTGAATTATATATAATTCACTAGGTGGGTTTTTTGAAATTAGGAAATACATTTTCTTTGCTTTTTCCAAGTGAATTTGCAATAATCGTCACAAAGCATTACTTTCGCTGTCAAATCAATTATGCCAACCAAACGACAAGCGATTGGTCGATCTACACTTCAAACACAAAAGAAAAGGGCATACGAGTTTCAGATACCGATGAGCAACGGGAAGAAAGACTGGAAACCGTTCGAGTACGCACTGCTCAAGCATGTCGTCGAGATATTTCGATAAATTGTATTTATGGTCCGATTTAGCTCATATTTGGAATGTACGTTGGTTACGTGGAGAGAAATGTTTATACACAAAATAAACCCGGTAGGTGGCGCTGTAGTGAAGATATTTACCAAAATGTGTATTTACGGTCCGATTTAGCTCATATTCGGAATGTACGTTGGTTACTTAGAGAGAAATGTCTATACAAAAAATGAACCCGGTAGGTGGCGCTGGAGTCAAGATATTTACCAAAATGTGTATTTACGGTCCGATTTAGCTCATATTCGGAATGTACGTTGGTTACCTAGAGAGAAATGTCTATACAAAAAATGAACCCGGTAGGTGGCGCTGGAGTCAAGATATTTACCAAAATGTGTATTTACGGTCCGATTTAGCTCATATTCGGAATGTACGTTGGTTACCTAGAGAGAAATGTCTATACAAAAAATGAACCCGGTAGGTGGCGCTGGAGTCAAGATATTTACCAAAATGTGTATTTACGGTCCGATTTAGCTCATATTCGGAATGTACGTTGGTTACCTAGAGAGAAATGTCTATACAAAAATGAACCCGGTAGGTGGCGCTGGAGTCAAGATATTTACCAAAATGTGTATTTACGGTCCGATTTAGCTCATATTCGGAATGTACGTTGGTTACCTAGAGAGAAATGTCTATACAAAAAATGAACCCGGTAGGTGGCGCTGGAGTCAAGATATTTACCAAAATGTGTATTTACGGTCGTTAGACGTAAAACTTAATATTTTTTTTCTATCCGGGGGGTGACTTTTAATGTTTCCAAACGGTTTTAAGTTGTTTGGGGCCTTTTTGGTTACAGCTGTTTAAAATTCCACGAAGATTGGGCGTTTATTACCAAAGTTAACTTCGATATGTTACCATATTTTAAATTTAAAGCTAGGTGAATTATATATAATTCACTGGGTGCGTTTTTCGAAATTAGAAAATGGGACAAATAATTTTGTGGCATCATACATGGGTATTAAAATAATATCGCGTAATATTTTTTTAGATTGGCCTCCAGCAGCAAGTTAAGCAAAAACGTAATGTCACTTCAAATAAATTAAACCAAAAGTGTTTTGAGGCGTATCAAATCCCGTCACATATATTTTCTCATTTTATATAAGCAACCGTATTGCACTGTAGTCCATTTACTAAGGAAAAAAAGTTCTAACTTCGTTGACTCAAAACCGATTTTGATATATTTTTTTTAATTTCGGAAAAGTTTATAGAAAAGTTCCCCACGAGTGAGAAGGTGTGCTTTTTATTTTTTCAATTGTTATTAACAAGTAAGTGTTTTTTAATACAGTCTTAATTAAAAAAATTACTCTTTTATTTATTTAAACAATTGCCTGACACTTGATAACATTCATTCGGTTTTTATTTCGTATACAGGGTTTTTTTGGGTCGCTGATCTCAAATTTTGTGTTAAAATTTATCAAAAATGGAAAATAACGTCTTTAAGGTGGCAAAATAGCTTCATTTTTTAATTTTGCGCGTTGCCTCATATCTAGGGGTTTTGGACACGCTTATTATAAATATAGCATTAAGAGGTTAATTTTTATTCTGTACGAATATTATTATTATTTAATAAACATTATATTAACTAAAAGTTAAATAGATTAAATACATTTAACTATAACATATAAATTCGAACGCCTAAAAATGTATTTTCTACGACCTCTTTGTACAATTACCAAAATATATTACTGAATTAAACGATTTGCTAGTTGTGACCGAAGGAGGAATGTTATTACATAAAAACAAATGGCAACTTGTTCAACAGTATGGTGCAATTTTAACTAGTTATATTAATTTTATTGTACGTAATTACGAAAAAAAGCAATTGTTTTTGTCGATCATCAGAAACATCGAATAAATCCCGATGGCTCAAGACGAAAACTGCACCTGATATTCGATTGGATAGAGACAGGTTTAGTTATAGTCTCAGAGAATATAGACGTATTAGTTATATTAACAGCTTTAGCTTCCCCTGATAATGATATATATTTTTTAAAACCTGCCAAATATAAAGAAATATCTTTCTCTAAGAGCCTGTAATTTGCGATATTAAGTAAACATCTAAGAATATAAATGTTTTGAAGTCTAACGACAAGTGGTCTTTTCATATTGGAAAATGTGTGCTACTAACAATTTTACATTTAAAATTAAGGCTTAACACACACAAAGAAATTAAAGATAGACCAGCAAATGCAGCGGAATTTGCATCCTGTTGTTGGGTCACTGTTTATATATACGTCACGTCGGATGGCATTCCGTTCTTGCACAAAAGTCCCAAGGTCGCCGTGTTATTTTATATCGTATTTCTTTGTACCAAGTCGTAGGTATTAGTTTTCTTTATATTAATATTATATTATTAATTGGTTTAATTATACCTTCGTGATTTTACCGATTTGGAACTAGTTGTCCCGCAACGAAATGCTTTCCCGAAATGTCCCGATTTTCCAAGAAAATATGCTTTCACAATTTCCAGTGATTTCTGCAAATTCTGGTTCAAAATTAGTTAAAATTACCCATAAATTCAAGCCACGGATAACAGAGACTATCAAGCTTCTAATAAACTTAAAAAATAAGGCATATAATAGGTATAAACATTCCAAATCATTAGCGCATTGGAAATATTGCAAATCGATACGAAATTCTGTGACTTTAGCTACAAAGGAGAAAAAAGCGTATTTTAACTTTGTATTTGATGGCTATGATACTAAATCCATATGGAGGGAAATTAAATCTTTGTGTGTGAACAATATTAAAAGCAACAATACCATACCAGAACCTTTAAGTACACCCGATTCATTAATAATTTTTTCATAAATAATGTACCAAACGTCAACAATGATAACAATAATGTATTAGATTTTTATAAAAACCACAAACTAAATGAACTCAGTGTTAATATTGCGGATATTGTCGGAATTATAAACTCGATTAAAAGTAAATCTAAAGGAATCGATGTACTTAATATTGACTTTAAAATGCGGGTTCCAATTTTGTACGGAAAAATAATATTAAATAGACGTTTCGACATGATACTTAGTACGAGTACTCCTAAAAACAAATAATCAAACACGTATTTCGTGATTTTCTGAAAAGCAACCTCTTAGAGGATGCAATGGGGTAAATAAGCCTAAAAATCGTTATGGGTGTCGTTATTGATGTTTTTTGGGACGTTGATTGCGAAAATGGCATTTATTTTTAAGTCAAAGACGGTAGACATAACATAAAATTAAAACTCTATAGTGGCGGTCACAGACCAATATTATTTTTGGGCAGAACAGCGTTTGCCGGGTCAGCTAATAACGTAATCATTGTCTCGACTACTTTTTTTGCTGCGCAGCACGAATCGGTTCGCCGCATGGCCTATTATAGATATATTGAATATGTACTACAGCACATATTACGCTCTTGGGAAGGCAAATTTACATATTATAGGTCATACAACGATCTTTGTTTTGCTGCGCAGCACGTCTTTGTGCTATATAGGCAATGGCACATATGACGCTCTTTGCTAAATTACATATAATCGGTCATACAACGCTCTTTGCTTTAACAACTCATATTGTTCCATTTAAAAAACATAGTTATCAATTGTTTTAGTACGTTTGGTGCTATAATTCGGTCATGAGGAATTTTTAGAGTCAATTGGAGTTTGTGTTGCATTTCTTGTTGGATTGCTATTGATTTTGCGTAATTCATGGCCTACTTTGACTAAAATTTTTTTTTTATTTTGAAAAATAATAAGTTCCTAAATTTAAATTTAAGAATGCTATTATAAAGCACTTTTAGTGCTGATTTCAAATATCTAAAAATATACAGGGTATTCCATTTAAAAAACCAAAGTTGTGTATCACCACGTAAAAATAGGAGGCTATGGCTTAAATTGGTTAACGTCAATTTTTAGGTTGTATACTGGCATTTAAAACAGAAGAAAGTTCTTTTCGATATCTCTATTATTAACAAAGTTACGAGCTGTCTAGCGATCTACAAACACACTGTATACTTTCGTTAATGTAGTTCGTAATATTTTCATCCCTGGATTTGGCTTTTACACTACTTTGAATATAGTTTATCTGCTGTATAATTAATTTTCTACTGTACGAACCTGAAATACAACGAAAAGCATTTTAATAATGTTTAGACCAAGTAATCGAGTATTTTGAAGATTATCTTTAATAATAAATATTCCCAACTTCCAAATCAAGTAGTTTACAATAATTTTTAGAACACCTAAAAACCAAATAAAGAGATTATTAGAAGGTAATAGGTGATCCCATAACCGCACAAACCTTTCCTATTTGTTTAAAAATTCTATTCTACTGAAATAATGCCACTACGACCTCGGTAAATACAAATAAATGTAATGTTTAAGGTAATAAAATGGTTAAATATTAAAGACATCAGAGGACAGAACTTGTAATTAATTCTTAAAACGTTTTTATTAATAGCGAATTCGGCTGACTGCGCCGATGACGTCTTGCTACGAGATTATCTTCACAAAACAGATTATGTTGCAGCCAGAGCGAGCGAAATTCACCATATAAATAACAGGTAATAGGCAACCCTCAACGAATTTTGAAATTTTCCCAGCTTGAGTATAGGCAACCTTCAACGAATTTTGATATTTTCGGAGCTGTAGTATAGGCAACCGAGGCTAACTTCGCACAAAAATCGACCACGTAGTTCTTAAGAAACGGCGTTGGCGCATGCCGGTAGTGGGCGCGTTCATCGAGTCGTTGTACGTACCCTTACATGTGTAAGACTTCCGACGACGTCGTCGCATGTCCGAAAACTCGCCGTTAGACCGGTTACATACACTAGAAAATCGTCGTATGTGGGAAACCAGGTATATATATATATATATTGCAATGATATCAATACAGGGTTATAAAATCAGTTTTAAAATAGGGTAAACAGATTACAATAGTTGAATATTATAGGGATCAAGTTGAATATGAATTGGGAATATGAATAATGGGTATGTAATTAGAAAAGAATATAGAATTTATAATTGAATAGAATATGGCTAATTGAGAAACAGGTGGATTCGAATATAATGTAATATCTAACTATAAAATTTAAAGGTAATGACAAATACTTAATCGAAATAGATTATTGCACATAGTAGGTAAAAATAAAAAAATAAAGATGTAGTGTGTTGGAAGAAGAAAATGTGATATCGTTAAGA
Organism: Agriotes lineatus; assembly: GCA_940337035.1. NCBI lineage: Eukaryota > Metazoa > Arthropoda > Insecta > Coleoptera > Elateridae > Agriotes > Agriotes lineatus. Next base: position 52,313,467 of record OW679202.1, on the reverse strand, counting down.
ACTTTGTTTTCATTATTAAGATAACACATTTTGAAAAATTTAAAGTAATTAATTTTTTGTAATTTTAAAGTATGAAATAAACCCTATTCTAAAAGGAAAATGTTTGGAAATTAAGAAGGGTCGTTATTAAGACTAAATTTGCGTGGTGAAATAGAAATGGAATTTAATTTAAGAAGATGAGATATAAAACGGAGGAGGATAGCAAGTATATGGTGAAAAACTAAACTAAAAGCAGGACTAATCTACAAAGGAGAATAAATAGAGAAAAATACTAAGTTAAGTTTATTGAAGAATTACATTTGACATTTGTAATATCCTGCATTGACTAATTATTTGCTTACTTTTGAGCTATGAATAATTACCGCTGTTAATGAACTTTTTACTATTAGGCAGCTCAGATGCCAAGGTCCAATTTATTCTCTCAAGTATATAGAAAAAACATATAACATAAAAGGGATTTATTTAGGTATAACTATTTACATTGTAACATAATAAGAATATTTCCTGTATCTGGTACAAAAAAATTGATCTTGAAGTGTTTTCTGGAGGGATGAACGCCAGGCAGGCAGACAACCCTTCTTGCTTCTCGGGCTGGACGGGTTGCAGGTCACCAAGATCGTACACGTACCGGGGTTGTGGTTGGCGCAAACGTCCTCTAGCGGCCAAGACTGTAAACGCAAGAATTCGAGGTTACTTTTATTTACAATTGCCAAATATAATAAATCCGGGTGTAATTTTGTTCATTTCGGGGTCTGTGACTATAAATTGACGTGGGGCAAAGGCCTGACTTGCCCCAACCTAGTCCGCAGTGCCGAAAAAGTCTTTTTTCTACTCACTGTATAGAAAGTCGGCTTTTGCGCCCTAGTTTTAGGAAACAAAACTGCCAATTTCCAACCAGCGGGAGCCAATTTTTATTAACTCCCGGCGGGAGCCAATATTTTTTTGCTCCCGCATTTGTGTTTATGTCACCATGGATATCACACCAAAGGGTCCCGGGTGGTGTAGCTTGAACAAGCGTCCACGTTCGATCAGCAGAGTTAAGCAACGCTCTCTCTGGTCACAACTTGGATGGGAGTTCCACGGCTGCTTCTCCCGGCACCTCGAGGTACGGCTGCCATGGAAAAAAGTTGATCCATCATGTCAGTCGTTTGTGGGGGTTGGAAGTCCCCATAAAATGCACAGTGACGCGTATAATTGGCTTAACGGCTGTTGGCAGAGTACGAAATACAATAAAAATAAAAATAAAGCTTTACAACGTTATGCTAATTTGGAAATTAGACAAAATGTCACTACAGAAATCTAGAGTCACTATAATGATTTCCTAAAGCAAAATTTTTGAAATTTCGCCTAATAGAACATGCGTTCGAAGAAAAAATGATATATATATCACTGGAGCAAAGGTTCATTTCCTCCCGCTAATGCGTCGGACATTAAATTCACACGCGGGAGGAAATTAATACCTTTGCTCCCTAGATATATAAATAGCTATTTCAGCAAGTGAGATGACAGTGTATCAAATTTCTCTGGAAACGGTGTTAACCTTCAAATTTGCTAATTAAACCATGGAGATTGTAATTGTTAAATTAAAGCACTACGGACAGGCTCAGGGCGTCTATAAAACAGGATTTATCTAGGTGAGTAAAGCTCTTTTAAGTTTTATGAATAAGTTTCGTGTTTTGGCTCAATAAGGATTTTGAGGTTGTTGCTGGAATAAAGAGTGAAGCTCTTTTAAGTTTTATACGACTGATTTTAACCGACTCGGGGGACCTTCTGCTACGTGCCCGGTCGGTTGTTTTAATTTTGCTAATAACGTCCTTATAGACGATTTAGATTTTCTAAAGAAACGAAAAGTTTCCGTATTGGTTCTTGCAACTGGCGTGGGGACGCCTCCAGAGGGGTTTCGAAATAGGGTAGTCCTCAAGGCCGACAGGTTTTTACTCAAAAGGCCACGTCGATCTTAAGGAAATAATGACTTCGCCAGGTTTACAGAGAAAAGACAGGTCTGTATTCTAGAAGCCGTTTCTACGGGTTGAGAAAAATTTGTAACAAATCGTTCTAGGTCGATAATCACGAAGCTACAAACGATTTTTATTACAGCGAGTTCAGGAAAGTTTAACAGAAATCGAGATTGATTTATAACAAGTCGTTTTAGGTCGATAATCACGAAGCCTCAAACGATTTTTATTACAGCGAGTTCAGGAAAGTTTAACAGAAATTGAGATTAATTTATAACAAGTCGTTTTAGGTCGATAATCACGAAGCCTTAAACGATTTTTGTTATAGCGGGTTCAGGAAGGTTTCACAGGAATTTCTAGTCGCAGGAATCAAGTCACTCGGACCGGTTTCAGGATCTAGGCCCCGGAGGACCTAGAGCAAGACGCCGGCCAATGTCGGCGGACGCAATCTGCTCTCACAGCGTGCGTTTTCTATTTATACAATACCAACCTTGCTTATCTGTCCTGGACTTCGGGTAGGACTGCGTGAACGACGTTCGCTCGATGTCGGCCCAGAACGATGGTTACGCCGTGTTATCATGTTTCTCGCTCTTTGGCGATGGTTTTCTAGCTGAATGTGACCATATTTTAGCGGGACCAAATTCGAACGCATTTCAATGCGTAAAAGCACGGATTTAGGCCATCGCTAACGTCACATTGTATATCAATTGATTTGGGTTGCATCGAGCTGTTAGTACGAAAGGAGAGTTCTGAGAGAGAGACCGTTGGTTCTTGGTGGTGGTCAGTGGAGTAATTTGGAGGAGTGTTTTCGGATGTGCTGTTGGAGTTGAGTGACTACAATTGGGGTCTGTTTTGGGTACATGCTGTGAGGGAGCTTCTGTTCCTGATTCTAGTCACTTTTGACATATTGCGTGTCATTTGAGGCTTTCGCTGTGTTTGTTGACTGGAGCAGTTGTGGTCGTTGGTGGAGTAGAGCAAGTTGGTTAACATCAGGGACATTGATAAGTTCGAGTGAAATGTGGGTGATTTTAGGTATTAGGTAAGCACTGAAAGAAAATAAAGACTAAAATGGTGAATTCGTTATTGAAGAATTACTTACTGTTTGATATTGTTATGTGGCGAATGTAACGATCTGGTATTTGTCATTGAATTTTCAAATTTGTTTGACATGTCATTTGACAGAAGTTATTTTTCACTTTAAATAAAATTAATATCGGAACATTAAATTTCAGAATAAGCAATCTAGATAAAAGGAATCCACCCCTGATTTTCAGGAGCTAGCAAAAGAAAATAACTATTAATATGCAAATAATATAAACAGGGCAAATTAAATTGATGAAAATATAATTTATAAACATATACTAATAGGTAACACAAACACCCCGAATCAGTTCAATATATATTTGGAGTTCTGTTATATACAAGAAAAATATTTATTTGATAATAAACAGCTTAGATGTAGAGTCAGGTTACTGTTTTTACTCTACGAGGGAGTAGCTGCGCAATTGTTTGGACCAATAATATTTATCTGTGATATTTAGTGATATAGTGATACTACTACTAAAAACTATTCTATTCTATTGAATTGTGTTCTATTTTATATCAGTTAGATTTAAAATGGTATTGACTGCAACTCACACTCTAGTAAGTTATTAAGAAGAATTGGACAGTAGAATACATCGTATCAAATGATTATTGTTTCCATGAAAAGAATGTTCAACAAGTTACTAACCGGTTGTCGTGTTTAAGCAAACATTGTACAATAAAACAATTCCTGTTCTTCAGTGTAAACTAATACTAAAATTTTACAATATTTTTAAATAATAACCATTTTTAGCATATAATTTTTTGTAAATTTATTTTGACCCTGTATAAAACCTACACCTATAAATTATGCATGTACATGTTTTATATGTCCATTTTGTTAGAAAAACTGGTTAGCGTGCACTTTTTGTTGTATTGTCCAATCTGTATTTTGTTTCGATTTTCCTAGAGATGTATTACCAAATTTAACATTAATGAAAAATGGTACGAGAAAATTTTTATAACTTGCTAATCTGCCTAAAACATTTCCGTTTTATCTATCAGCAGGGGGTGATTTAAATCTTCCATTAGTCATATAAAAGAGAGGATTTCTCATTTCTCGTTACTGACGCAGAAATAATCACTCGAAATCCCTTTCGAACAGTTCATGTGAACCAGTAAAGGGCATAAAAAGCAAACATTAATTAAAGCCAATGCGGACTCGGTGACAACAAAGGCGGAAAAGATTGACAGGAAAAAATCTTTGGGGTGGAACGTACGTCTAGTAGTGGAAACTTCTGACAATAACAAACCGCACGTATGAATCAGGGTGGCTGGACATTGTACAAAAAGGAATAATGTGTTTAATATGTCGCTGGTAGAACACGACAAATTCAACAGATATTGCCGACTTATCTGCTACTTGGCAAGCGGAAAAACACTGCAGCTTTATCACGTTTCAGCTATATTTTTAATATCCCGATATGGTCCCAGGACAACAATTTCTGTGTCAAAGAGACAGTTTTAGTATTACGATTTTTTATTAAAATTGTAGGTGCAAATGGAAAAACAAGGTGTTTAAATTTTATAGGTATATTATTATTTGAGACAGGTTGTATTAAACTTGTACTTACTACTCCTCGTTTAATTTGAAAGGTTTTCCATTTTGTTTGTCATTAACGTCTGTTAGCTAATGTTATTGCTCTTTAGGGAATAAAAAGGTTAAGTAAATTTTTGATTGTAAAATATTTACTGGTATATCACAAACCGTTGCTCATGACGTATATTTATAATAATTAATTCAAATACATATTAAATGAAACAATTCTTATACAGAGGAAAATCAGTTATTGAAAATACTTCAGGTAATGAAGCTCTTGACGATATTAAAATTAATTTGGCTGAGTCTATAAGAACACCGATGAAGTTAAATGATTTAGTACTCTATGTAGTCCTTAATAATCGATTAAGTTTATAGGGTAGTAAAAAATGTAAAAAATAGAAATTAATTTCATTGAAAATTTGTCACGTATAGAAACTGACAAACATAACAAACTAGGTTGATTGCTGAAATCGTACCTCATATGATAATTGGTAAAGCACCCGTTAGTTACTTCTCAAGATATCTGTAGAGTACCATAGGTTCAATCAAAGGACTAAAGTTTATAATACTGACAACTACTTAGTGAGCGAGAGGCTATTTCAATAGTATATTATGCAATGCGCATTTAATGGTAGCTACTGAAACACGAGTATGAGAATTACGACAAAAGCCGTAGGCGAACGACATAAAGAATATGAGTGTCTAAATAGCCATTAAATGTGAGTTACATACACTATTTTTTGTACGACCAGCTATAATTTATAAAAACTACCCCTAGCATAAACTTTATTTTATTGTAAATGTCAGCTTTGGTATGGAATGATGTGTTCATAAATTTAGTGATTTAATTTTGTTTAACAATTAGTTCACACAACAATTTCTGAATAATATGTGATATTATTTTTATGTATTCAGTCCGTAAATTGCTTATAACGTTTTTCATGCACCTTCATCGATTTTTGAGATAATAAATTATTAATCGTTGTTTTCCACAATATCAGGCACAGGCGCCTAGATCAACAAACATTTCATGTGAAAATTAGAATTCTAAATTGTTTGCCACCTCAATTGTCAGAGATCAACAACCCATCTAGGCATGGTACCAAACATAATGCTGAAAATCATTAAAGTACATGTAGTATGTTTGTAGTCAATACCCATCTAAAACCCCCAAACCCATCTAAAAAAATTTCAATCTGTCATCTTGTTAATGCTGTTGATTCGACCGGGACGCGATCTCTAACGTAAATCAATTATTTTCTAGTCCGCAACTGTAATCTGCGCAAGTGCAAGTTTATTCTGGACTTGTTGTCAGCATTGGGTATGCATCGGTAGCTGTTGTGGTATAAAGTGTTATTGTGTTATTACCTTTATAGTGAATACAGCTCCATTTTAGACCTTCCGCAGTAATTTCTTATTAGTGTTTCGCTATCTTACACTTATTTCTACACCCAGTTTTAGAAATGGATGAATACGAACGCGAGGTTTTGAGGTTACAAAATTGTTTTGATATAGTAGAAGTTTAAAAAACAGTTGGCGGCGAATCCGATGATGACGAAGAAAATCTTTTGGAATGCAGCTATCACAATTCTCATTCCGAACTATCTGAGAACGAATTTGAATCAGACGGTAAAGATCCTCCAAAAATGTCAAAATTTCAGGCTCACAATAATAGAAAAGTAAACCCCGAACCAAGAAAACCAATCCAAAAATTGATTATCTCCAATTGATTGCTGGCAGCGCGTTTTTCCCGATGTTGTTCTTGATGAAATTGTCATGTATAGTAACAACAACATTGACAAAATGCGTTCCAATTATCATAAAGAAAGAAATGCAAGGACTACATGTAGTAGTGGTAGGTATCAAAGCGCTGTATCTCGCAGGCATATTTCGATTTTCTCAAGGGTAATACCATAAGAGGTGAAACATTTTTGAGATTTTTTTCGTTCTCATGCAAATTATTGCGTTTAAATTTCTCGAAACCAAAACTACGTTAAAAATTTCGCGAGACCGCAGGTCTAGTGAAATTTGAGCAGTTTTTGTTGAGAGAAATTTGCAATAATTTGCATGTTGACGAAACAAAATCTCTCAAAAATTTTTGCATTGAGTGGTATTTGGAAAGATTATTCAACAATATGGGTAGATGACTTTTACCGTGTTCGGCAGCACACATTTTTAACGCTTTCCACTATTAATACACTACTGAAGCTTCCAACACGATTTTTATGAGTTTTTAGGAGTATGCTGATTTGTAAACTTCAATTTGACGTTTTGGTGAAACGTCAGTCAAAGGCTACTAATTAAATTGAAATCATTGAAACCAATCGGGCTCGCGTCAAAACACTACGACATTAGGTGTTTTCAAAGACAGTCAATTTTGATTGGCGGTTTCTGAAAAATTGAACAATTTTCATTGGTTCGTTCATTATAGTATATATAGTATATATCATACTAATTTGATAAATTTTTGGGAAACTTACTATACGGGCATTGAATATTTTAGAATTGTGATGTCGCTCGGTCGATTTCGATGTCTTCGTTTCGACAATATACAGGATCGTCACGACTTTTGGCAAAATGATGGCAAAATGTTTGAAGGATTTTAGAGGTCGATGCAGTTTTCGGCAATATATTCCGAACAGTACGGGATCAAAATTATTTCTCCTGTCGATTCAAAGAACTACTACACTCTCAAATTGGATATAAATGTAGGAAAACAGACGGAAAGTCAAGTTCTTGTAGATAATTCTGCTTTTAACGTAGTAAAAAGTTTAGTAAGTACTATTATAAACACTGGTAGAAATGGAACAATAGACAATTGGTTTTCATCTATACAGCTTGCAAAAGAGTTACTAACATATAAAACGGCAACGGTTGACACTATACGAAAAAACAAGAGAGAAATCCCCTTACAGTTCCTCAACGCAAAAAAACGGAGAAATATGCAGCACTTGTTTTGGCGTTACAAATGGCGATTTCATATACACCAAAAAATAATAAAATTGTTTCAGTGAAATCTACACTACATAATGACGGAGAAATAGACGAAGAAACAGAGAATGCAAAAACCGCTATAATTACATTTTAAAACAAAACTGAAGGAGGGGTGGTCAAAGTGGATGAAAGACTCGTACAGCGTTTCCCGCAAAAGTGCAAGATGACCATTGCCATTTTTACTTCCCTCGTCTAACAGAGAAAGGAAGTATTGACTTCACGTCTCAGGGCCCCTAGATGACGAAAATCATGTTTTTCAATTCCATCTGTCTGTCTGTCTGTCTGTCTGTGTGTCTATCTGTTGGCAGTTTAACACAAAAACTAGTTGTTGGAGGAAGATAATATTCTGCATACACATTATATATCTACCACGCCTAAACCCGAGGAAATTTCAGACAAATGTATACAAGGCGAGTACCTTAAAAAAATAATTTTGTTTATTTTTGATTTAACTTAGAAATAGATACAAGTAATAATTTTTATATAGCGCAGGCTTAATTCTTGCAAACAATGGAACCCATCAGATATAGGATAAACGTTGTATGAGATAAAAAGGAGGAACGAATTTGGCGCTATGTTATATACATATAGCTGCATCGAAGAAATGCAAAGCGTCCTCTTGGCTCACAAAGCGGAAACCGCTGTACCCGTGAACTACCGTCGAACAATGAAGCGAATGCGCCGGTCGTTCGCAGGAGCAGAATTTGGAGTCCCATCACCGGTAATATTTTTATTTATGCTTTAACTGATACTAGCTGAAACCCGCGGCATATGCCGCATTTAAAATGTACGACAAATGTAATAACTTTTGTTGCACTAAAGACAGTTTTAAAAGCACGCTAGAGATTGGCAGTAAGGAAAAGTTCCAAAAAATATATTTTCAAATGGAAAGTCTCTGGAAAGGAAACGCTCGTCTCTGGAAGGCGTCCTAATTAATACGACGTTGTTGGATGCAGTAAAAAAATCAGGAAAGAATTAATACTCTTATGAGATTATATGTGAGAATTATTTGTGCCACCGAAATAATTTTCAGCTGCTTGCAATCTGTGTTTCTTTTCAGGTTTAATCCGTTGAGGCGTTGAGCGTCATAAAAATATAAATGCGGTAACTCAAGTCTCCAGTTACGCCGTTACTGTTATTGTTAAATAACTCGATTAATTATTATTTCTTTGTCATTTTAAACTGGCATTATTATTATTATCTCTATAATAGCAACCATAAGTAACTGTTTATAATGTTTATATGCTAGCGAGTTGTTCTTAAATCGCTAGTGAATTAATAGTAGATTGTTCTACAAGTTAAGAAAAGTGAGAGTTTTCCGGCGAATGTAAAAGTTTTACGTGAGCATGGAAGAATAACTTTTCCAATGTGTTGAACATGCAATGTTTCCGTGTAATTGACAAAAATATCTTTTTAAATAATTTTGGTCAAAGTATGGAAGCGTAATGTTTACTGTACTGTATAAATACAGAGTCCGGCAACAAAGCGGGGGTGGAAGATATTTCTAAAACGATGAGAGTTACATGAATATTGTGTACATAAAAGTTGTAGGTACGAAAGTGGTGCACATTACTAAAATAGTTTTGATTATACAGGGTGTCGCAAAAAAGTATGGCGAATCAAACTTACTTTTTTTTAAATAGAATGCCCTATATTTGGCTAGCTTAAAAGTTTTGTATTGAAATACTCATCATTTTCAGATAAAGTTGTATGGGTCTAACGTCGACTGTTTTGGAGATATAAACGATTTTATGCAAAAAAATGCTGAACTTCAAGGCGACTGCTTTAAGCGACAGAAAACAATGAAGGAAAACGTTACCAAAAAATTATGATTTTTGTAAACTATCTTTCAAGTGTAAAATGGTGGATCTGGGTATTAATGTTATATAGGGTGCTCAATATTTGCAAATTTAATAATTTCGATTATTTTTCAAATGGAACGCCCTGTATATTTTTGTATTTTTGAAGAGCCCTTTTAATGAGCTTTCTTTTGATATGTTACTTCATACTTCTAAGTTCAACTGTTTTTCAGATATGCCTGTTTGACCATAAAAACAATTTAAACCCCTTAAGATGCTTTATTTCAAGGGATAAAAACAAACGCCCTTAAAATAGTGATTTAAACGCATGATCTCTCTAAAAATAAAAGCACAAAATCCAGGTTTGGAAAATATAAATTCAGTCAGTGTTGATACAGGAAATTATAAACACGAAAAAAAACGATAAATGCAGGAATAAATTAATTCCACAGTCAAATTAAATCAGATAAAAAAGCCAATACACCAAAAGCTTATACGTAATTACACTAAATGTTCAAATAGTTCTCCTTTCCTGCTCTGAGTATTAAAGCTGTACAGAGAATTCATAATCTGCAAATATAATTAGTTTGATTTATTTAAATGGAACACCCTGTATATCCCTGTATTTTTAAAAAGTACTTTTAATGAGCTTTCTTCTTCCACTTCATTTCCTATCTCAAAATTCGGTCGTATTGGTTATTTCTAGTTTTGAGTTCTGGTTCAATTTTTGTATTTTAAGCTTGGTTTTATCTTTTGTTTGAAGAATTCAAGTGTTTAAATCATTATTTTAAAGGCGTTTGTTTTTATCCCTTGAAATAAAGCATCTTAAGGGGTTTAAATTGTTTTTTATGTTTAAACTCGCATATCTGAAAAACAGTTGGAACTTCAGAGGTATGAAGTAACATATCAAAAGAAAGTTTATTAAAAGAGCTCTTCAGAAATACAAAAATATATAGGGCGTTCCATTTGAAAAAAAAATCTAAATTAAATTTGCAAATATTGAGCACTCTGTATAACATTAATACCCAGATCCACCATTTTACACTTGAAAGATAGTTTACAAAAATCATAATTTTTTGGTAACGTTTTCCTTCATTCAATTGTTTTCTGTCGCTTACAGCAGCCGCCTGAAGTTCCGCAATTTTTTGCATAAAATTGTTAATATCTCCAAAACAGTTGACGTTAGACCCATACAACTTTATATGAAAATGAAGAGTATTTCAATACAAAACTTTTAAGCTACCTAATTATACGGCATTCTATTTAAAAAAAGGTAACTTTGATCCGCCACACTTTTTTGAGACACCCTGTATAATCAAAACTATTTTAGTAATATGCACCACCTTAGTACCTACAACTTTTATATACACAATATTTATGCAACTCTCATAGTTTTAGATATATCTTCCACCCCCGCTTCGTTGCCGGACCCTGTATAAATTAACCATTATACATTATAGAATAGAGCTTACTTGAAAATGGATGAATCTGTTATTAATTCATTTAGTTCATTTTTAGGTGAAATCAATATGATTTTGAGCAGTTATGAAAAATATCGAAAAGTCACTTTTTTTAATGTCACCAATGGCAATGTGAAAAAATAATACATTATAAGAAAAAGAAAAGCATAATTTTTCCCAAGATGTGTTTGCAGCTCAAGGGCGATGCCAAGCACTACAAATACACAGAGGGAAAAATGGTGTTCTGCCCTGCCGTGTATATACATTTTTTTCAACCGCCAGGATCAGAACCATAAGAATAGTTATTTACCTAACAAGTTCGGGAAGTTAATTTTCCCGAATGAGCACTTTGTTTGCAGCACGACCGAAGGGAGTGCTGCATGTAGTGCGAATTCGGGAAAATTCTTCCCGAAAGAGGTAGGTACAATGTTTTTTGTAACGAATAACTCAAAATATTTAAAAAAGTTAAAAAAATATTATTTAGTGTTTTACAACTTTACTGAGTTGGCAGCACAAATTACTAAATTTTTATACGTATCCTAGCACCTGTTAGCTTTTGTTGACGTTTACAGCGCCCTTGGAACACACAATTGCCATAGTTTTTGTGGGAAAGTAAAAAACACCCCGGTGCGGGAAAAGTCATTTTCGGCGCATCGGGAATGACCGGGAAATATGAATTTTGAAATCATGAGTGCAAAAACATATTTTTCGACGACTGACAGCGAAAGTAGATTTTTCTCACTGTCATTTGACAACAGAAAGTTGACATTTGCCGCTGAGCGTGCGTTTTCATCACTTTGCCGCTCGCCGAGCGTTTTGGGTTTATCCCACATGTGTTCTATCTGGTTCAGGTCTTGTGAGCAGGCTGGCCAATCCAAAAGTGTAATTCCAACTTCGTTTAGATACTGCAGAGTAATGTTGGCTACGTGTGGCCGTCCATTATTTTGCATTAAACGGAAGTTGTCACCAACAAAATGACTAAACGGAACAACATATTCCTCAAGAATATTCCTAATGTACCTATCTGCATTGAGCGCTGCTCTATCACAGATGTTAAGCTCTGTGTGAGCATCTGAAGAAATCCCTCCCCATACCATTACCGAACCTCCAAAAAAATATGAAGTTGTGGCCATAGCACAAGCAGCATAACGTTCTCCTGGTCTTCTCCATACCCGTGAACGACCATCTGGAGCATCCAAAGTAAATCGAGACTCATCTGTCCATAATACGCATCTCCATTCGGGATCCCCCCAGTTGTGGTAAGTTCTAGCAAAATTTAGCCCATTCTTTAGCCATTCTTAAGCCCATTTTGAACGTTTTCTTTTTGAAACTTGTATAGCCACTTCCGGCGCCACTGCCAACGTGGTCGTAGTATCCATCACAGTTGATGAAGCGGTGATATCAGAAAAACTGAACGAAACAATCCGTTCGTGTGTGGCTGAAGTCGTTGTTCGTTTTTACCCGTACAGTTTTGCCCGTGCAGACAAAACTGCCAGAAAAGAACAACGTCTGTGGGGCCCTTAACTTATTGATATTTCATCACCATGCGGTACATAACCGTGGATTTTTTGTATTATAAGTATGAATTTAGTTGTGTTTTATATAAAAAGAAACAATATTCACCATTTATATCAAAAATAAAGAAATTGTAGCGAAAAAATGTAGATACCGCCTTTTGACTTTAAATTGCAACAATCGACCGAACACTAAATACAGATTGAAAAAGCGGCATCTACTTGACAATGTTGTATAATGGAAGACTTGATACTATTAATTTAATGAAACGGCAGTTGGCCGTATCTGAACATTTGCGTCCACGAAAACAGACAATAAAGGCGGTATCTAACAAAACAAAAGAAGAAGGCGGCTTCTACAAGCAGATACTGCTTTTTACTTTTGCATTTTACATATGACGCCTTCTTGCGCTTTATAAGTAACAAAATTTCTGTAGACAATTTTTTCTGAAATTTGTGATCCAATGAAATTAACTCTTTTCTAGTCATGTGGGAAAAATCAACCAATTAGATTATCCTTACATTGAAAACTACCCATGGGTTGTTATCACTTTGTGTACAGCAGTCAGTGCGGGTTGCTATGTTACGTCAAGTTTTTGACAGTTCGCAATGCAGTATTTTAAGATGTCATATTCTTTTTATAATTGCACTTCCACTAAATAAATGTAAATAAATGCTTTCAAGGGCAAAAAATTGTCTAACCGAATATCCCTCGACCGCTGGCGTCGGGCTGTTCCCAAGCAACGTGCTTTTGAAACCTGCAATAAAATTATTGCGTAATTATCACTGTCCTTGGGATATTATAGCTGATAAGTACCGCATTTTTTCATCTGAAAATCATAGTTACAGTGCAGATATCGATTTGTTACTTATCTAAAATGATTGGAATTTTGTACCAATTTCAACGATACCAATAACTCAATTTCGATTTTTTTGTAGATACCGCCTTCTTGCTTATGACGGCAGTATTGAGCTATACACATTTCAAACTAAATTAATCTTAATAGTAATATACGTTACGAGACCGGAAAGTAGTGTTTTGCAGGTCGAACCAAACTTGGGGAGCTCACGGTTTTCTGTATTTCTTAGGTAATCTTCAAAATGTCGCTATAATAAAGGAAACAAATTGTTATTCTTCATGTATCGGCATACCTGAAAATTAGCACGTATGCAGGTTTATTACCGACATCGTGGTACAACGCCAACTCTTTTTACTGCAACGTTTCATGCTCTCAAAGAAAGTAGATGTCTTCCAAGCGTTAGCATTCAGGATGTTGCTGAGCAGCAGTTGTTGAATTATAGCTCAATGGTTTTCTGTATTTCTTAGGTAATCTTCAAAATGTCGCTATAATAAAGGAAAAAAATTTTTATTCCTCGTATAATCCTTCGTTGATCGGCATACCTGAAAATCAGCCCGTATGCAGGGTACAACGCCAACTATGTGGTATATTTGCAGCGCAATCAAAGCGATGCACAACAATTTGCAAAAGTTTCGTAGTCAAAATAATGTATAGGTTATGTGTAAACATCAGAGTCAAAGACACATTTAATACGCTCAAAAAGTACGGCTTCAATATTTCCTTGCTTCGGCCGTTGGTTGCATTCAGTAACTCTCATTATTATTAACCAAAATTTACTTGCCTTTGAAGCTGTGTCAACAGTTTTGAAAAAACACAGGTAATATGCATAATAAATAATTGTTTTCTGTGATAATATCGCTATTAAAAGTTAAGGGAAGTTTGTTTACAAAAACCCGAAAATAGAAATAAACGAATGCAACCGTGGTACTTTTAGTTGTGTAAACACGGCTTTCAGTCTTCTGCATTATTATAAGTGATACAGATAAAAGTAACAATTTGCACATAGTTCAGGCTTTACCCTTGACTAAAATTGTACCCAACAGATAGAGAGAATATACTGTAAAACAGAAAAAAGTGTCAACAAAAATTGGTTCTTTCTAAGGTTGCCGGGAAGCGCGGACTCAAGAAGTGTGCTGTAGCGCATGTAGAAATTGCCCGTTTCCTTGCAATATACCCCTAAACGTTGAAATCTCGTACGCAGCCGCCTACTCTTCGAATTCGACCACCGGCAATGTTTTTTATTTGAAAATGTATGTAATTAATACAGATGTGAAGATATTTTTACCCCTGGCCTAATTTAATTTTTAATAGCTATTTGTGCAACAGGCGCTAAAAGTGGATGTCTATGCACTTTTAGCATGAGTTTGCACACGATATTTTTTCCACGGCCTTAAATTTACTATTATTAATCCATAAATGTCGATTTAATAAAGGTTTGCATTTATGACAGTTATAATTTATGTCATAGTAAAGATATGGCCTTGACAGCACAAGCTACTATTTCTGCAGCCGGTAGCTGTCAAAGTTGGTCACTAAAGGTAATTATAATATTACACATTTGGCCTTATTCATTACATAATGCTTTAATTATTTAAAAACACACTTTACCTCGAACGAAAAGAGTAACTAGAATAACTTTATAACCTAACATAAGTTTGTTTCTTATATATATTTGTTGTATAAAAGGGTTATTTCAATGATACATAATAATAATTGGTGACGGTCACAATTTGAGAACAAGTTAGTCTAAAATATGACATGCTTAGTTAACAGTCGCAGTGGTTGAAAAGTAGGAATCTATAATTTCTTGATATTTGATTTTCAAGGCTTTTTTTGAATTAAAATGACACCAGCCTTAAAATTAAGCTAACAATAGAAAAATTCCATTATATTAGAAATAAATACTGATATGTGCCCAGAAAAAGTCTTTTTTATAAAACTTTAAAAACTTTAAGATTGAAGAAAGTCAATGATAAATAAATTAAAGAAAAGCAAAGTTAACAGTCTTTAAGCAAAAAGCTGTATGAAACAATTTAAAAATAAACATTAAATTAAACTGCATGTAACCATACAGTATTAATTACTTACAATTGTTACAATAATCTCACTTCTGATCAAAAAATGTCTAACACAATTGAATTTGAAAATCGAATAATTTATTTTGGGCAGCTTTTATTATCACAAGTTGAGCTGTAACAAATTCCCTAAAATATATGCAATAAATTGTTATATCCTACGTTGTTAACTCCGAATCACAAAGAAATATACTAAACAAATAGCTAATTTGATGCGAGCTGTTATTTAGCAGGCTTTTGAGAATTTCCTGATCGTTGTGGCCTGTGCACGATGACTTAGAAGAAGACTTCAGTAAAATTGGCAATAACCTTTATTTAAGAAAATTATACTTAAAAAATAGTGATTTTTAAATCTAAATCAAGCGATATAACAATTTGTAGGATGTCTTATGTTAATTTATAATATCTATGGCTTGTTTAAAATTTTCAAATTCATTGTAGTAGAAAAGTGAAACCAAAGTGTTGTTCAACCTGTGCTACGCCTAGCATATAGATCGAAGCGGCCACTGTTGAAGAACTGAACAACAATGCTGTAAAATAAAACGCCCCATTTAGAAACGCTCCATAATTTCAAACGACTTGAAAGAAATAAGCCAAAAGTGGCACCACAGTGGAAAACATCCAGTTCGTTTACCAACACAATCCTCCATAACAAAAAGAGACGTTTTGTACTTTACATCGTTACGGTTTTAACTAGGGTTTCAAAATGGCTTTTATTCTAACGTAATTGAAAATAGCATACTATGTACCTATAGGTTTTATGAACTAACCACACGTTTATACTTTTGACGTATTTTTGTCTTCGTATGCAATTTTTGAGCAGAAACTTTGCGGCTCGTCTTATATTTGTCGTTCTCGAAAAAACCTAGAATAATATACCTACGAACAAACTGCTTCTATTCTTGGTGGAAGTACGCCATAGGTTGTACGTGAGATTCGTGTTCAATACTTATAAAATTTCAATCTCTACTTAAGCTGGGAACCAACGTAGCAGATGTTTTCAGCATAACTAACGGCTTAAAACAAAGATGTCTATCGACGACCCACTTCAAGATTTAAATCCAGAAGGCGTTAAAAATATGGAAGAAGTAATGCTTCGCAGGATGTATTTAAATTGGACACACGTGGTTGTTATATTCTCTTGTTTTCCGACGATCAAATTCTACTAGCAAAGATATAACTGATTCAAACATTTTCAAAGTAGAATATTAAAATAAAACTCAATGAAACCCAACATGTAATAGTTGACGGACAGCAAATAGAAGGACTTGGAAACTAGAAGCATAAACGTATATGGTATATACTCATGATTTTGTACTTATAAACAAAATATAAAATTATAATTATTGCTACATTATTTAGATTGCAAAGATCAATAATAATCCAAGTTCAGTGGTATAATTAATATGGGACTTGATCATGTTTAATTTTTTTTAACTTATAAAATTAATACAAATTGACAGTTAGAGCATAACATTAATATAAGAAATAGAATATAATTGTAAAAATTATATTTGTTGAAATTTTAATGATGCACATTATTTAATATAGAAGAAGCAGCTACGTAATTGGGCAACAACGCTGGATGCTAAGCTATAGAAAGTATTAAAAATATAGTTTTTTGAAAAAAAAATGTTAGAGCCGTTTTTGAAAAAATCGAAAAAGATCACAAGAATAAACACTATATATCCGGTTATGCGATTTTCTTCACAAGCTTGCTGTCGCATCTAGGTAGTACACAAAATTTATATATGAAGTGTGAACGTCATACTTCTTTTCGTTTTTAAGATACTCTATTACACACAGATATACACAGACCGACTGACTGACAGACAGACCAATGCACAAAAACATGTTTTGGGTTTAGAAGACTCTAAAACGAGAAAATCTGTTGAAAACTTAATTTTGCTGTGAGTTCTATACTTCTGTTATTGTAAAAGCAATTAAAATTAAAACGAATAACGCTTATTTATTTATGTACGAAGGGTTATTCAAAGGTATGGTCCAAACTTAAGCGTGTGATGGCGGATGCTACAAAAAGCAAAAAGTGTTAATAAACCCATGTCTTATTTCCAAACCGTTATTTAGTTACAGATAATTTCTTTGTTTTTTTCATTGTTCTGTTAAATCAAGTCATACAGAAAATAAGTCAAAAAACGCTAAGTTGTTATGATAGAAGGTGTTTCAAGCTTGAATTATTGTTGTTTTCCAAGTGTAGTACTATGTATCCAGCCAAAGATCAGCCCTGCGTCATCGTTACTCGAAGTTAGAACGGAAGTCGTGTTCTCTATGCGCCACTCTCGTTATTTATGAGTGCGACAAGGGTAGCATTATATTAGCACGTCGCTGGGTGTTTGGAAATGGATTTGACTAGCTCGGTATGTGTCTGTAAAATACAGTGTTGTCGACCTTAATTATAAATCCCTAAATCAAATGAAGATATTATCAGTAAACAGTAAAAATAACTACATATATCAGCAAAACTATTTGGAAAAAAATGGATGCTATTAATACGGAAATTATACATATTATGTTAGTTCAATTTTTAGGACTATTCAACTCACTTGTCATCTATCAAAAACTGACCAATAAAAATACAAGATTTGACGTCTTTGAGCCAATAAAAATGAACTATATTGACAATTTTCACTAGTGAAAATAATCGACAAATTTCACTAGTGGTATAGTGAATATTTTTTGACAATTTTTACTAGTGAAAATAATCGACAATTTTCACTACTGGTATAGTGAATATTTTAAACAAATATGATTTTTATTAGAAAAAGTCAATATTAGTTTTCTGTTACTATAGAAATTGCGTAGTTTGTTGCTAGATTCACCGAAAACTAATTTGGAAACGTAGTTTGGTTCATTGAATAGTCTCTCGAATGCCATTCTTAGTCAAAGTTAAGTAGAATATTTTTGCGGTGGTATCACTACTCATGTCCATTGCCTAAGCGCAATGGACATTCGTAATACCACAGCAAAAATATTCGACATAACTTTGACTACTCGTGGTATTATAAGTGATTATTTATAATATTTCGCCGATTTTTGTAATAAAAACCGGAATTATAGGCAACATTGTATGTGTCAATAAACATATGATGATCTGATCTGTCCTTCACTTTTTTTGAGGTTATTTGTCGTATAGACGCTTTTTGACAGTTTTATAGTAGTTCACTAACAATAAGCAGCCGTTCTTTCCAGGGTTAAGAAAAAGTGTAATTTTATGCATTAATATGTCATGCAAGACAAGAAATTGCGCACAGTTTCGGTAATTGTTGCTGAATTTATTGAACTATTTCGAGAAGGAAAAAACGGTGGGCATTTACTTCCTTTATCTTGTGTGCAGGAGGTATGATTAGTTAACTTATTATTTATGATCTTTTGTACAATTGTTTGTCTATTGCGGCGAGCAGCTGAGACTTTAGGAATTAGTATGTCTACTGTTAAAAGGGCGAAGACTCGTAGAAGTAACCAACTAGTTTTATCTAGTCCTGGTGCCTATACAAAGTGATCCCGCAAGAAATTGGAAACTGTAGACCTACCAGATTCTTCTAAACTGGTTATCAGAGAAACTATATATGTAACTATAAGATGTATAGAGAATGTATGGCGTCTGATGTTTGTTTGATTTTATAAACTCTATTTTTATATTTATTTCAGAAAGAAAAACATATTACTCTCAATTATTTAAATTATAAGCTTCATGAGCAACATATTATAATATAGGCAGAAGCAGTTTAAACATTGTTCTACATGACGTTGAATTTAAATTTCTCAAAGACCAGCACTTTCAGCGTACCACCACAACCAACAACCTAAGAACCTGACCACCTATGCTGCACACCAACATCGAAGTATTTCTACAAATGAACTTAGTGTCTGAGAAACTAAGAATGAAATTAATCAGTTAAAACTTCGAAAAGCAGCTGGACCAGATAGCATACTATCCGAGCTATCAAGTTTCTACCCTAGCACTGCACATTTACTGCATCCACTTAAACAGGGTA
Source organism: Agriotes lineatus (assembly GCA_940337035.1). Taxonomy (NCBI): domain Eukaryota; kingdom Metazoa; phylum Arthropoda; class Insecta; order Coleoptera; family Elateridae; genus Agriotes; species Agriotes lineatus. The sequence continues at coordinate 52,294,168 of OW679202.1, read as the reverse complement.
TTTCGAAGACCAGAAAAATACCTACAGAGTGGAAGGAAGGTCTCATTATAAGACTGCTAACGAAAGTTCATCTGGGTGAGCGTCCAAATTGACAAGATATCGCTCTTCTTGACTATCGATCCCACTCTTCATGAGCAAGCAGATTTCAGCCACCATGGCTTAGTACGGTTATATCAATACATCTTAACAGCTTATCGAATACTTCCTTTTCTGTTGGGTTCCATCCCAGTATGTTACAGTATCTGATACTCATGTACTGTTTTCGCTGCTTCCATCTATTTAAACAATTTCTGTCCCTGTTCCTACGTATTATTAATATGATTCTATTATAGTAGTAATAATTATAATAAATTAAAATGTAATAAATATTATTGAGAAATATGTTTTGCTTAATTTCAATTAAAATCTAAAAGAAATCTAGAATCATATACATAACCTCAGAAAATCGCCTTGTATGTCAGCCCTGTAAACGTCAGTTAATTGTCAAACTATGAATGCTGATTTGACTAGAAATTTTTTAATCTTATACCACACAGACAGCGTTGATGACCAGGGCTCTTCTTTCGTCGGATGCATAGTAATGATGGAGCGTTTTTTTGTTCGTGAATTCTTTTTTATGTATGGCTATTACAGCGGGAATGGGTGCAGCTGTGGTAGAATATCGGATAAGGCATCATAATTACCACACTTAGAAAAAACAAGAATTCAAGCTTGAACCACCTTCTGTCATAACAAATTGGCGTTGGTTTGAATTATATAGTTCGTTTTCTTGGTTTGCAACCTGACGTCACTAATGAACTCACATTTACTGAGTGCACATATGTCTTTTATCTTTTCATGCATAGCCATTACTCATAACCTCAAAATGAGCATCTGACACATGTCGTTGGCAAACATAAATGTCAAATTTCAGGTCAAAAAAAGCGTTAATAAACAATTTTCTGTCCTATTGCAGTCAAAGTACCAGATAACATAATAAAGTTACCCACGAAAATGAACAGGAAATGAGCAGTTTATTTAGAAAATGTATTAAAATATAACAAAAAAACATCATTAGAAATCGTCTTCAGAAACCTCTAAATCTGAAGAACTGGAATCTTCTGTTGTGTTGATAACAACCGGGACAATATCTCCAACGTCTATTACTCTCTGATTCTCCCAAGCTGTGGTTATTTCCTTCTGGCAGTGGTCGGTATAATTCTTCCAATGTTCCACTGACACAGACTCTAAGGCAGCATTCCAAGTTTTTAACACAATTTCATCCGTTGACGCAGATGTAGAGGATATCCTGCTATCATACAGTCGTTTACACTCCGACCACACCATCTCTATTGCATTAAAATGGCAATGATATGGTGGAAGGCGCAGGATTTTATGCCCAAACTGTTTTACCCACTCGTCAAGATGATATATTTTATTTGTGTTGCTGTGCTGCTTTACTGTGTTCCATATATTATCTTTCATGGCGCATTCTGAAAAGTCTATTTTCTTCTTTTGCAACCATTGTATTAATTTTGCCTTTGTCCATGACTTATTGGGGATTTCGAATTCTAAACCAGAATGATAACTAGCGTTATCAATTATTATAAGAGATCTTGCTTCTAAATTTGGAACAAGTTTTTCTTTAAACCACTTTTCAAAATTTTGTCGATTGTCGTGATAATCTCCTTTTTTTGACCCACTCTTAAACACTAAACTAGCATTTCTAACAAAACCATTTTTGTCTCCAGCATGTACTATGATATAACGAGACCCCTGCGAAGTTTTTTGGCATGCAGTTGCCAATGTACCATCCTGCCACTGCATACGAAATGAACCTTTGCTGAAAATCCATGTTTCATCTACAAATACCGGCGTAAAGGGATGTTCAGAATTCAAAGTATTAAGATATTAGCTTAAAAATGTATTTCTTTTAAGAAGTATATGAGATTGTTCCATCAAAAATCTTCTGTTATCACCTCTTTGCCATTCGAAACCAATTTTTGTTATATATTTATGTATAAACGATCGTGAAAGGACATGCTCCCCACAATATTCCTCATTCATTCTATTTTGAATTGTATTTAGAGTTACATGTTTCTTTTCGGCATACATTTTATATACAACCTCTCTGATCGAACTAGTAGCTGTATCTTCATGGATTTTCTTTTTGTGCTTAGATGTTGATTCTGCCACGTGTTTCTTATAAGCACTGTCAGTAGTCACGCCTTTACTTTTAATTTTTTTAACCGTACTTTCACTTACTCCTAAAGCTTTACTGGCTCTAACGCACACGTTCCCAAATTCATACGGTGCACCCAAATCTTTCTCCATTTGAAAGCAATTACGTTTTCTACAAGTTGTTGCGCTTGTTCGCTGAGTCTGGGTGTTTTGCCCATACTGCGTATATAATATGTATTGTAAAGTTATTTTATTACAAACCCACAATTAAACAGTTTGACACTGACTTAAGAAAAGTGACATGAATATTTTAATATTTGACAATAAAGCGCTATCCGATTATAAACAGACACAATCTTTCTTAACCTTTTTTTGTTTCACTCGTTTCAGTTAAGAGAGAAAAAGATAAAAAATAATGACGTCAGGTTGCAAACCAAGAAAACGAACTTTATCTTAAACGACTTGATTTAACAGAATAATGATAAAAAGAAATCCTCTGTAACTAGATAACGGTTAGAAGTAAGACATGGGTTTATTAACATGTTTTACTTCTTGTAGCATCCGACATCACATCCTCAAGTTTGAACCATACCTTTTGAATTACCCTGTATATTTAAAGTGTGAATCGTTTTCTTTCCACACCTATCTTGAGACTTCCACCAAGACGATTTCGATAATTCTTCTTTTAAATAAAATTTGCTACCCTTTAGACTTGTACAAAGGTCCTAAACTGCAAATAAATGAATAGTTGTTAAAGAAAAACTAACATAATGCATCCCACAAATGAAGCAGCGAGCAATGCCTAGCAATGGAACAAGAAAACTCTTGGAGTTGGCCTGCGGTGTTCTGCTAATTGTGACAATAGACCACTGTACTTGCTCTAAATGTTTATATAAAATCAATGGCTTGCTGAATTGTGACTCAAACGTCAAAGTACATGTAAAGTGGCTGTACATTTTTATGAAAATCGGTATTGTCCAGATGCAATAACGTGTTCTTCTGCTTATTCTTATTATCTGGTTCATTGTTTTTCCTGTTACTACAAGTATACATATTGCTATAACACCCTGTATAGTATTTATTTTTGATTAAAAGTAATTTATGTCAAGATGCAATTATGTTAAATATACTCTCTTTAAATTATTTAAATATTGAGTTTATTTATTTTACTAGCTCCGGTAGAAGCATCCACTCTCAACTCAGGTTAGGTGCATGCTTCGACACTTCTGCAACTGTCGAAGTCAGATCATTCATATGGAAGGTCAGCTAAATTAATATATGCGTACAATCTGTATCGTTTCAAATATTAATAATAGTAAACACTTATAATAAATATCTTATTCATTCACTATTAAAACAAATTCTGTTTATTTTACCTATACCTGATTTTGTTTACTTAATTGGATTGATCCAATACTCCTGTCCAGTCATGCAACATCAGCTTATTCAGACGCTTCCATTTGTAACCCCACCGAATATTCCTGCTCTGCAACTAGCTGTCCTGAAGAACCATTTCACATAAATCCCCTACTTGCTCAATCTGCAACCCAACTGTCACAATGGATAGGACACTGATGAAGACTCACATAACGACCAACAACGAAAAACAGCTCTATTCGGTGGTAACTCTTTTGAGAGTCATCCAATTTAAAATGGTACAGATGTATTCTCCTCAACAGCAACTCCAACAATGCTCATCCAAATTAAGCTGATACAGATTTATTTACCTAAAAAGCAACTATAACAGAGCTCACTAAATCAAGCTAATACAGATGTATTTACCTAACAGTAATTCCACTGAAGCTCATCCAAATCAATACAGTTGCATATGTATTTACCTCACCAATCCCATTATTCTTAATTCTTCTTCAAGTAGTAAAATGGTAACTTTTTTCAAATTATAGTTTGTTTAAAATTCTTTTATTTGCCTTTATTTTATATTTAATTTTCTTCTATACTCCGTTTCACACTATTCCAATAATAAATTCATTTTTATAAAAGGGTTTTATTCTCAAATTTTCGGTATACCAAATTTTAGTTGTACATTATAGAATCAAAAATTAATTGTTATTTTTAAAATAAAAAAATCACCATAGTAATACTAATACATTCATTTTTTCCAAATGAACACTCCTAGATTACTTATTAGTACACTTTATTTATATTTGACACTGTTAAATGACTAAAAGGTATTAATTCAGCTTATAACTTTTCACATTAATTCAAACTATGTTATAGTTTGTACTAATTGCTATTTATCCACATGGATTGTTTCAATCAACGATTTAAAAATGCATTAGAAACTGTTCCCCATGGCACTATTTTCAGATCTCTAAGCTGTTTTGATGCATGTGTGCCAAAGCAAGTGAAATTCAGTTCTCTACATTTCTCTTGCAAATTGGGAGTGGTGAATATCCCACTTACAGGTCAAGAGGATGCAATTATAATACCATACCAACTAATTGCCAAGGATAGCATCATTACAGGAGTATTTCGTAAGAGTCTATCAACTTTTGAGAACGCACTTACTCTCAATTCTAGCAAACATTGCGATGATATCAACAACAAAATTATATCTCTCATGCCGGGATATGAAAAATAATATTTGAGTGTGAATAGAATTGTATCAGATAATGACGACTTACAGAATTTCTAGATTCGTAAAATATTAGTGCAATATATCCACATTGCTTAACACTAAAAATAGGGGAAGTTCTTATCTTATTGGGAAATTTAAATATGTCTACTGGTTTAATAAATGGTACTACATTAATAGTATGTAATTTAAATGGGAACTTCTTGGGTTTGGAATTCTTAAATGGGCAAGCCACATAAAGAAGAATATTATTATAATATAGATTTAATAACTTCTGATGTTACACTACTTTTTGTCTTTCGGAGAAGACAGTTTCTTACACTTCTAGAATTTACGACGACAATTAATAAATCGCAAGGACAAACTCTGGATAAAGTGGGAATACATTTGCCACAACCACTATTTATCCATAGTCATTTATATGTGTCAATGTCACTTGTGCGTAGTTTTCAGAACTTAAACATTAGAATTGCATCTAATGTATCCCAAAAAACGTTAGATTTTGTCTACAAAGAAGTTTAGTAACTTGCAAAATATTTTGTAGCGGGTACCAGTATTTTAATTTAAATATCTAATAGTATTGCGTTGTCTTCAAGATAAATTAAATTCTTAATTTTAAATAACAATAATAACAGTTTTACTACGAGCTACACCCTTACGCTATTAAATTACACATTGTTTTAGCTTTCAGTTGGCGGTTTATTTTAAGGGCTGCGTTATAAGGGCTCTTAATTAATTAAACTGAAACCGAACTAAATTAGTTAACGATCGTATTCCCTAACTGTGGTAGCTTCTTGTAGAGTAGTACACAATTAAACAGGCTTGATAACTTGTTATTATTTACTAATATATATAATTCGACTGACACATGTCATATCTATATTAATTTATATTATATCAAAGTGCCCTGATTCGTAACTAGGCTACTATAGTCTCCCACGCTTATTTTCCTTCCAGGATGTAATCCTTTAGGTGCCTTGGAAGTTGATGAAGGCGAGTTGATCTTCGTAAGACTAAGTGCTCAGGATCGTTCTGCGCTAGTTCGTGCAAGGCTGGTTCGACCGGCCCCGGCAACGGTGGTGGTGTATCTGCACTTTTGTAGTTAGCCTGTGTTTGAGAAGGCATCATCACCAAATGTTCCATGTTGAAGCCCTGGTCCGAATGGCTGGGCTCTGGCTGGTTGTCTTCAATCGGAGCAAAAGTGACTGTTTTTCTTTGTGGAACACAGGTTGATCGTAGCTGATTGATATGTCGCTTGAACACATATCCGTTATCAAGCTTGACTTGATATTGCAGTTGTCCAAACTTTTTGATTACCGTTCCAGGTCTCCATAGCTGCTTATTGTTGGCGTAGTACCTTGCTTGAACCCTTTCTCCCACGCTTAATTGTCGGGCAGCGAGAGTTGATTGTTTAGACTCTTGGAATTGAACTGGTTTAAGGGCATCCAGTGTGATACGAATTTGTCTATTTAAGAACAGTTCAGATGGGGTCCTTCCGCAGCTCAAGGGCGTGGCTCGATATCTAAATAAAATCTGTTGAACCTTCTGACGCATAGACAATGGTTCATCTGCCATGGCTGCAAGCCTATGTTTGAGGGTTTGTACGTTGCGCTCAGCAAGACCGTTCGTCGCTGGATGGCCAGGCGCAATAAATTTTTGAAAGATTCCTGCAGATTTACAGAATTTCTGAAACACTTCGCTGGTAAATATGGTTGCATTGCCTGAAACCATCACATCTGGGAATCCATTACGTGAACACACTTCCTGAATCAGTTGTATTGTTGATGTCGATGTAGGCGCTGATGTACAGGGTAAAATTTCAGCCCACTTTGATTTGGCATCTATAATAACAAGGAAATAATGTCCCTGAAAAGGCCCGGCATAATCAATGTGGACGCGCTGCCAGTTGTTTTCTGGTTCTATCCATGGGTGAAGTGGTGCTTTAGGAGGACTACCTTGGACTGCAGCACATGCTGGACACGCTCGGACTAATCTCTCAATGTCCTTGTCGATCGATTTCCAATAGACGTACCGGCGGGCTAATTGTTTCATCTTTGTTGTCCCTATGTGGGTGTGATGAAGTTCTCGTAGAACAGCAGGTTGTAATGATGCTGGAATAACTACCCGTGGTCCCCTGAACAGGATGTTATTTTCGATTGTGAATTCAGAGTCACTTACGCGGCTTTCGCGGAGCTGGTGCAGAAGCTGTGAGAGCGACTCATCTTTCTGCGTCTCATCTCGAAGTGACTGGTAAGTTAGGTCTGGCGTCAGAATCTGTTGAACAGAGGCTTCACACAGTTGATGGACCTCTTCATACATTGCAGAGTCTGTATGAGCCCTTGGGTGGATGGGTGCCCTTGACAGGCAATCTACATTTGAGTTTTCCAATCCTTTCTTGAATACAACCGTATAGTTAAATCCAGACAAAAATGCTGCATAACGTTGAAGTCGAGCAGAAGTCATTTTTGGAATTTTTGAATGCTGGTGAAAAATTCGCACTAACGGTTGATTGTCTGTGATCAGTGTGAAAGGTCGGGCATACAAATATTGATAAAAATGATCCACTGCAAACACAATAGCCAATGCTTCCCTGTCCAGTTGAGAATAACCTTTTTCTGCTTGCGTCAGTGATCTTGACGCAAAAGCGATAGGTCGCTCAGTCCCATTAACTATGTGTGATAATATACCAGCTACTCCGTGCGGACTGGCGTCACATGCAAGCTGCACAGGTAATTCTGGGTTGAATGGTATGAGGACCTGGTCACTGGCAACCTCTTGTTTCAGCCGAATGAATGCTGCTTCACTTGCTGTCGTCCAATTGAATGCAACATTATTTTTTAGAAGTTTTCGCAGTGGCGCAGTTAGTGTAGAGGCATTTGCAATAAACCGAGAGTAATAGGTTACCATGCCTAAAAATCTTCGAAGCTCGTCTGTTGATGTTGGCCTTGGCATCTCAGTTATTGCAGCCACCTTCTCCGGTGATTTTGATATGCAGTTGAATTGTACAACATGCCCCAAAAATTCGATTTTTTCCTGGAATAGGACACATTTGCGTTGATTGAGGTGCAAGTCGTACTTTTGTAATTGCTTAAGACATGCGTTGAGGTTTAATTTACATTCTTCTGTGGTAACCCCATGTACCACAATATCATCGAAAGAAAATTCTGTCTTGGGTACCTCTCGTAAAATTTGGTCCATTATTCTGTTGAATTCAGAGGAAGCCGTTTTTATACCAAATGACAAACGATTCATTCGATATGTACCCCTATGCGTCGTCATTGTCTGGATCTCACTTGATTTGTCATCAACCTTGATGTGAAGGTATGCTTTGAACAGATCTAGCCTACAGAAAAATCTTGAATTACGAAGACTGTTCAAGATGTCGTCGATTCTTCGGATTGGATAATGAGAACTGATCAGGCGTTCGTTAACTCCAATCTTGTAGTCCACGCATAGACTTACTCCACCATCAGCTTTAGGAATGATAACTAATGGCGACCCCCAATCACTACTTTCTGCTTTGGACACAATTCCAGCAGCCTCAAGTGTGTTGAGTTCTTGTTCCACTAAACCGGTAAGTGCATATGGAACATCACGCTCTCGATGGTAAACTGGTGTGGCCCCTTCACGTAACCTGAGTGTCACTGTGAATCCAGGAACGCAGCCAATTTTCTCTTCAAACACATTTGGGCATCTGGCGCTGAGTTCATCGATATTCCATACATTATTGATGGAGGAACAAGATGAAAGTGATGATTGCTTTTGATCAATTTTGTTGAGGTCAATTTTGAGTCGTCGAATCCAGGCTCGACCAAGGATTGCCGCATACTCGTCTGGTACTATGTAGATTTCGTCCTGAATTGAGAGTCCGTTATACCGTGCATGTACGATAATTTTCCCATCAGGGACAAAAATGTCTCGAGTGTAAGAGCGGAATCCAATGGTGGTTGGCTGAAGTGGTTTGTTCAAGTTAAGTTCAGCAAATTGATGTCTGGGTAAAAATGTATAACCTGACCCAGAATCAACCTCGAATTTGACTGGTTTTCCATCTATATTAACATAGACATAATAACGATGAATATGTTCAGTTGATTGATATTGATTTCTGTAGATGTCAACAATATGTTTAATACCATACTGACGAACAATATCAGCATTGACTTGAAAGTGGCTGTTTGATTCTGATAGATCTTGAATATAATTGGTCGATTTCTTATTTATTAGTGATCGTATGCACACCTTATAAACATGGCCAGACTTATTGCATAATGAACATTTGAGGTTAGACTTCAAAATGCGGCAGTCTTTTGATAAATGATTATTCCTGCCACACCTCAAGCAGAGGCCATCCAATCCTAGAGTACTCAAGTCAATTTTCGATCGATGACTACTTCTGGACTTGGACCTGCTATGTGTGCGGCGCCGTGATTGGTTTTGGAACCCCTGACGGTTATGTTGTCTAAAGCCTTGGTTAATTTTGTTGATATCAACGACTGGATGTGTCGTTAAAGTTCTCTGGCCAAGTACCTTAGAATCGATTTTTGAAGATTCAAAAGCGACGGCTTTTGAAACAATATCTTTGAAATCTGAAATTTCTGACTGCAATAATTGTTCCCTTATGCTGTTACCTTTCAGTCCACGGATGAATTGAGCAAGCAAGAAAACGTCTGCAATTGAACTTTTGCAATTACAAGGAGATATAAAGTTACAATCTGCTATGTCACTTTTAAGTGAAGCCACAAATTCAGATATTGATTGTCGCTCTTCTTGATATATTGATAAAAATTGATGTTGAGCGACAAGAATGTTTTTTTTTTGGGAGCTAAATGTTCTTCTAACAGCTTGATCAATTCGTCAAATTCAAGATCACCTGGTGTTTTAGGAGCTGCCAGTGCAGAAATAATATCAAAATTTTTAGCTCCAATGGAGTTAAGAAGTAACCTGGCACAATAGGGTTTATTGTTTGTTATGTTTTTCATTTCCAGATAATTCTCAAATCGCTGTTTCTAATTGCGAAATGATTCTTTGTGTGAATCATAACATTCAAAATTAGGTAGTAGTACTGGGTTGATTGAGGGCAAACCTGAGTCGACGTTGCCTTTGTCAGAACTACCGCCTGGAGGTTGATTTTCTTGTATTTGAACTTGTGCCTGTTGGAGTTGATTAATTAAGGAAGACATCATTGTGTTCTGGAACTCCATAAACTTTTTAAATTGTTCACCGTTCATGTTTATTTGATTTTAGAAGAATACCTGCGAACTGGGGTGAAAAATTTCTAATTCTCCTCGTCGCCAATTTGTGGTAGCTTCTTTAGGGCCGGTTTCTGGAAACAAATTTATCGGGCCAGTTAGTTTAACTGTTCCATAAAGCAGTAAATGGGTTTCTGAAACGTCAATTTGACTTTAACTGTGCGTTTTTGCACATTTAAATTAACGCAGCAATGTGGTCAGTTAAATTAAGTGACAGCCCAGGTTAAAAGTGTCAAAGAGTATAAAAAACCGTGAAACCATTGTTTTGGCGTCGTTTGGTATTGTTCCTGTTCAAATTTAATATAGATCCCAAGATTTTCATGTAACAAAATGTGCATAGACCACCAATAATACAAATATGTAGCAAAGCATAGGTTAGCAGTAGCACTTGCGTTTGCGCGCCGGAGATGGAATTAATGGTTTCTTTTGCACGTGGTAGCGTGTATCGAGACATTTTGGTGTTTTTAACAAGAACTGAAAGATTTGAAGACTTTCATATAATAGAATCAGTTCTTTTGGCAGCACTTTGGTACTCGCGCGTGCTCAGAATGTTTTTTTCTTAAATTATCGTACAGCGCTTGAAGCTGCTTGGCAGTTCGATGGACCATTTGATTTTGCGAATTAAATTCTCTGGCAATTTCTTGCCAAGCCAAATTCCTTCTTGCGGTGATTACCGCATCGGATTGTTTATTTTACAATTCCAAGATCGACTTATATTTGGTGGTAATCACCGTGAAGAGGAAAAAATTTCCCCCTCGGTGAAATTCTTCCTCTCATTCGCTTGGGGTCCATAATTTAACAAAAATGATTCACCCAAAACACAAAAAGTTTTGAATTTTCTGTCAATTTTGACGGAGGCGATAGTAGCGCATCTATCGCATTTTTTGATAACTATTAATTCAGTGTAGAACCCGTAGTTAGTTAACCGGTCTATAAACTAATGGAGATTGTTTTCAGAAACCCGACGTAATTTTATGGATCAGTTAAATTAATGGGCTGGTTTGTTAACGGTCAGTTAAAAATTTGTTTCAGAAACCGGCCCGTAGAGTAGTACACAATTAAACAGGCTTGATAACTTGTTATTATTTACTAATATATATAATTCGACTGACACATGTCATATCTATATTAATTTATATTATATCAAAGTGCCCTGATTCGTAACTAGGCTACTATACTAACCACTTTAAAGAAGACATTTATAGGAAACTAGCTTTTACCCGCGACTTCGTTCGCGCGAGGTTCGTTATTTGTGTATTAAATAATGTTCCGCCCCACCCCGCCCCGTCTCGACCCTTCCCGTCCCGTCCCGCCCCTCCTCTTCCATCCCATCCCCTCCCCTTCCATCCCATCTTTTTTCTTCCCTTTCCGTCCCGTCCGTCCCGCCCCGCCCCGCCCCGTCCCGCTTTGCCCCGTCTCGTCCCGTTCCGTCCCTTCCCTTCCCGTCCAGTCCCGTCCCGCTCAGTCCCGTCCCGTCCAGTCCGTCCCGTTCCGTCCAGTCTAGTCCCGTCCCGTCCCGTTTCTTCCCTTATGTCATGTTCACCGTCTTGGACTTAAAAATAAATGCCATTTTCGCAATCAACGTCCCAATAAACCTCAATAACGACACCCATATCGATTTTTAGGCTTACTTACCCCATTTCACCCCCTAAGGGGTTGATTTTCGGAAAATCACGAAATACGTTTTTGCTTATTTGTTTTTAGGAGTACTCCTACGAAGTTTCAAGTCGAAATGTCTATTTAATATTATTTTTCCATACAAAATTGGAACCCCCATTTTACCCCTTTAGGGGTTGAATTTCGAAATATCCTTCCTTATTCCTTGTATACATCATAAAGGGAACCTCTGTGCAAAATTTCAGCTTTCTAGGTCCAAGGGTTTGGGCTGGGCGTTGATGAGTCAGTCAGTCAGGACTTTTAGAAATATATATAAGATGAAGGTTTAAATCCGGTTTTTAGTAAAATAATTTTCATGACAAATAAATCCTACTATAAAGAAAGCTTACAACAGTTAATAAATAATATAACTGCTTTTAGAAATTGAAGAGGTCAGTAGATCAGCAATATAGGATTCGATCTTTGGCTGTTAACACAGCTATACCTACTTATATCTATTTAGGAAATTGTAATAAATGATTCTAAAACTTAATAATTGCACGACTTAATGACCTCAAAAAACTTTGATAAGCATTTTGGGGTAAACGGTTGCTTTTAGGCTTAAGAACTAATAGTACATCATTTTTGTGTATTTTAATTCTCTTTCATAATAACCTAAAATTTCAAAAACAGTTACAGATAAAAAATGTGTGAAAGATAGATAGAGGGCTCCTTACAGCCAAGTATAAAGTCTGACTTTTTTTAAATTAGTGCAGTACATAATAGTAAGTATGTATACCAAAATTCAAATCGATATCTCTACATTTGTGGAAATTAACAAAAAAATAAAAAATTAAAAATTGAACTTCAAGGTCCTATAACTACTTACTGAAGGTACTTTGTACTAAGGCATATTGGGTGCAATTCATTTATTATGACGTAAGGAATCTGTGACTAATCGGTGTTCTATTCTTTTTGGGACACCCTGTATGTGTTAATAAATAACACTATTTTTTACTTAAAGTTGCACTGTAATTAGAGGTAATATTAATTTTTTGTACTTCAATACTTTTAAATTTAATTATACATTTTAGAATTTGCATGTTTTTAGATAATAGTACACTGGTTTTCAATTTTAATACGCCTATTCTGCTAGCACTTAGATTAGAAAATTTTAACACAATTGCATTTAATTTTTTTTCTTCTTTTTCTTCTTCCTCTTATTATAGGCCAGTGGCCTGTTTTTAACCAGAAAGTAGTTCTATGAGCCTTCTTTATCCTTAGGCCGGGTAGGTGGCTAGCCTTGCCCGTCGAAACTGAAGAAGAGTTTCCTTGTTAGGGGGTAACGACTACCGCAGGTGTTAGCGTGGTAGTCGGGGAGCATACGATTTTTAAACTCTAGAGTCGTCGGGATTCAAACCCCGGCCGGCCGCCTGAGAGGCAAGCATTTGCTCGCGGGGCGATCCACTCACCTTTTTTTCTTTAATAGTAAAATATAAATACACATTTTACCGCTATCCTTTACCCATTTAAAAGTCCGTATGCCAGAACTGCATCATTTATCGTTTTTGCTGCAACCTTATTCTTCTAAATTTCGTGCTAACATTTCATTGTTCCATACGCATGTTAATTACTAATTACATGTCATCTATCTATTCGTGCATGCCTTTACGTATTCACTTCACTTAATGTTATGCGAATCAACATTACATAAAGTGACCTACGGGGGGGGGGGGGTACGTTGCTGTGATACGTTAACTTTTCGAAACAACTTCATTTTTTTAACAGGCGTTTCTCATATTTGGCTGCTTACTCGTTTTCAGCATATCAGTTTACATGTCCAATACCAAAAAGTGATAGTTCAGGAGATAATTTGGAATTTTTTGAAAAATGTACCATATCTCATCGATACCTATCAAGTGTGACAAGGAAATAAGCTTTATTAATAAATAATGTTTTCTTGAGACACGTCTCAATTGCACTCGTTTTTTGTTATGTTTTTAATTTGTCGGGAAAATTATATTTAAAAAAATGTTTTGGGAGAAACTGAAAGAAGCCCTATAGGAGACACGAAAAAGTTAAAGACTTCCAAAAAGTGCAAAAACGAGTTCTTACAATATCTTTGGAAATGTTATGTGGTGTGGATCGGTGAGGTATTACTTTTAGTTTAATAAAGCGTAACTATATAGACAACAATAACATGTTATTTATATTAGAACACAAAATACAAAGAGATACAAATACGTTAATATGTAAAACATAAAAATAGCGAAGTATACATATAAAGGAACTCCGGAACCTGCCTCGCAAAATGGGCAATGGAATCTGACCAAAAGCTCTCGTCTTAGTTAAAGTAGCTCAATTCGGAGTATGGAGAAGTAATATTGTGACGCCAGGCTGTATGGCATAGAAACAAAGCGAGATCCAATTTAGATCTCGACTTGTTCAAACGGATCTCCACTTGTATACTATTTATCACTAAAAGATCTCGACTTGTGCAGAAAACAAATCTATATAGTGAGAGTTGTATGTAAGGCAAAGGTTAATTTTAATAGCCAAATTGATGAAGAAATCATAGCTACTACCTACTAAATGACAAACGAATAACATTTGTCTTAGTTTTTGTCTACGAAGCTAAAATGGTAAACGTTTATCACACTCATATGGTTTTAGCGATATGAAACTTGCCTTCCAAATATCCCCATGACAACTTCAATGTTGAAAATACTCAAACAAGAAACTGGATGAGACTTTTTCAAATCTTCGAAAACATTAGATGCATTTTTTTCAAATAGTAAACCTTCGGTCTCGTACGCACGTCAATTTGTCGGTTGTTATTTGTTTGTTACTATATTGCATAAGTACTACTTTTTGTATCATAATAATATATTTATGGAGCTGTCATAAAATACGGATTGCTGTTTCTTGCAAACTTTCAAAAATACACTGTATAATATATACAGCATTTAAACCAGTCTGTTGTTAATAAACAACGGGTCTACTGTAAAACAAATATTTTCCATTAATTTTCTTTTGTTTTGTTACTGTTCCCAATTGAGTTATTTAAAGCCAACAGATACGATTCGTATAATTTCGCGAACTTGCAATCATAAAAGTGCCAAGAAGCAGCTAGGAAGTTATATATATGCACGTCATATAAATACCAACCATGCGACTTGAAGTGAAGAGCGGAAAGATAATAAAGTAGTGTTATGAACTAATTCAAAGTGTTTCTTGCAAACAGCGGTAATGAGAAGTGCTTCCAAATTATAATTAATGGGAAATGTTGAGAAATTATTACAATCACTACAGTTCATCGTTTATCTGCGAACAAAAGCGGCACAAAGACCTAGCAGATTAATCAATAAATCACTAAGCAATCACGGCACGTCGCTTCTGAAGATGCTGTTATAGAGTATACTTTGGATGTACACTGAAATTCCCTCGGCAGTGATGCCAACCTAATAATAGTTAATCCGCCACGCAAGACGAGCATTCTAACTGCCCTTCCGGCTCGCCGATGCGTTCGGCGCGAGCAAAACCGTTTTTTCCTGACACTCTAAAATGAACGCATTACAAATCCTCATCCCCCTCCTTTTTGCAAGGAAAGGATGACAGTAACGCATCCAGGGGTTGTTTATGGCGTGCTACAGTATGTATAAATAAACAAAGGACGAAGGTTCTAAATTTGCATCTGAATGAAATTTATATATTTTACGTAAAAGAACCGGTAACTATAAAGTGCACGTAATTTGATTTAATGCAAGCCATTCCGCGGTTATTCTTGTATGGTCTCCGTAGTGCTCCTAAGCAAAACTGCTGAAAGCTTTTAGGGCACCTATTATTATTTTTGATTAAACAGTATTAAGTTCCACATATTACGTCACACTTGGCTGAAGTAAATCTATTTTAGTAGCTTTGCGTGCTTTATGAGCGGATTTGGATGCATTACAGCTTTAAAGTCCCAACAAAAAGGAAAAGTAACAGTTATTGCTAGGCGGAATGCGTGCTATGTAAAATTACAAACAAAGCAGAGTGTATGGTGCAATCGTGTATATACTCAAGCAGCAGTTGTGTATCTTCTTGTAATGCAGTTTTGTCTATTGAGTTGTTATTAACGTCCTTGTAGTCGTTCAATTTGTAATAAAAGCCTATAAGGATAAAAAACCAGAATTCGAAAATTTTAGATACAGGAAATTTTATACTTTGATGTATATATTGCAATGGTCTTTAGCCCTCAAATCAGCTCTGATTGCAGTACAAGCAAATAACAAATTAAATCACTAAAGCACAGAGTTGTAATAATGCAGGCATCTGAGAAAATTCACATAAATTGCCAAATCATAATAACACTGGTATAAATGGCCAACGACATTGATTGTATTCGAATAGGCACAGAAATATGGAGACTCAAGTTCCGTGTATTGGGTTTACCAATATAATTTTAAGCATAATATAATAGATTTGCACATAGTAGAAGCAGAATCAAAATTAATTAGGAACTGGCACAGAAAGTTCAAGTTAGACACAGCTTAAAAAAGGAAGCGTAGAAAGTAAAGTCATTAGGGAATGAATAGGAAATGAACATTTTAGAATAAAGGTGAGAATAAGAATGACAAGAAAGATAAGGCAAAGAACATAGGGAAGCTAGGCAAGCCATTTTTACATGCAAATACAAGACTTGGGAATTTGAGGAGATTGCAGTGGCAAGAAATTAGATGAAATTCAAATAACAGAAAATGAGACAATATTGGTGTATTAAAAAACGATTCAGTGTAGTGATAAACAATGGGCATTTAAGTGTTATAAAATCAAGTGAGTGGCGGATTAAAACGATGAGAAATGAACAATTCAAAAGACAATAATTTTAGTATGTAAGAAATTGTAATTAAAATGATCAAATATGTTAATTTAGTTTATAAGATATGTAATTGGACTTAGTTGAACTTCCTGAAGATAAAATTTGTAGACACTGTTTTGTCAAAAACGAGGGGGGAGCAATTGTTTTTAATAAATGGTTGAAAGTGCCTGAGTTTTGCTCTAACTTAAAATAAAGATTTATAGTAGAAGGCATAAAATTATAAAAATAAAAATAGCACCATCGTGATCAGCGAATTGCAATGTATCAGCACAATTAGAGGCAAGAATTTCCACGCACTTGAGATATTTTCGGTCCGAGGCGACTTCGGCAGGTTCGGCCAGGTGGCTATTCCCCCCAGAACCAAGTTGCAGCATCGTGGGAAGGCCTAGGGTATCGAGATTCTTCCAGCAGCACCGCACATCAGGCCCCAACACAGCACAGCAGTCCGAGCAGCCCGGGGGGGTGCAGAGATCAGCCAATATCACCATAAAGGGGTTCCGAGGCATCATACCTTAATTGGACCTGGAGAATAAGAATATCATAACAGTTCCTGTGGATGGCGAGGTGTTTTCCCAGGATTTGCGAAATAAATCGTCAATTGGAGGCCCCAGTAAACAAATGCAATTGTAAGCGTCCTTTTAAAATGGGCCAATGATAGATTTGCCTGAAAAACAATAGAACGATAAGACGCCACTTGAAGGCGCAATTATTCAAGATCTTACCGTAAAGATCTGTTCATTTAATTGTTTGATAATTCAGTTTAAACGAGAGCTAACGAATAACTTGAATTTGTGCGAGATTTTGACATTTCAGTATAGCGACGGCGCAGTACGCTTAATTTTTAGTTCACCCGTCTACTTTTTCAGTGGCGTATCATTAAGATTTTAACGTACAAATTTAGGAACCTCAGACCCGAGAGATTGAGTTTTTATTTTCATGTCTCTGTTTTCGAATGAGCTAGCGAAGTTATTATATCAGATGAATGGATTAAATAAAGGGCAAATTACCATAAGAATAATTCTTAATTTGGCGTACCCAACAAAATAAGTTAATCAGTCAGTTTGATCTTAGCAAATAGTAAAACTAAATATTGTGTGGTGACCTATTTTATTTGCACCTATTTAATTAAATCATTATTATAATAGTACACTATACTAGATAGGGTCATTGCAATATAACTGTA
>OW679202.1:52118594-52276423 GCA_940337035.1 Agriotes lineatus | reverse complement strand
AATCGTGGTTCGTCAGAGAACATTACGTTGGCCCATTGTTCCACGCCACATTGAACGTGTTCTTCTGCCCAAGCTAAACGAGCCGCGCGATTTCCTGGACGCAATGAAGAAACTCTAAGTGGACGACGTGCGTAAAACCCAACTTCAATCTGTTTCGCATTGTTTACTGCAGTTGCTTTTCTGCTTCTACCTGAATGTCTTTCGTCCTCAAGTCCAGTTTTTCGTACCATTGCCATGATATGCAAATTTCGCATCGAGAAGTGTTTAATCTGGCAGCAACGTCGACTTGACGATTGCCACCTTCAAGCATCCCCACAGCATGTAACATTTCTTCTCTCGTCAAATAACGACGGTCAATGATAGGCTTCTAGTTAAACAGGGAAGAAATAAAAGTAAAACGATTAGAAACCTTGTCGCTCAAAGGCTAATTAACCAGAAAAATGCTTTGTTGTAAAATGTTAGAAAACTTCACTCAACACTGAAACAACTGTGATTAGTAACAAACAAAACATAAAACAAAAGAGTGTCTGACAAGGCACAACTGGGACAAGTAATTTGTGGCTCACGTTTATTAAACTATTTAACAATAAGTATTCAGAAGCCGGTTCCCAAGAAGAACACCTATATTGGAGTAACATTGGCAAATTATTGTGTGAATTAGGTACAATATTGTACATCTATATAGATCTATGATCAAAATGTGAACTTCCTGCAATACTTTTACAATATTGGCTATCAATATAAATTCTGTATAATTTCATTATATAAATTCAATATAGAAATAATATGTTAACCAATATTGGCAACAAAATATTGATACAATAATGTAAATCTATATAGATCTATGATCAAAATGTGAACTTTCTGCAATACTTTTACAATATTGGCTGTCAATGTAAATTCGATATAGTTTTATTATATAAATTTAATATTGGTATAATACATTCATCAATATTGGCAAACAAAACTAAATTCCATATAGAGCTATGATCAATTGGGAACTACGCAATGTTGAAAAGAATAATCATTGTATGCAATTATATCATATATATTCAATACTGGAAGCCAATATATTACAATAAATTGTTAACTAAATATTGGCAATTCGCGTAAATACAATTGTGGGTATGAATTAATCTATACAAAAAGAGAAAATCAAATAAAGGTACAGAACTGTAAAGATTCAAAGTAAACATATAAGTTACACTAATCACGACTTCTTAAACCAATTATCTAAAACAGAAATAAATCAGTAATCAATCACCCTAAAAAAATATCAGTCATTTGCGATTGCGTTTATTGGTGAAATGTTGATTAATTTAATTTTCATCGGAAATCTGAAAAACATGTTATTAAATAGGTAAATTAAGACATATCACAACAAGCATATACCTGATGAGTTGTCTTAGTTATGCCAAACTTTCTGCCTCCATCTCTATTAGCAGCTGTTCCTAGGAAAAAACAGATAGGTATATTTTAAAATATCTACTTCTGTACCATGTTCGGACCTTATGCGCACTGCCTCTAAGATAAATACAGAATTATTAAATAACATATGTAAAATATAATTTATTTAATACTAACTAATCACAGATTGATAGATACTCATTAAAGAAAAACATTGCTTCTTGCCACCTTTTCTTTATTGTTTTAATCTATCCTCCTTTCAATCTCTAAATATACCAATGCTATAAATATACTTCTGGAATAAGTAGTGAAATATGTAACTATAAACAAAAAAGTTTAGTTACAAAATTAGTACAGACATTTATAGTTTACAACACACAGCATTAAAAGACCGGGAACCAATTTTCAATAATATAGTGTAACATCAACATGTGAGCAAATGAAAACGAAATAAAGTTTGGCTTTGAAAAAATTAAGTCATGTGGTGTATTACTTTTGATGTTTTTAATTTAAATATGACAGGTAAATGAGATTACAGATTATACATACATGACAGTAGTTATAATAGTCCATATCCAACATAATGTGAATTAACAATCGACATATGTTTTAATTTTCAAAGCCAAGCTTGATTTCATTTTCGTTTGCTCAATTGTTAGCTATACTCGCGTATAGAAAACAAAAAAAAAACTCTATGAATACATTTTGTAAGTTAGAATATGATTACCGTCCTTAAATCGAACATTTAGCTATACTTAATAATAAAAAGTTGCTTTACTTACTTTTACGTTTGCATGCTGTATCGACAGTCAACAACGAATGTACCTACAGTAATTCCAATGGCACTGGCACAGGCAGGAATGAAGATTAATAAATATGAAATTATGTATATAGACACAACGAAACAACGAGGCAATAGGTGATACGATTTTGTTGATAGTTTTGAGGTTGATGATGGTCTACAATGGCCGGCTGTTATTTTAGTGAGTGCATTCCTAAGCCTAAATCCTAACGGTTGCATTTTCCCCTTTCTCCTGTTCTGTGCGGACATCTGATTGTTCGGTTAAGTTTTTGAATATTTTCCATCTTCTATTGAAAGCGTGCACTTAACAAAGACAAGGAATATGGCACCGAGTGACGATTCGCACTTCGTATTTGATCGGGTGTCCTGTTCGGTGCCATGTATATCGGAGTGATAAACTATTACACACAGCGCCCGTTCGTAGATCAGCGGTTAGAGCGTTGATTTAGCAATGAAATGTCCACAGGTTGGAAATGGACCGTCTGCGAAATTTTTTCCGTTGCAAATTAACGTAATTCACGTTGCCAGGTGTTTCAGTATTATGGCAACAATAAAAAATATTTACTTATTTTGTATATAATTTTGAACACTTGCTTTCTATATTAAAGACGTTAAAAACCTTCTGTAATTTTTTAATTTACAATTCAATTTTAAAAATGTAAAAACCATTTTAATTAGACTAAGCCTTCCTATGTGATGGGAATAAGAGCTAGTAGTAAATAATGATATGTAAATATTGTAAAACAGTATTGTATCATGAACATATTTATATAGCATATCTACATTGTCATCCTAATTGAAATAATATTTGTATTTATATAGATTCCAAGGTTGCATTCAATATTGCAGTGTTATATTGTAGCGATATATTGCTTATATTGAAAATCGAAATTCGCAAACTATATCAATAACTATATTATAATCATATTTATATGACAATATGCTATAAATAAATAATTGTATGAAAGTATTGTAAAACAATATTGTGTCATTAACATATTTATATAGCATATCTATACTGGCATCATAATTGAATTAAATATTGTATTTATATAGATTCCAAGGATGCATTCAATATTGCAGTGCTATATTGTAGCAATATATTGCTTATGTTGAAAATCTAAATTGGCAAAATATATCAATAACTATATTGTGCTTATATAGATTACATTTAACTATGCAATAATTGTAAAACTATCATTGGGTAATCATAGATACAATATAGCGCTGCAATCTATTGGTAAATAATTGGAAAACAATATATACACTATATCGGTAGATTATTGACAATATTGAACAATCATTTAATATTGGGCCAAGTATTTGCCAACCGATTGCCAATACAGTGTTCTTCTTGGGTTAGCGCAGTTGGCAAAGCGCTGGGCTTGCATTAAGCCAGTCCTCGGTTGGAATTCCGCGGGGGTCGGAATTTTTCTGCAGTCCATTAGATCGGCATCGGGCTGTGCACCAAATTAACTGTGCTCTACTCAAAACCACAGACCTATAAGTAATAAGTAATAAAGTCACAACATCACCAAGACACACCTCACACAATGGTTGCTGTGTAACCCGAATCCAGGTCCAGCTGAACATTATACCTCCAGATGCAATTGTATAAAACATCAGCCTCTATACCGCAATGTAAAATGAGGTTACCAACAATACATACATACATAGATACACCAATAAGTATTCTTGTAACACTAGCTCCTGCATCAAATTTTAATTATACACAAAATTTATTAAATTTGATACATTGCCTTATCGAGCGTTACATCTAACTAGCGATCGAACCAGTAATAATAAACGTACCCGCTATGCGCATACCTGAAGCGGCTGTTCTCATAACCCGGCTCGAGGAGTATATAAGAAGACCCTGCAACCGTTTGAACTCTCTTGAGTCTATCGATCCCGACCAGCAAATGCTCTAGCCTGGAAGAGTTTTCCGCTCTAGGCCCTCTTGCGCTTAGAACCTGAACCCGTCCGTCAAACTTGAGACTTATTCTCTTAAACTATCCTCTTCCTCTCCTGTCCGGGTCCTCCGACTGGCAGCTGAACTGTCTAACAGAGTAGACCTCCAACCCATACCAGTTCAGGCTTTATGGGAAGTTGCAGCTGAACTATCAGCCCTAAAGTTAACTTTCTGTACATAGCTAATCCTGTAACGTGAAGCCGTTAGAATTCGATTTTGTCTTGGCAGCTGCACTGTCGTGCAAAATAGAATCCTTCAGGCTTAAATCCTAGCTTGGCAAAGAAACTGTCTTGCAGGGTTAACCGCTTAAAGCGATTCGCTACCGCTCCGTCCCTAAGCGCAAATACCCGAGCTCCGAACCACTTCAGCGAGGAATCATATTACACGTACAGCATGGAGGCAACTGGATCCCTATAGTCGTACGTATTAAACTTACCTGGATGGTCCGTTTTGAATGTTTAAAGTTGACTTCCTGGTGTCCGAAGACCGAGCCCGCCTTCCACGAATTCACTGAATGCGAGCTGTCAAAACCATTTTCCCGGCTAAAAGCGATCAAATTCTATCTGAAGGATTTCGCAGCGTCACCGCTGCAGGATCAACACCTGACCACTAACAATAAACTTTAAACAAATGGCTAAACTAGAAGGTCAAGCTTTGGGGACATCCGGCCTACAGGCCAAAACCTATACCTAGGACGACGTCGGATGCAGACGCCGCACAGTGGTCCAGAATCGTAAAAACGTGATCGAAAATCATATCTATTGGTTATAGAGATTAAGACAGTTGAAATGCATATTTCTGAATGCTGTTTGGTATAAAGAATTAAAGTTATGCACAATTTGGGTTTTATGATAAAAATCAACCCCCAAAAATGGGGTGAAAGTGGAAAAATATTGTTGTTTTTTAATAAAAAATTTATATTTTAAAATATTGTGTATTTGTTAATGTTATGTAAATAGCATGTTTAAAATATTTAAAAAAACCACCCTTAAAAAACAACATAAAAGATAAAAACAAATTACATATATTTGTAGACATACAACAGTTGAAATGAACATTTGCACATCTTGTTAAGTACACAAAATTAAAATATTGCAAAATTGTGGTTGTATAATAAATATCAACCCTCTGGAATATAAGTTAATATGCAAAAAATTTTTTTTGACATTAGAGTTAAACATTGTTTAGTGTTTGGTTTTGGTTAGTTTGCGGCCATAAACAATTTTAAAAATAAAAAACTACCCTTAAGCAACAACACAAAATAAAAATTTATATCAGGTGTTTCCAGACCTTACGTTACTTAAAATTTAATAGTGAATGGTGATGGATACGGTATAATCCGTATAAAAATATCAAAAATTACCGTCAAAAACTTTGAAAAAATTAATAATTAATAAGAAATCTAAAATATATAATATATATATATATATATATTATATTTTTTTGTTTGTTATCTCTGATGACGAATTAGGAGAAATTCTTTGTCATATCGGTTGGTGGCCCTGAAAAGGGCCGTTTGTGTGTCTAAAAACAAAAAAAATCTTCAGTTGTCGGAATCAGAAAATGCTTCCGAGACGTCAGAATCGTCATCGGCCTCTTCTTCGTCGGTTTCTTGATCAGGAACAGGAACTACAAGTAAGGACAATACTTCCGAATCCAATCTTCTATTACTTTTGGATGGATCAGATCCAAACGTGCTCAGCTCATGATTGAAATCTTGATTTAAATCAAGTTGATTTAAATCTTTGCACCCTGGATCTGATGCTAACGCACGGTACTCGCAGTCGAAAAAAATTAATATTTCCCAAAGCGCAAAAAAGCGCAAACCAAGCTTTTGTAATTACCTACCCCTATCCTTATGCTACCTGATAAACCTCATTTAATGAATTCTTCGGAATTCTTCCGTGTCGTAGAACTATTTTTATCCAAATATTTGTTGTAAAACTAGTATTCTAATATTAATTGCTACAGAAGTCTAAGTATAAAATAAAATGCAAGTAATTTCTGCATATTGTAGTTCAAAGAATGCTTAATATGACTACCTATCTCAATTTGTCCTAATGTGTTTTGTAATAGCTAGTATTAGTCTGACAAAAACCTCTATTTGGCGCATAACTTTCTCTTCGCAAATAGTCTGTTTTTCAGCGACTTTAAAGGCGTGCTACAAATTAATGCAACTTCAAAATAAGTCATAAGTCTCTGAGATGATGGTACACTTTTAAAACAATACTAGACAAAATTTTCAGTTTTTTTAAATATAGTTGAAAAATTGATTTTCGATCACGTTTTTACGATTCTGGACCACTGTGCGCCGTACGTGCTTACCTACTAAATAACCGCCTTCCGTGCTCCCCTGTATATTGGGTTGCATTTTACCAGGGATACCAAAAACACAGTTTCAGAAGAATATGTTAATTTTAAATAATGTATAATCAGTTTTACTTTGAATTATTGCTTATTTTGTAATTACAGCTAAACACAATATATTTTTAATAATTACATGGTGTTTTCCTTATCCTATATATTTTAGTTTGAGCGAATTTTGTCTCCGATTTGGTCTAACCCTAAGTGGAAATTAATAAACGTTGGAGCGTTTCCGAAATTAATTGAACTCGTGAATGACCAGAATTATTTTGAAAAATACCAGGACTAAAGTTAAATTCGCAAAACCGAAAAGTTACATTTTTATGGGGCAAAATACATTTGTTCCTTAGACTTTTTTGAGCAGTGTATCGTAGGTGAATGGCATCACAATTAGACACGAATAGCAGACTACAAATTAAAATAAACGGATCGAACTAACCCGAAGCAGCGTCGGCGCTGCAAAAGTAGCTGCGGGTACCGCCTAATTGCTAAGTTTTTCAAATGACTAATGTGATGTTCCAGATTTCTTTCTTTAAAATTGGAATGGTACAAAAACACTCAGATAGGAGAAACATGCAAATGAACAGCGATAGGACTCCGAGCTCGAGAGAGGACAAATAACTGATACGTGTGCCCATGTAAGCACCAGCGGAAGGTTCCAATGTAGAATCGTAGGGTACAAGCGAAGGTACTAACGGTTGTACTTGTGATACAAACGAGTTTTAGTGGGTAGAAACTGGGATGGAAAGTAAATGAATCAAAGGAGTAACTAATAATTGATTAAGTTCTGCGGGCCCCGTTAGCTTTGTCAAAGAAATTCGTGCAGTAAATCTCATCTTGTGGTTTTAAATTGGCAAAAGTACTCAAATGTAAGTGCTCACAAGCTAAGCTAATTAGAATACTAAACTAACTGCAATTTTATAGTGTCTGGACGGATTATGAATGAGTAACTAGAAATCATAAATATTGCGTTATCCAGATTTGACATCAAAGATAAACAAAGGATCTTCCCGAAATTGGAGGTAGTTGATAATGGTCCTTATTGTTAGAGAATTTATGGAAGATTTGATAATACCAAATCAAAATTTTGCAAAATTTAAAGTGCATTATGTGCATTCTAATTATTTGTAAAGACTAGTTAATGATGTTAGTTTAAGATACAATATTTATTTAGTTACTCTGTTTTATTATTTTTACTAACAATTAATTGATTTAATTTTAAGTATTTTCTAATTAACCAAATAACTTAAGTGGAACACATTCTGTTATTTAACTTAACAACTGTTGGCGGTGAGTTATTAACATTAATATCTCAATGTGCAAATTATAATTGTTTATCCGTTTGCTTCACTGTCACTCATACGTAAATAAATAGAATAACTGTTTAAATTAACAAAACTAGTGTATATTTCGAATGTATGCAAATACAGATATGTCATAAAAACCACAATAATGCCAACTCGACTGATGATGAAGTGAAAGAGCGTTCTTCATTTACAATTCGGCAAACTTGTACCTACTTTATATTTTAGACAATGAGCAATTCCAGATGCCCAATTTCTTCGAAGAATTACGCTGTCTTTGAACTGCAGCAAAGTCCTTGCTGGATAGCGTAGTTGGTAGAGCGTTAGGCTTGGATTAAGCCAATCCTAGGTTTAAATCCCACTGTGGGCGAAATGTTTCTGCACCCTTTGCCATCAGTATGGTGTCCGGTGAGACCATTCACAGTTGGCCACTAAATTAACTGTGCTCCACTCAGAACCACAGACCTAAGAGATAGAGTAACAAGGTTCACACATCACCAAGACACACACCTAACGCCATGGTTGCTACGCAAGCACAAAAAGCGCGCTCCAGTTTTGTAACTCGAAACACGGGGCAGGTTGCGCACTGCACCGCCAGATGCTAGAGTACAAAACAACAGCTTCTCGCTAAGGTAACAATGGGTTAACGATAATATATACATTAGTATTGGATTTAATCTCCATATACAAGGTCATTCAATTATTTCGAGGCTCACCAGAGAGATTTTGTAAAAGAAATCGTAAGGAATACAAGGACGGTTAAATTACAGAGTAGATGTTTATTTTAATGCTAAATAACACTGAAACCATAAATTAGACCTAGCCCTTTTAGTTTTCGAAATATTATTCAAAACGACAAAGTGTGAATTTCGTTTTTCAACCATTAATAATTAATAAAAAAATTTAATTACGTAAACACTATCTTAAGGCATTTTTTATCTAGAATTACATTGAAATGTTTGCACCATATTTTAATAATGTCTAACTACCATCCGGTTCACTTTTTTATAAGTTTTGCATGGGATGTTTCGTGAAAATCATACTATAAACAATATATTTACAGTCGAAAAGTGTTTGGTGAAACAGATCTGGTGAACTATTTCCTTGTGCTTGGATGTGATTATTATAACATACCTACTATTAAGTGGTGAATATAATTGTTAATTAAATATCATACCTTTTACTCCTCTACGTTCTTTTGCGATAGATACGTATAGAACATTTTCTTTACTTCTGAAATCAAGTAACTGCAAGGGCGCGCAGCTTTTATTCTAGTGCACAAAGGTAGTGAAAATTGTGTCAACTATTTTAGGTTACTTATCCAATAAAAGCTTACCTGTAAGAGGACCACATCAAACGAATTACAATTACAAGCATTTTACCTGAAACAAAAAAAACAATTAAACTTTGTGCATTGCTTACCATACGGGTTATAGAAGGAAGCTAGCTAGCTAATAGGTAGCATGACGTTCCCCACATACACCTCATTCAGCAATCCCTAATTTAGAGTTACCCACTTGGAGTTGAACATTAGCTAGTTGCCCACCAAAAACCTCAACCAACTGAGCTACGCAAGCGTTTTATCAGAAAGTAACAAGAAAAAACAACTAAACTACTAGCGATAATTCTTTTTAGTCGATAGTCGAAAGTCACTGGGGGATCCATTCATCAAAGATAATAATACTTCTATAGTACTGCTTGCCCGCCCCACGTCAAGAAAGGATTTTTATCAGCAGGGTACTTGACAAATTCAAAATAAATTGTTAGGCGCCACCTGCTAGTTAAGCCTGAAGATATTGTGAAATAGCTTTTCCTTCCGCTACGGGAAATCTGGCCAGCTCAAGGAATAAGTTACCTAATTTATGGCTGCAATGCTTATGCTTCAACCTCAAATTCGCACGAAATGCGTTCAGCTTTACAATGAAAGTAACATACCAAAGTAACGAACTGCTATATTGGTAAGAAATTACCTACATATAGCAATCGGCTACAGCCGGCTCGAGTTACAGGAAGTTTTAAAAACTATCTACAGTGTGACGTCACGTATCAATATAACAAAGATATGTTTAATTACGTATCGTGCTGCAATCCACCACGGCAAATTTTGGTGGCCTCAAGCTGGCGCGGAAGACGCCTTAACTCAATATTACAATGGAAAAGTGCTGTCTAAAGTTATCGTCCGCTGAATGAAACTGGATCCTTAATTACGTCACAACTTTAGAGCGCTAGAACAGTAAATGTTTACTAGATGCAAAATTTCAGTACGGTATCAGTAGATATAACACAAGCAAGTAGTAACTTAACTGAATGCAGTAACATATTCTGGTACCAATAAGCTGAACCTCTCTCTAAATTCCCCCAGCATCCATTTATCTTTCTTCCACTTTAGTATTAATATTGTCGAAGCGTATGCACCTGAGTAAATATACAAAATTGCATTAAGACATAGCTATGAAATGCTGGCAGCTTTGTTGCGAACATCCCCACTACTACACCAACAGCCAAGAGCCTTGTCTTTTGAGAAGGTTTTATTCATAACACAACCCGTAGGGTCGGGTGCCAACGTTGGATTGGCGAATTATGGTGATTATAGTAGCACCACACTTATATTTGCACTGTGGCGAGTTTCTTTAATGTAGATTTTAAAAACTCACTCGGTACTCTTATTTACATGGATAATACCAAAATGTAATCCAACCTTGAATTCGTATAAGAGCTGGACAGATGAGTAACGATGTTGTGTTTTCGAGTGCGATCATTTCTGAATGGGATATGATTTCTCAATTTGGTATTCGTTTTGGTATAAAGGGCTGTTAACGTTTGAATCCATTTCTTATAATTTACAGAGACAATTCAAAATTTATACTTTTCGCTACCATATCGATATTACGGGACACAGAATCTACACTTACGGTTACACTCTCATATACATTCATGCACTTTAAAAAATATATCTTGCTTTGTCAGTTTATAGATAAGTGGATGTTATTGCTATTCTTTTAGTATGCTATAAAAACTTATGCTGCCACTTAAAGAATTTCATTTGTCTTAGAAGTTTTTAAAGTTTCACAAAAATATTCTACGTTCACTGGTCCTTGCAATAAGTACACTTAATCATAAACTTTATATCCAATAAATAGAAATATATGATAACGTTCGCTATATTTTAGCTTTCAAACAAATAACTTAGTTGTCTTGCGGAATAGAACAAACTTTGTTTTATGTGTAGAAGGCCGAATTAAATCTAATTACAAAAATATACAGAAACGTCTACGAAAGTTATCAAAGTTTGTAGTTTCAATAAGAAAGCTTCTGAATTACAAAAAGCTGAAATATTTGAATTTGACTCATTTTTTCTCTTTAATTTTATTTCGCACAAATATGGATTGCGGGACAACAGTGTTAATTAAGAATATAGAAGCATTTCGGAATTGAAACGTACTAAAAGGAGTACTCGGCTAAAATAATAATTTAAAAAGGCAACAAATATATGGAAATTAAGCTGAAAGAAGTATATAACGTGTACAATTACATTAATACATTAAAAAATAACATTAAAATGCATTTTTCCATACTTCCCAACATGTGTTACATCCACTGCTTGGTTTTTCGATAGATCCATCTAGTGTTGGTGTTCTCCAAAGCTTTTGGTGGCTCCAAGAAAGCTGTTTCCGGACTTCATTTTTCAATGAGTAAGTTGCAGACCGTGGAGTGAATGTTGTTCAGATCTCTGCCTCTAGATGCTCTTTTTCTTGAAACTGCGACAGGGGCGATGCCGGCAGGGTTGTAAACTCTGTCGAAAGAAGTGGCTTTTAGTAATCCCGTAATGAGTTTACAGGTTTCGTTCAAGGCAGCATCTACTTATTTGACATGATCAATTTATACCAAACTGACTTAGCATATTTATTGGTAGAGTAACAGAGGGATAGTGCAGTAGTTTAAACGACCTATAGTATAGCGTTAGTTTCCGAAGAACGTTATTGCTTCCACTGAATTTTAGTACTGATACTGTTGGGATAAAGGCGCTCCTTCTCAGTTGATTTGCAGCTTCATGGATACTTACCTGCTTACTACGGAGATGGAATATCCATACCTGAGTTTTTCTCTTGTTCTGTCTTAGTTGGTTGTTTTGGTAATAAGTATATCTCCAGTTCCCCCAGTTTCCTAGTTATGGATTGTTTCACTTCCTCAAATATTTTACTTGCATTAGCCGACTTTATATTTTTCGTGATTGGGAGCAATTGAGGTTTTAAGATTCGATGATTCCGAAAGCTACTCCTCATAAAGAATCTAAATAAGATTGTTACCTATGTAAAAAATCTATAAAGGGCTTTACTCAGAACTTCCCTCACAACTGGACGTAATGACACTAAACATTTTAAGAATCAAATGAAAAATAGGATTAAAAATATCTTGACTGGCATAATAATTCTGACACAATAAAATAAAACGTTTGCTAATGCTAATTACATATATTTTCAAATAAAAAAGAATTACCGGCAATGGGATTTGAACTTTAGCGATTGCGAACGACCCGCGATTACGATTCCAATAATCTGCGGCAGTCCGCAAGGAATGTGGAAGTTTGCTGCCGTGCCCACCAGGACCCTTCAAATTTCTGCGATGCAGCTACATTTAACACAACGCACTTACTCGTTGTCCCTTTTTGTCTTTTACTACATTTATCTTGTATCTGTTAGGTTGTATTTTCGTCAAAAGTCTGAGCTATGTGCAAATTATTACTCAGATCTATTTCTTAGTTAAAGAAAAAATAAACAAAATTACATGTTTTGAAATTGCTCGCCCAGTATATGCCACCCAAAATATGCCCATTTTCGTTAAGGATAAAACCTGAGCTATATGCAAAATATTACTTTCATTTAAGTAATAGTAATTGAATTACAGCAAAAATTGGTAGCATTTTTTGAAAGTGCTCACCCTATATCTATTTTACTGTTTTTTTTTTATCGGTTTTGTCTTTCTCTAACAAATAGTTTTTGAGTTATAGAGGCAAAAAGCTGACAGACGGAATTGAGAAAACCTGTTTTTCGTCATCTAGGAAACCTGAAACGTAAAGAACAGCAAAAATCTTGAAACGTGATACCACACACTCCTCTTACTAATTGCAAAAGTATTTAAAATGATGGGAGACCCGCCTTGAAATATGTATCCATCTTGGTACTACACGTTCCTCTTACTAATTGTAGAAGTTTTAAAAAATTTGGGAGACACCTTGAAGTATGTAACCACCTTGATACCACACACTGCTCTTACCAATTGTAAAAGTTTTTTAAAAAATTGGGAGACACGTCTTGAAGTATGTAACCACCTTGATACCACACACTCCTCTTACTAATTGTAAAAGTTTTAAAAATTTTGTGGACCGCCATGAAGTATGGAATCACCTCGGTGCCACACACTCCTCGTACTAATTGTAAAAGTTTTAAAATTTTTGGAAGACACGCCTTGAAGTATGTAATGACCCTGGTACCACACACTCCTCTTACTAATTTTAAAAGTTTTAAAACAATTGAGAGACACGACTTGAAGTATGTAACCACCTTGATACCACACACTCCTTTTACCAATTGTAAAAGTATTCAAAATTTCAGGAGACACGTCTTGAAGTATAACCACCTTGGTACCATACACTCCTTGTACTAATTGTAAATGTTTTAAAAATGTAGGGGGACACGTCTTGAAGTATGTAGCCACCTTGGTACCACACTCTTACTAATTGTAAAAGTTTTAAAAAAATTTGGAGGCACGCCTTGAAGCATGTAACCACCTTGGTACCACACACTCCTCTTACTAATTGTAAAAGTTTTAAAAATTTTGTGGACCGCCATGAAGTATGGAATCACCTCGATGCCACACACTCCTCGTACTAATTGTAAAAGTTTTAAAATTTTTGGAAGACACGCCTTGAAGTATGTAATGACCCTGGTACCACACACTCCTCTTACTAATTGTAAAAGTTTTTAAAAATTTGGGAGACCGCTATAAAGTGTGTAATCACCTTGGTACCACACACCCCTATTACTAATTGGAAATGTTTTAAAAATTTTGGGAGGCACGCGCTGAAGTATGTAGCCATCTTAGTAGCACACTCCTCGTACCTATTGTAAAAGTTTTAAAAATTTTGGAAGACACGCATTGAAGTATGTAGCCACTTCGATACCACATACTTCTCTTACGATTTGTAAAAGTTTTAAAAATTTTGGGAGACCGCTATGAAGTGTGTAATCACCTTGGCACCACATACTAGTCTTACGAACTGTACGTAAAAGTTTTTAAAATTTTGGGAGGCACGCCTTGAAGTATGTAACCACCTTGGTACCATAAACTCCTCTTACTAATTGTAAACGTTTTAAAATTTTTGGGAGACGCCTTGAAGTATGTAATGACCTTGGTACCACATACTCCTCTTACCAATTGTAAAAGCTATAATAATTTTGAGAGAAACTCTTTGAAGTATGTAATTACCTTGGTACGATACCACACACTAGTCTTACGAATTGTAAAAGTTTTCAAAATTTTGGGAGGCACGCCTTGAAGTATGTAACCACCTTGGTACCACACTCCTCGTACTAATTGTAAAAGTTTTAAAATTTTTGGAAGACACGCCTTAAAGTATGTAATGACATTGGTACCACACACTCCTCTTACTAATTAAAAAAGTCTAAAAAAATTGGGGGGACCGCTATGAAGTGTGTAATCACCTTGGTACCACACACCCCTGTTACTAATTGGAAATGTTTTAAAAATTTTGGGAGACACGCGCTGAAGTATGTAGCCATCTTAGTAGCACACTCCTCGTACCAATTGTAAAAGTTTTAAAAATTTTGGAAGACACGCATTGAAGCATGTAGCCACCTTGATACCACATACTTCTCTTACAAATTGTAAAAGTTTTAAAAATTTTGGGAGACCGCTATGAAGTGTGTAATCACCTTGGCACCACACACTAGTCTTACGAACTGTACGTAAAAGTTTTTAAAATTTTGGGAGGCACGCCTTGAAGTATGTAACCACCTTGGTACCACACACTCCTCTTACTAATTGTTAAAGTTTTAAAATTTTTGGGAGACGCCTTGAAGTATGTAATGACCTTGGTACCACACACTCCTCTTACTAATTGTAAAAGCTATAACAATTTTGGGAGACACGCTTTGAAGTATGTAATTACCTTGGTACGATACCACACACTAGTCTTACGAATTGTAAAAGTTTTCAAAATTTTGGGAGGCACGCCTTGAAGTATGTAACCACCTTGGTACCACCCTCCTCGTACCAATTGTAAAAGTTTTAAACATTTTGGAAGACGCGCTTTGACGTATGTAGCCTCTTTGATACCACACACTCCTCTTACTAGTTGTAAAAGTTTTTAAATTTTTGGGAGACACGCCTTGAAGTATGTGAACAGCTTGATACCACACACTCCTAGTACTAATTGTAAACGTTTTAAAAATTTTGGGAGACAAACCTTGAAGTATGTAACCATCTTGGCAAAACATTCTCCTCGTACTAATTGTAAAAGTTTTGGTAGACAAAATCCGTTTTTCAGGTTCTTCCAGCATACTCAGTCTATTTGCAAATCTTCTTTTGGTATTTTTGAATGTTTTCATTCTAACTCCAGTATATTATCTGATTTGTTCTTTCAAATGACTATGTATATTTAGTATCTGCTCCCATTATTCTATTTATGTCTTACATTACCCTTTTAACTTATCTTCATCTCATCATCATGTATTGCATTAGTCATGTGTCTGCTAGTAGCGGTAGCAGCAGTATGCCCTTTAGTCCCTTATGAAATATTAGAAATCTATGTAACTATTTCACTATTCTTATTTGTCGCTATTAGACCGAGTTCTACCATAGTTTGTTTTTTGTCTTCTTTTTTATTGTTCTTTTCCACGTTGTCCTTGGATATCCTCTTCTTTGTCTACCTTAGGATTCCATGCTAGTTTAAAGCCATCCTATATATTTCGGTTCTATTTTTTCTCAGAGTATAATTGAACCATTGGTATCTTCTTTTTCTAATTTTCGAATTTCTAAAAGTCCTGCTCTGTCCCAGAGTCCTTTATTTATATAATCTCTGGCCAAGATATATACTAGTCTTGTCTGTCTGATAGAATGCTAGCTCATAATGAGCAAGTGATCCACCTTGGGAATTGTCATCTGGGTGATCAGAGAAGTATACAGTGTGAACTGATATTTTAAATTATTGTTTTATAAATAGTTTTTCTGGCACTAATAGTGTGTTTATTTTTTTATTTGAAAACATGTTATTATATCTGGCATATAGTTTGTAATACCGTTAACATTTCATACGGCGATAGGTATTAAAGATATATTTTTTTATACTGTTTTGCTTCTTACTGTGGATGGCTTTGAATTCCATAAGGAAACTAAATAACTGTTCGCCAATATTTATTTCAAGTATGTTGAAGGAGCAGTTATCGATCGTTTCTATAAATGCTATTGATGTATTGTGTCTATTTTTTGTTGTTCTTTGGATAGGAGTTTCAGAGATCCACTGTGTAGTTTGGCAAATACGTTTAAAGTATTTTCCATTGACCACGTATTTACGTATCCTTGCTAAGTGATGTATGCTGCAGGAAGTAATAAGTTGAAATTTGCAGCTCGTTGAGTTGCAAAGCTGTCACATGTTTACTTATAATGCCTTTTGCTTGGGTGTTCACACCTATCTAACCTGAGGTCAACGATAGTGGAGGGGTGGTCATTTAGCTACTGGTAATTATCTGATGGGCACGCTATCCAGCGCGGTACTCTTCGCATCCGCAGAGACTACTTTGCGGATATTAGGAGCGTCCAACCGGAAACTGACCGCGTTATGAACGGCAACTATAAAGACACGCGAAGAGTTAATGCACTGTGTTTTCCCTGAGGGCGTTAAAAAGTCCAGAAAATGTCTCTCGACCAAGTGATCAGTGCAACTTTTCACTTATTTGCACCCCGCAGCTTGCATGATCGGGGTTGTCAAAATGTAAACAGTTGCGATCCGTTACTGAGGGCCATTTCCCGAGTGTTTTATTGCTTTGCGGGATTGGCCAGCAATGTTAAACACGATATGTCATTGTGAGTACACGCAAACGGCGTGCAACACCAAATAAAAGTTTATTAACAGTAATTCTCGTTAATTACGCAAATTACGGCTCGGTTTGGCCTGCGCTTCAAATACAGCAGGGGTTGGTTCGTTATTATGTTATCTACTCATTTACATCAATTGCAAAAATTCGCTAATAAAGCAGTTTAAGCCACCTTTCACACCTCGGCTAGAGGTTATAATAATTATCATCCCTAAATTTCCTGATCGGTAACATAAATCGTGTTGATAGGACTTTCAATTTCAGAAAACTGATACGTACTTCAACGACCCTGATATTAGAATATATGGAGTGCACACCGAACTAAACTAACCTAGGACAACAAAGGGATTCCCCCTTGTGGGTTGGCCCAGGTTGATCGATTGCTCTTTGTTTTCAACAACTACGATAAATCACAACATGGAACCGACCCATTTTTCTAATTAAATGAACAATTTTTAACACAGGTAGCTTTAATTTGCAGCTGCCCATGTTCTGTTTTAATTTTGGATGCTCGGATTCCAGCTTTCATCCTTATTTACATTGAGCTAGAATTACGAGGCAGTATCAAAAAGCACACGTAAAAACTTAACATGGTATACTCTAAAACCAGGGACCTAGAAATGGTTGCCTGTGGTGGCTATAGTTTAAATTTAATTTTATAACAGGTTTGCGGAAAGAAATTTTTCTACAACTGCTAAGAAAGCAAATAAATGTTTTGAGGCTTTTAGTCTAAATAATAAATGGTTTGATTTGAACACTTCAGAGCTCGTTTTATAAATGATGAAGATAATACTCTTACCTAATAGGAAATATATGCAATAAGAAAATTAAGACGACATTACCCCGTCCAAGCCATGGCATTTTGATAACCTTCTTTGCGTGACATTGTATCATTGTGTATAAAACAGCAGAACAAAGTATTTACATATCTTTTTAAATCAGAAATATATTGCTGCGTCCCTTTATGATTTTAGTTTAATTTAATTGAAGTAACTAATTTACTCTCAGGCAGAGCTGGGCAAATTACTTTTAAAAAATAATTAATTACTAATTACCAATTACCGCTCAATGCAGTAATTTAATTACCAGAGATTCAACTACTCACAGGAAATAGTAATTCAATTACCAATTACTTAGTAATTGTAATTGTAATTGTACACATAAAAATTCTGTGGCAAAAAGACATAAGGGTATAAGTCGACTTATATCATTTTTGATTTTATTGATGCCCCGTGTCCAGAGCAATATCGGGCATCTAAATACAAGAGGATATAGGTCTACATACCATAACCGCATTATTACAGCAGGTTTTCTAAATGGGATATGTAGACTTATTCCCTGAAAATTCATAAAAAATTGATAAAAAACAAATGTAGTCAATGGCAAATAGGTACATGTGTACTAATACCCCGAGTCAAAGCTTTTCGTAAAGTTATCTGCAACGCCAGAACAGCATATGTTAACTTATGCTCTTTTGCCATTTCATAACTTTCCGTTTTTGTTGGAAACAAATAACTTATGTACATTTATACTACAACTCCATTTCCACGCAGGTGCAATAGCGTGTTTTAGCGGTCCAATAAATCGACTTGATTCTTTTGATTACCAGCGAAAAGAATTAAATATTGTTCTCAAATCTCCAGCAAAATAGTTTTTTGATGTTCTTGTAAAATGATCATTTTTGACTTATACCCTTTTGCCTTTTCACTACAGAATTATTGTCGTTCAGTTGTATTTAGTAGAACTTTCTTGCAAGTTGCAACTATCATTAGTGTAGTGTCGATTCGTAATCGTAATATAAAAATGCTTAATTTGTATGTTTTGTTAATTATAGTAACCTACATACTTTATCCTGAAGGTTTTTTTATAGTTAAATCTTGTAGCTACATGCACCGTTCACCAAAACCAAAAGTTTTTAGTTTGTTTTAATGTAAGATGTAAGTAAATAAATAAATTCAAGCATAACAATTATACAGGGTGTCCTAAAAAAATGGGGCACCGATTTGGCATAGATTCCTTAGGTTATAATAAACCGATTAAACCTAATATACCTTAGTACAAAGTCCCTTCAGTAAAAAGGTATAGCGTCTTGGAAGTTCAATTAGAATTTTTTTATTTTTATATTAATTTTCACATAGGTTATCACTGAAGTTGAGCTTTTTATCACGAATGTGGATTTATTTGTAGAGGTCCGTAAAGCCAAAGCAAATAAACAACATGAGGGATAAAAAGGAACTTCCAGTGCCGAGGGATACATTGTTTTTTTTTAATCAAGAAATAGCAAAATTACAACATTTTAACCAACTTTAGTAGGTTATGTTGTTGTCAGTTGACGTTTACCTATCGCCCAGCCCCCTACAAAAGTCGTAAAAGAATGGATTACTTCACTGCCGATTTCTAGTATTTTATTTGACGATTTCCACGTTCTTCACTGCCATTAAAAAATTGTTTTTTCAAATATGAAGATATGTCGCCATTAGAAAAAATAGCACGCTGAATATGTTATAAGTGATTTTTTCATGTTCGTGATAAATTAATCCACTCGCTTTGCATCGCTCGCTCGTAAATTAAACATTGAAACACTCTCACTTTTCTTATAGTATACAGGGTATAGCATTGAATTTCTTAATTGTTTGACAACAAATTTATATTTAGATTTTGTAGAAGAACACTACCTGGTAATCTAATTGGCGCAACTTGAGCATTTTTTGTTGGCTCAGTTCGAAAATACTTTTTTTACCCCTTTATACGAAAGTGACATCTTCTGTCGCCTGTGAGGGGTTTCCCGAAAATATACGTTTAGTTCCCTGGTCGGTTTACAATGCCAGTGGGAGGGAATATAATACATTGACTGCCGTTGCCATATGAGACGGGAGGCAATGTGATTAATAATAAATCAACTAGCCTCCTGGTTTTCATATTTAAATATTTTTGAATGCAGCTGAATACTAGAGATAGTCTCATCATAAAATGTAAAAGTTTTGTTTCTAACACTCTGTACTAAAACGTCATTTCGTCCCTTGCATGATTACAATTGATTAGGTACTGTTCTCGCTAACGCTGAAGAATTAAACTACATCCGCGGGAGGGAATGATACATTTTCACCCTAGTACTAGAAATAGCTCTAAAGAATGTGTTAGATAACTTTTGAAATTTTAAAACAAGATATCAATTTGGTATCGATCACGGACTGTGGAAAGTTGACAGGTGACTGATAAACCTAGTTGAAAACGGCTGATTGAAATAAGAATTTGTACATTGGATACAAAAACAAAAAACATTTGCTCAAGCACGTAACAATGAAATCATTTTTACATTCAAGAGACATTTATATCATGTGTTCAAATAGAAATTAAATAGGGGTTGGCCATGGTAAATAAAACTAATGTCGATAGCAAGCTTTACAGACAGCAATTTTTTAAGAATTTTCAATCACGATATCAGGGTATAATATAAACTTACGACAGCTACAACAGTGATGACAGTTAATGAATTCTAAAGCTTGCTGTTGACATTACTTTTATATTCCATGGCAAACCCTTATGTAATTTGTTTTTGAACACACCGTATAAGAAACAGGTAAAAATACGTATTTCATAAAATTAGTGTGAACGCTCGACAATTAAATTGCTCAGGTTGCTTTCATATTTTTACTTCAAATTTCAAAATCTTATCAACATCTTTAATAATACCCACTTATTTTAAGTTTATGGCAATAAAATATCTGAAATTACGTAAATTGGGTCACTATGCACTATTCTTTTAAAAACGAAATTGAATCTTGTGGAAAATCATTACGAAGCCAATATTTGAAAGCCTTGTAATTAGCATGACGATTTTATATGTTTCGTCCGCCAATGCAGCACTCTATATAACGTAAAGGAGTAATTTTGTATGAGGTGAGCGGAATTATAAGAAAGTCACGATTTTTATAAGACACTATTCCAGATTTTTAATAATAATCGAAGCTAACATGCTGCAGCGGTCAGTAAAAATTATGCACTAGGTACCAGTATACAAAGCAGCATATGAGCATTACAAGGCAAAAAAGCGACAAAGAATGGATACTTTTATTTATGTATTTTACGCTGTTTAAATGTTATCATATTTTGGCCGTTTAGTTCAATCCTTCACTCAAAAACTTAATTTTCTGGACTTAACAACGCCTGTTACACTTGTACGGCAGTATACCCCTATGCTAGTACATCGTTAAAAACAAGCAAATTGAAATGAATAAATAATTATTATGAACCAATATCGTCTAATTACACTATTTTAAATTATATTTTTACCGTAGGTGTTGTAATCTGTAATGTACTTACCGCAAATATAGTTTTAGAGTCTTTCACAATAAATATTAGTGTTACTATTACAAGCTCCAGATCACATCTACATACACGCACCAGAGCTCGTGAACGCGTCGTACAAAATGCAAAAGTTGCTGTTATTCGACTGGTCAAAGGAAATAATAAATTACGCTTATATTGTTCCGGAAGAACCCTATTGCGATTTGCTTAATGTGTAATTTAATAAGACCTTATGTAATTTTTTGGTTTCTGGAGATTTGGCACCCTATCGAGGTCAGTAATTCAGTAATTGAAATACCACAAAGTAATTCAATTACCCCTAGTAATTTCAATTACCACAGGTAATTCAAATACTTGTAAAGTAATTTAAATACTTCAGAGTAATTTAATTACACAAAAGTAATTGAGTAATTGAATGTAGTAATTAATTACTTTCAAAAACTATATTTCAAGTACTTTTTAAAAAAGTGGCAAATTTCCAATTACAATTACCGAATTTTGAAGAGTAATTCAATTCCAAGGCAAATAAACAAAAAGGAATTTAATTAGTAAATTATTTACAAAGTAATTAAATACTGCCCAGCTCTGCTTTCAGGGCTTTATCACGTTCTATTCTATCTTACTTTTATTGGTCCTCAACTAGCATGCATTTGAAACAAAATCAATTGTTCTCAATATCGTTGGGTTTTTGCAGAAATTTAATTAGTACATACATAAATAAAACACATAAATATAAAGCAATTAACATTTATTGACTATAAATCTGTATTTTTAATATTTATCGGTTTAGTCTAATTATCGTTAATAAATTTAGTATTAAATTTAATTTAGATAATTAATACTGTATGTTTACATGCAGTTTATTTTATTGCTTATTGTTAAATTGTTTCATAAACCTTTCGCTTAAACACACAACTTTCTTAATTTATTTATAATTTACTTTTTCAATTTTGAAATGTTTTGATTAGTAGTTTTGTTCATTAAAATTTCTATATTTTCACTCAGATCTGGTATTTGTAATATTATCTTTGTTTTTCACTTGCGTTCTGGCTTTTCTATCTCAATTTATCTTCATTGACACAATGGATATCTACTGCATGGACTACTTTGCTCTGTCGTCAGTAACGCCTGCTAGTTATGCTAGACACATACCACCAACATCTTGGTATTTTTTACTCCAAACTTCTTATTATGACAACATTTATTTTATACAAAAGACTTTTTCTGTGCACATACCAGTATTTATTTTTAATATAATTGAATTTTTATACTTTCAGCTTGATTTTAAAGCTGGTGTCATTTTTAATTAAAAATTTTACACCCAAATTGTTGTTGTTATTTTCTTATATTCTTCAAAACCTTGGAAATCAAATATCAAATAAATTGCAGATTCCTACTTTTCAACCATTGTGACTTTTTAGCCAAACATGACACATTTTAGGTTAACTTGTTCTGAAAGTGTGCCTGTCTCCAATTATTATGCATCATTGTGCAACAATAACCGTTTTATACAATAACTATGTATTAAAAAAATTATGTTTTATCCGTTCTAATAATATTTACTTTTGCAGATAAAAGCTGACTAATGTAACAACTTAGTTCAAAATTATTGTCATCCACCAATTTGAGTTACATTTGCAATCAACGAATGGACAATTAGCTGGTATCGTCTACAATGCGAATACATATTTTTAACACTCAAACCTCGACATGACCTACTAGCTGTTGAAGAGACAGCATTTAATATGCCTTGGTGGTGAGGTTATCCCAATAGGGTGTATCTAGATAAACTAACCACCAAGGCATAGTAAATGATGTGTCTTCAACTACAGCAGGTCTGGAGCCGATAAGGTGGCAGCCAATTCAATTCAATTTCAATTCGGGGCCGCAAAAGTCACGAATATTAACTAATAAAAAATATTACATTTCATTTGAGAGTTGCTAACACCCCTCGTGCCTTAAAGATTTTTTTAGAAAAGAACTTAAGATAATGTACATTGTAAGAATTAGAAATAAACTTACGATAAGTTACAAAGTACAAGTACGTCACAAACACATGCACATATTTGACTCTGGATTCCTTATACATAAAATGTATAGATGGAAAATTTAAGAAAAAAATTACAGAAATTTCAGAGCGTTTGAACCGAGAATTGGAATAAATCGAAATCTTCTCGAGATTATAGCAAGTTATAAACTCTTGGAAACAGTAGAGATGCTATCCCCGCAGGGTCTTCTCGAGCGAAATGACTCCTCAAGCTCTTGCTTATTAGTAGAGATGCAGGACTTTATGCGTGGACCCGGAGAGCAAACGGCGTCAAGAGTTCGAGCTCGTCTTGGTCAGATAAAGTGTTAAGTAGGTTGGACATACTGTCTTTCCTAGTAGAGACAACATCGTCGAAGACGATGTATTGTATCATCAATGGTGCACGCAGTGCACTGCTCGTCTTCACTTTTGCCTATTCGCACGTTATGAGACTCGAATTTTTCGTGCCCAGTGAGAACTTACAGTACTGACTTGCTGAGCATTCTGCGGTTCCACCGCGAGATCTCTAGTATAAATTAAAAAGTCATCCGACCCTTACTGAATTGCTGCCACATTTTTTGCCATGTTGTCCTTGTTATGTCTTGAAGGCGAATGCCCAGTTCGGCCTGTGAGTACCCCTCCGTTAAGAATTGTTTCGTTGTAGTAGACTGCATTGTTGCCATATTTCAGTAGAGTTTTGGAATAATTTTCTAATGCCACAAGTCCAAGAGGAGGTTTGCCAGCCAAAACACCTGCAGCTTCGGCTGAGGTGGACATATAGCTTGCGATGATCGCCGTGCAGCAGATGCCATGCAAGCTTTGTAGTTTTTCTTGATAAGAGACTTCTCGAGGGCGTATCCCCATATATCTGTGCCATAGGTGACAATTGGCATGAATGGAGGTGGCCGCCAGGAACCAAAGTGGGGTGAGTCAAATTAAAAATTGGAAATAGAGGAAACCTATTATGCACTTGCAAAAATCAGACAGATAACAGCAACACTGGGGTAAGGATTTTAATCCATAAGAAATCCAGGAAATCACTCATAATCTGATACCCAATATCAGACCGAATAATAGTTCCAAAATTTCGCATCAGGGGAGACAGTTTTCTATTCAATGATATGCCCCAACTGAAAAACGCTTCAAGAAGCAAAACACAGATACTATCAACAATTAACAAGCCCTACCAACAGAAGTAATAGTGAGTAATACTGACCTGAATAGCGCCCTAGGATATCCGAATGCCAAGGTCAGTTCCAAGGAAAATGATAATGATATAAGGGTTAAGAAGAATTGGCTAGGATCAACAGAATGAGAATGGCGACCTATTCGTTGTAGTAATGACAAACTTTGATTTAATAAGGAAACCAAATGGAGTATATCGCACATAGTAGAACACCTATGAGACAGATACTATCAACAATTAACAAGCCCTACCAACAGAAGTAATAGTGAGTAATACTGACATGAATATCGTTCTAGGATATCCGAATGCCAAGGTCAATTCCAAGGAAAATGATAATGATATAATCGCTAAGAAGAATTGGCGAACTATTCGTTGTAGTAATGACAAACGTTGATTTAATAAGGAAACCAAATGGACTATATCGCACATAGTAGAACACCTACGAGACAGATACTATCAACAATTAACAAGCCCTACCAACAGAAGTAATAGTAAGTAATACTGGCGTGAAGATTGTCCTAGGAGATCCGAATGCCAAGGTCAGTTCTAAAGAAAATGATAATGATATAAGCGCTAAAAACGATTAGCTATTCGTTGTAGTATGCACAAACTTCGATTTAATAAGGAAACCAAATAGACTATATCGCACACAGTAGAACATCGACGAGTTCCTTCATAAATGGCTCATAATCTTGAAACTTGCACAATGAGTATAAAACTAGTCTCAATTAAAAGTCTCAATTCTTAGTTTAAACGCATGAAATTCAACCTGAAAACACTTAACAATGTGACAATACATAATGAGCTACCAATGTAAATATTATCAAAATCATTTTACAGAATTACGGTGGGAAAAGATCAAAGATTTTTTATTACAAAAAGCATAGAAGAACATAAAAGGAACGCATGGGACAATGGGAATTAATAACTAAGAGAAAGAAAATCAAATGAAAGCGTAATAACGGCACCTTTCGTGCCTAACAGGAAGCATAGAGCACCAGGGAGTACAACAACAAAGGAATTAAAAAGAGAGCTAGAAATGATAAACGCAAATAGTGCAATGACATTGCTGGGCATGTAGAAGAAGCCGTAGCGTAATTTCTCTGAACAGCTTATCTTATTCCCAGAATACGCGCAAGTGTATGTCACTTTACAAATCAAATCACATAGTGTAAAATTTCAGACGGGTATATTACAACAATACCCCCAAAAATGATCCCTAAAGTACCTGCGCGTGGTGACGTAACGTACGCTAAACAAGACAGAAACTAGTTTTGACAGCCCATTAACAAGTCAGCAACCTATTCCTAATAGCGTTCTACAGTCTACAACTGAGATGAACGCAAAAGTTAGGTTCACTTAAGTGATCAATTATATAACATATTCAAAATTGACGACAATCCACAATATGCCTTACTTAGCTATGAAATAAGTCAAACTTAACTGGATGCGAGTAATTAGCTGGGAGTAAGAGAAATACTAATCAAAGTGAGTCACTTCGGGCTGAGCACAGAATTGGCGGACGACGGGCCCTCGGTAGCAGCCGGAATTTTTTCCAGCCCTTAGACTCGAAAATTTGCGGACAGTAGAAGACCAGCGACTTGGAAAAACAAAATAATGGGCAGCTGTAGCTCAAAATGTCGGGAACAAGCGTCGAGCGTTGCTTTGTAGGGTGGTTGCGAAACGATCGAGGGCGAGATAAGCAAAGTGCTTCCGGCGATTGAAATGAAACTCCACTGGCACAAAGCGAGACGCCAGTTCTGAAGTCCCGCAAGGCTCTAATATGGGGCCGTTAATGTTTAGCATTTTCATCAATGGTATTTCGAAAGTTGGTGATCCAAGTTTTTTGGTGTATGCTGAAGACCTCAAGCTATGTAATGTTATAACGGATATCTAGGACTGTAAGCGGTTATCATTTGAATCGTATAGCTTATTGATGTCAAGAAAATCATTTGATCCTTAACATCTCCAAGTGCATAGTAATGTTTTATAACCTAAAATCAAATCCTATTGAGTATAACTA
This sequence comes from Agriotes lineatus, assembly GCA_940337035.1. NCBI lineage: Eukaryota > Metazoa > Arthropoda > Insecta > Coleoptera > Elateridae > Agriotes > Agriotes lineatus. The sequence continues at coordinate 52,249,918 of OW679202.1, read as the reverse complement.
TAGCATAGCTAATGATGTAGTTCAGAAAGCAAATACATTTGCTCATTTGGGCCTTATCTTTGATAGAACTCTAACTTTCAGTAATCACATCATCAGCATATCGAGCATATAGTTTCATAAACCATCAGCCACGATTTCGAAGATAATAACACTTTGAAGACTTTACTATTTCTTTATGAGATCTAAGCTCGAATATCCTTCAGTTATCTGGAGTCCGTACTATAAAAATTACATTGGCAGATTGGAATAGGCTCAAAGACGATTTTTAAAAGCTTAAAGTTTTAAAACTGATGGTATATATCCGCAAAGAGGCATATAACATGATGCAAAATTATACAAAAGAAAATAAAAAGTCCAAATTTGTTACAAGTGGCTTCTAACATTCCTTGACACGCAGCTAGAACTAAGAATTGCTTATAGACCACGAATAAATATCTTGAGAAATTCTTCTTTGCACAAAATGGCACAGATTTGCAACTCAGTCAGTCAGGACATTGGAACATTTTGTTGTACTATGAAGCAAATAGAATCTCACTCCTCTAATGCGAACTAAACAATTTTTAAAATGCACAGTCTTCTGTACATTTCTGAGGAATACCTTTTCGTCACACAAGTACTTTAAAATTATTATATTTATCCCATCCTATTATTTTAGTACGGGTTAATAATCTCTTTTTGTAAATACTAGTCCAGGAGTTTTCTCGTGACTAATTGTATTGAATCGAAATCTTGCCATACTTGGATGTCGTTAACATACTTGTACTTTACAATTGTATTTCTGATTTATTGTGTATCTCCTTAAAGTTCAGAGTGTATAAAATAGCCGCCACCAGAGATAGCACGCCATTAACTACGCCAACTACTCAATGCAAACAAAAGATCGATACAAGAGTAATTTTTGTGGGAAATAATGATCTTACAACGGAGCCTTTTATTGTTTGCGACTAAGGGGCATAGGAAAAAGCACATCCTATGGTCATCATAACACTGTTAAGTGAATTTGTTCTAATAATGTATTTAACCCTCGCCCGGCGGAAATAATTGCAGTTGCGCGGAAGGTGGAAATGCGTCTCTAGTGACTGGATTCGACTTTTAGTTGTTTTTGTCAATTTCGAACCACCACATATGTTACAGTATCAAACTGATTTAACGACATTCACGGATGAGTGAGTGCCAGATAACTAAACAAGTCCTGGAAACGTGCACACTTACCCTGGAAATCGTAAGAAACAGGCTAAAGGCCGCGGCTCAAATACGCTCAGGGAGAGGGCGTGGTCCTAAAACGAGACACTACAGGGAAAGCGTGTTGATATGTATAGGGTGTTACCAAATAAATGGGCGCCACAAGGTCCAACTCAAGGAGACCCACGTTTGACCGAACCTTGAAGATCAAACGGGGCAAAACATACTCAAATACTAATTCTGGAAGCCACAGCGTAGCTATAAGCGTGCCAACCTACCTGCAATGCTTATACACTATGTTCGGGGCTCACCTTACATCGATCTTGACACAGTGACTAAGTCACCCTGTAAACAAACATGCACAAGACAAAGGAAAATCATAAGTCGTTAACAGTTAATACATCTATTGGGGCCACCTCACATGGCCGGAAGCTTTACAGTTGCACCGACGTGGTCGGCATGTACTACACTCTAAGAAATACAAAGGGTTAAATGCAAAAAAAAGAAAGGAAAACCCCAGCTGGGAGGCGCCCTATCTAGAAGCTACAACGCACCGCTAAGGTAAACAACAAGTCAAAATCAGTTCTATTTAAATGTCGGCTTACGACTAAACAAGTGTATTACACAACCGTTAAATTTGTACGTGAGTGTACCAGGCCTAAATTGAGCGCCGGGCACGAGTATATGAGTATTAATTACAATGACATACTGGCTTGCGGAAAAACAGTTTAGAACACAAATGTTAGAATTGTACAAGGGTGTACCAGGCCTTAATTGAGCGCCACTCACGAATATATGAGTGTTAATTACAATGACATACTGACTTGCGGCAAACCAGTTTTGTAATACAAATGTTAAGTTTGTACAAAAGTGTACCAGGTCTTAATTGAGCGCCGGGCACAAATATATGAGTTTTAATCACAATGACATGCGGCTTGCGGCAAAACAATTTTATAACACAAATGTTACCTTGATTGATGGATTAGCCTCGAGACCTGACGTAGCTTTCTGCGTGAAGGCGTCGATTGTCGCTACACTATTGAGAACGTGGCGTGGGTGAAATGCAGTGACGTCCTGAATGGTGGGTGAAATGTGTCATGCCCCCTTGGCAAACACGAACATCAGCGTGGCTGTTATATAGCTCACTCTGTGAATGAATCCCGCCCAACAAATGACGGACAAAATAGGCCTAACGAGCCTCCATAATTAATGAGTGGCTATAACAAAACCCGCGGGCGGACATCACCAGCAAAACACAAGTTCTCCCATAGCTCGCCAAGCACCGTCTGCCGAACACAATTAAGAAAGTCACAAAATTCACAATATCAATATTCGCTGTAGCAGCACAAAATGAAACATCATACACAAATCCAATAACGCACCACGCCACGGTCGCGATCTCTCGAGAAGCGACGCCGCTGGCGTGCGCCTTGCAGCACAACCGCTCGTGTCAGATCCTAGCTCACAACTGAATCCACGCGAAGCTTACGCGCCAAAACGTCTGTCTGCGACGCGCCAAATGTAACCAATAGGAAAGCCCGATGACGAACAAGCCGTCCCAGTGCAATAGAGATCGACAGATGCTTTTATAAAATTCGAGAAAGGTATCTCACTCGCTCTCATAGATTGTGTTTCTAGAAAATATTATAAACGAGCGCTGTTACCAGCGATGGGACAGCCAGCTGCAAAATGCGACTGCATAGAGGGTCGCCCTGGATTCGGGTTACAAAGTTGGAGCGCACTTTTTGTGTTTGCGCAGCAACCAGTGTGTGAGGTGTGTGATGGTGATATGTTGACCTGTAGTTCTGAGTAGAGAACAGTTAATTTGGTGCCCAACTGTGAATGGTGGTCTCATTGAGCCCGATTCTAATTGACAAGGCTCCCGAAAGAACACCAACGAATTGTTCAACATATACACAATAAACAAAGTCCAAATGTTTTCTAACACGAACTACGAGAGAGTTCATCATTTATTGTCTCTAACATAGTTGGCATTGACTGACAATGAAAAATTGTTGTCATTTGAAGTATCATTTATTGTCGGTAATTCATGTAAAATAGCATTAATTTATCTTTCCACATATACAAAATATTAATTCAAGACTCTTGCGGTGTTTGTAATTGTGTCGAAATGAATACAATTGTAAAAAGAGATGTGATAAAATACCCCTGTAAAAAGACTTACTGCCGCAAGAAATTTATATAGATATGACAGAAGTATTGGGTGATTCGGCTCCTTCATATCAGGCGATTAAAAATTGGTCACGAGATTTTAAACTGGGGAGGGAGTCCTGTACACATGCACCAGGTGCAGGACCGCCAAAAACTGTGGTTACAGAGAAAAAATATTAATTTGGTCCATGATATGGTACTGAATGACAGAAGAGTTAGAGTCAGATTTATAGCAGAGACATGTGGCATGTGTGTAAAACTTGGGTTCATCACTTTGACCCAGAGTCAAAACGCCAAAGCATGGAGTGGCGACACTTCCCCGAAAATTTCGTTGTTTCGTCTGCAGGAAAAATCATGCCAACCATTTTTTGGAATTTTGAGAAGTTATTTTCGTAGATTATTTACCACGTGAGCACACGATAACAGGTGAATATTACTCAAAGTTAATGCCAAAACCTCGTAAGGCAATTATGGAATTGAGAAGAGGAAAATTGAGACGAAGTGTGCTCTTCCATCAAGACAACGCTTCAGCACACAAAAACTGTGTTTCAATGGCTGCCATTCACAATGCCGGCTTTGACATTTTTGAACAATGTTCTTATTCTGCAGATCTTGCCCCGAGTGACTACTACCTATTCCCAAAATTAAAAGAATACCTTCGGGGACCCATTTTTCAGATGACGAAGAATTAATGACGGCGGTAAATGGGTGATTGACGGAACAAAACACAGATTTTTTTTTCCAAGGGGCTTTAAGCAATTCAGCATCGTTATACAAAATGTATTAACCTTTCAGACGAGTATGTTGAAAAATACAATTGTTTCATTCTTCTCAGGTGTTTGCTTCTATGTTAGGCACAATAATTAGTGATCCGCCCTCGTAGTACGGATTTCTACAATTGCAATGACTGTTATCCACACAAAACTAAAATAAAAATAGTGCTTCTTGGGTAAGCAACAAGTAAGTAAACCGGCAGCAATGAAACGCAACAGGCGGACCCCGGTCTTAAGTGACCTAAGTAGACTATATCAGGTGTACCAGTTCCTCGAAATTTATTCGAAAGCATCTTCATAACGGCTTCGAGGTATACGCAAACACCTAAAGCGGTATTTTAGAAACCGGTGGTATTATTTAAAAAAAGGATTTGGGTCACTTGAGACCCGGTTTCCGCCTTCTGAGGGTTAAACGTGGGTTCGAATCATAGCAGGGATAATGCAGTAGATCCTGCCCTGGATCTTTTCTTGAAACGTCATTACGTCGGCTTAAAATTACCATTGCGTTGCAATAGCAAATTGAATGCGGCTATTATTATAACAGGCGACAGAAAGTCGAGACAACTCATTAACCATGTATTTTTCCAAAGAATCAAATGCCAAAATAACGTGCTTATAAGTACACTCAAAGTCGCATTCGGAAAAAAAATCGTCGTCGCAGGTGTGACCAGTTAGAATCAAAATACTTATTCCTTTGTTCCTTAAGTTCCAGGAATGGCTAGGATACGAAAAAAACTTTACAAATGTCATTACCGTCTCTATAACGACGAGTTTTGCTAAGTTTGCTAAACCCGTGCTGACTTTCACCAATCCAACGTTGTTAACCAACAAGATCTCTTCGAAAGCACCAGTAGCGATTCAATCATCTGACATCCCCTAATTCTTCTTCTCGAGTCAAAAACATAAGGAGCGCTAGTTTTCAAAGTTAGCCACCAAAGGTACTCTAGGCCAAACCGGTCGTTCTCCTGACAAGTTAAGTAACGCGTAAATTGGTGTTGGGGTGATGATCATTCTCGTGGGTTAGGTTGTGTGTGAGTGGCCGTGTATTTCCTTATCGCAAGACGTCGTCTTCAAATCGCTGTTAGCTGGTTAATCTGCTAATCTCTACTCTGCTACCGATTTCTCCCGACTTGACCGTCAAGTTATAAAAGGTTTTCAGCTGCTGGCGAGCATACTACGGCCACCAGTGGTGTGAAACGGATTTCCGGGGCTACAGTTTTAAGTGATTGCGATCAGTGAAATAGATAGTGGGGCTCTCGTAAACCTTAAGCGTCGTGATATATTTACAGACTTTAGCTTTCAAGTTTTATTAATATACATATACGTTCATGTTTTGAGAGTCAATAGCTACTTCTTTTAGCAATATGTGCACCACCTCTGACGTCATATAGGACTATGGACAAATTTTGACCATTTAATTCAGGCTTCTTATATACTTAAAGACAATAGACACAGGTCAAATTAACCTATGCCTTTTATTGTAGTTATATGCGACATTTCATTTGTATTTTCTTTGTAAAGGGTTTCAGAGAGATTTTTGAAGTCTGTGGCGCCCTTTTTAACAGCAGTAACTAATTTACCAGGATATTGCCCTAACTTAACGCCTCTCGAGTCGAACGACTCCCTTAACGGCGAGCTGCTAGAAAAACTCGTGTTATAGGAACATTTGTAACGTAATTAGGGAACATGTAATAACAATAAAAATATTAAAGGTTTTTATTTATTACATATTATATAATCTTAATAACACAATTAATTTAGCTTGTGTATTGCCCAATTGTCTTTTTAATTTAATGATCAAAGCAGTGGCATAACTCCCCACTTGGGCGAAAAGTTACGAATCTGCCCGTATACCGAGACGCCGGATGGCGCAATTTCATTGCCGTGGTGACAGAATCTCTTGCAGTTTACCCCCTGTCGTTTAATATTTAATTTCCTCTGTAACAATACACTCAGTTATGCAACACACACAATTTCCTATTCATAACAAGTTTTCTATAAATTGCCAATTGTTAAATTTCCAATATTTCCTTTCTAAACATATGTAATAACAGCCGATCGCAGTAAATCCATCGCTGCTGGCATAAGTTGGGTAAGCCAGATCAAGAGAACCCGCTGTTTGTAAACAATCTACTGGTCAAACCGCAGACAATAGACGAGATTTAATTAGCCTGCCTATTCAGCTCTTAAACATGTCGATAAAAGTGTTACAGGTCTTAATTTCAGTTGTTTACTGCCCTAACAATGCTTAATAGAATACCAAGGAAAGTAACAGTAACCTTCCAGGAATAGACTACAAAATGTAAATTTTGCAAAGTACTTAACTCATGTTCGACATGCAATTTATAAAATGTTGTCTAACTGTAAGATTTACAAATACATATGTATGTGTTATGCACGTATACCACCATTTATTTATTCACATTCACAAAATTTGTTCAGGTTATGCTTAACACATTACGAAAGGAGGATACAAAATAAACAGGAGGGATGCTTTACGTATATCTGTTTTGATTAATTTTTAAGCACATCCGTTTTTACATGGATCAAATGTATTGTGTTTGCTCTTCTGATTAAAGGTGTACGCAATATATAATTTCACGTTTGCTATGACTGAACAATAATTTAAAGCAGTGTAAGTGTATTGTAGTACATTTCTTGTTAGATTTATTGTGTAATCAGCCATGTTGTTAACATTCTTAGTACAGGGACATCGGCGGTAGGTTTAGTCATTAAGACCCCACGATAGCGCTTCGAATCCAGATTTTCGAGCCCACAACTAGAAGCTTTTACCCCTGAGCCACCTCTACTGCCTTATAGATATAGTTGTGTGCATCGACATAATTATTTCTCGCTGGTGATACTCGGCACAGCGAACAAATAAAGTATGCAATCTAAATTACCAATTACAATGCTGCCTGGATTAGTATTTTAATAACAGTTAACTTAAGATCAGAGATATTAGTAATTCTGACAGAAATTGTTTTCTGTCAAGTTTTACATTTTCTGGCTTATTTGTGCTTGATAGTTGATGATTTTTTGCTCCATTTGTTCGATTCAGTTCGCTGTTAGTATTGTTCCTGTTATTTCTTTTCACTTGTAGGTTTACGGCATTTTTAATTACATGCACACAAATGGCATGCTGTCTAAGTTGGTCGAAGTTTCTGTTTATATCATAACCTCAACAAATTATTTAATGTCAGTTGACACTATATCTAATTATGTGAACCGCTATCTATGATTCTTCAGTGATTATTATTTAAAATACTGATACAGGCAGCTTTATAATATGTCAGTTGGGTTGGCTGCTGTAACCTTTTGTTTGCTGCGCCGAGTATAGTACACCATATCGTTTGCAGTTACCGGCAAGGGATTCAAATAAGCAGTATATGCATGTTGCAAGCAAAGAAGTATTATTAAATATTTAGTGAAAGAGAAGTCAAAACCCGTTCATTTTTTTCAAGTCTAAAGTATTTTTGAGGAGATCACTCTTCTACAATACTCCAAGTACAGTCGTGTGCAAATAAATCTGGGACAGTGTTTTTATCACATGCAGATTCAGTTAAGAATTTGAAGAATATCTCCATGGATTTCCTCTTATCAGAGAGAGTTACGGGTTTCAGTACCTGTTAAAGTTTAATGTAACTCTTTCTGATAGCAGGAAATCCATGGAGATATTCTTCAATTCTTAACTGAATCTGCATGTGAAAAAAACACTGTCCCAGATTTATTTGCACACGACTGTACATGAGTAAAAATATCCAGAAATCATTATTGAAGGTTGAATTACAGCGCAAACTATAATCATCTACGTTCTATGAAGCATTCGAACATGTTACTTAAGAGCGCAAAAAAAAGTTACCAGATTATTATAAGCATTCACCTTATTTCTACGAAAGCAGTGTCAACAATTCATATAACACGTGTGAGAAATGTTAGAATAATAGTTCATCATAGCTAAGGAGAAACCTGCACCACTTGAGTTTTCTGCCCTGCAGAATAAAAAGACGAGTTGTAATTACCACATAGTTTTCCAGTAGTTGGAAAAAAAGCTATTTTATATTAATATGTGTAGAATCTTGAGTACTCCATTCCATTCCTGAAACAAAGGACCGCTTACTGAAATGGAGGAAAAATTATATCTGTGAGGAAGTGTGTGCATAATTTGAGACTTTAGAGGTATTATTTGTTTGAACTTCTTAGATAAAAATAAACCAGCAAGACCTCTTAACAGTATTGAGTGGCAGACAAAATGGGGTCAAAATACTAATAAAAAAGAAGAGCAAAATCAATCGGAATTCTTGATAATTTACTACGGCCCACTACCATGTAGACAATAAGTACTCTTAAGAACTACTCTATAGTACATTACCGTACCCCAAAATACAAATAATTGTAACTGATCGCAATTTACATTATTTTTCCATTGATTGCGAAAATCCCTCAAGGCACTAGTAAATTTAAAGTGCATATAAATAGAAACTATTCATTATAAAAATAGCATACAAAGTTGTCGTTAAAAATATTACTTGAACCTTAGAATTTATAAGTGTTTTTGAACCTTTCAATTCAATTACTGAAAAACCTACGACAAAATTTATTCTCAATTTAAGATTTCCCAGTAAAGGAAAATTAGGGCCATGAGTGGAAGTACTGAGTTTCATAACCGGAAGCGTCAATGGCCAGAAAATCTAGTGCTGAATCATCTACAATTTCCCACTATGATTTTGAAAACTCTGTCGTCTTAACTAATCTGAACCTCCACCACAACATCTTGAAACGTTCTTCAATCCTAGGGTGTCTTAATACATCAAAGTAGGTTAGAGACATTATCAACGAGGTGGAAACAACATGGGATCAAATCAAAGCGGCTGTTAAGACGATCAGCGATAACAAATTGGAAGCAAACAGAACAGATAGAGATAAGACATGTGTGATTGATGAGATTAGGCAATTAATGAACCTCAAAAGTTGAAAGATATCTTCAACTTCACAGACAAATTATGTCTAAGATTAGGCAAGTAAAAGTAAAAAGCGAAAAATGTTAACAATAAACAAATAGAAAGAGTAGCGATTAAGTAACATATTGATAAAACATGCCCAATGGCAATAGAGTCACCTGGGTTTAGTAATGCAAAGTGTTCAAATGTAATATATCTAAGAGCTGGCTATGGATGCTAATGGATAATATATAACAGCCTATAACATTTTTGAATAATACGATTAGACAGATTTTATTATGCACGCCCATGAGTTATGTATTTTTATAATCACAATGTATTCTATCGAAATACCTATCTGTAGAATGCAAATGGTAATTAGGGCCAAGAATCGCAATCATCAGAATTACTCGCTTGACATATTTTGCTTCCTTTTGTACCCTGTTGCTTCTAGTGAATAGAACAAATTCCGTAATGAACTGAAGAATTAAGCTTATATAAGTTAAGTAAGTTAGTATCGTAGGAATTTTTAAACACTACAAAACTGCTGTGGCTACAGTCGACATTGCACTACTTCGCTAGATTTTCTCGTAGGTTAAATATTTCATTCTTCAGACGATAAGTCACAGTAAACCGTCATAAAACACAAGGTGTCCTACATAAATTCATAGTTCATGACATGTCTTGCATATCGCAAAACTGGAATATGAAAGATTTAGAGCTCCATAAAACTTAGTTTATGTATTCGACAAGTTGGTAATAACCACTCACTGGGAACGCATGAATTCTGCAAAAAATTTTAGTAGCAGTAATTAGGTCTTTATTAATTGCTGAAAATTTCAAACTGATTAGCTCATATGGTAGAATTTATACAATAATAAACTATTGAAGCTGTAGAAATGAATAAAGCTTATTGCATTGGTTTTTGATATCAGAAGATCCATTTTCTCCACTAAGGTCGTTGTAGTCCTTCTCTTATCTTTCTCCACGAATCTTTAGAAAAACGTGCTGCATTTGTAACTTGTAAAAGGGATTTTCGACTGTACGGAAAGTGTGCGCCGATTTCTGTTATCGAGGAAACGCAGAAAATCTGCAGCTGAAGGTTAATATTAAAACTGAGCATTTTGTCAGCCGAAACCCACACATTATTTTCAGCAGTGGTTTCTGTTTTATGGGTGGTCGAGCTTTTATTGACGGGTTGTGAATTTATGAATTTGTAAATGTTTGTGTTATTCAGCTAACGCCGTGTTACAGAGTTTTTGCGGATCATGTTTTGATTTACGCTTGTTAATGCATTTGACAAAACTGTGTAAATAGATTGTTAACGTGGCTGAAAAAGAAACAGATGTTGGGGTTTTAAAGGGATTTTCGTTAAATAGTACAATTACAAAATGTCGTTTTAAATCAGCAAATTGCAGGATCCTTTGTACTTCTGTTCACCCTTCTTGATTACGCTAACATTTGAAGAAGTCGAAGAAGCCCGTACGTATTAATATTTAAATAACTATTTGCCTTCTTTAACCCTTAGCTAGCACATTGCATATGAAACTCTTTTAATCTCTCAATTCCTTACTTATGAAAGATGTAAAAACGGAATCTGGCCTCCCCTCAAAGTGTTGTCAATTAAAACTGAACTATAAACAAGTCACAAGTAGAATTAGCTCTTAGTAAAATCTACGTGCAAGGTACAGCTGAGTCTACTTGCAAAACGTACATAAAATTTAATAAAAAATGGCGTTAACATATTTATCTTTAAAAAGCAACTAAAATAATTGGCTTTTAACAAAACCGCAATATCAAAATTACCTGAAACCGATACTTATTTGAAGCCGGCCCTGCTTAAATTCAAGTGCAAACTAGAAAGATATTCGTTGATGAAACAAGTTCTTTCGTGCTTTACACTTTATCTAAAACTCCGATCCGTACCCTTGAGAACTGCACGTTTTCGATTGCATCACTGCTCTGGACAGTACAGCGCATGACGCTACGTCCTGTGACACTGATAAATTTCGATGCAGCGCAAATCGGCGTCTCTACAGTGATCCTTTGAATATAGCACAAAATTGTGTGCTCACCGGCACACCCGGAAAAGGCTTGTTTGTTTCACTTTACAATTGCGTGCAGCATTTATTAACTGCAACGTTTTTTAAGCCGCTTTTAATTCACGTATATCGCCCTGAATGAATTAGCGTACTACACTTTATAGTCGCCAGCACGTGCCGCCCTCAGCAGAGGCAGCGTGTGAATGCCATCTTTTTCGTTAAATTTGTATGAGATGAAAATCCTTTCGTTGCAATGGTTTACGGACGTTTCGCCCCCGAACCGTTTCGCCCCTGAACCGTTTCGCCCCCGAAGTTTTAGCTCTAGCTTTAGCGAGCTTCAGCTGTTTCCAGTTGCACCACGAGGAGGTAGCTAGTAGGATTTCTGCAACCGTTATTTTTTTTAATTTTCTTTTAAATTTTTTTTTTGTTTGTTTTAATTTTAGTTTTATTTATTTTTTTTAAATTTTTATTTGTTGGTGTTTGTGTTTTAATTTTAGAGTTTTTTTAGTAGATACATATAAAAAAAGAAATCTTTTAACATCTATATTTCGACGTGCAACCGGAATAAATTCAAAATTCAAAGTTGTACGCAATCCCACGCAAGTAATCAATAACTTGACGATTTTCAAAATATTCAACGATTCTTTTCACACGAGCTGATATTGCGACATACTTTTTATTTCTTGCATTTCCTTGATTTCCAGCAATCAGTTGTACTATTTCGTAGTGGTGAATACCTTGCTGCTTCTGCAAACGTTCAATAAAACGAAAAATATTTGGAAATTGCGATCCACATGTTTCTTGAAAAGCGCGGTGCCATCCTTCCACGTCATTATTTGTGCGATGTTGGTCGTTAAGAGTGCGTTGATAAACATTCCAAATATGAGTTGGAAAATTTGGAATTTGAGGTCCACGGTAAAACTTCGGGGGCGAAACGGTTCGGGGGCGAAACGGTTCGGGGACGAAACGGTTCGGGGGCGAAACGGTTTGGGGACAAAACGGTTCGGGGGCGAAACGGCTGGGAGCGAAACGGCGGGGGCGAAACGGTCGGGGGCGAAACGACGGGGGCGAAACGTCCGTACCCCCGTTGCAACTAAGCTTGTGTTTCTTGCTGCATTCGTCAAAATCAAACTTCACCATACATTTTCCGCGCAAGACGGTTTTGGTAATATTTGTTTACATAAAATACAAGATGCTTAAGTTTAACACATAAGAAAATACATATAAGAAGTACGAGTTGGCTTCAGCTTTAATTCTAAAATAAACATTAGCGGCGAGAGATCCAAGCTGACCCGTTACAGCTTATGTTACAATAATAAGAACAGCAATCCTACAGCCGACCATATAGCTTACAGGACAAAAATTATACAATAGAAAAGGAAATGTAAAAAAGGAGAACGATCAAGAGCAACCTGATAGAATAGATCAAGTGTTGTAAATCCTTGCAGATATTCAGAAGAAGTTAGTTGCTATAGACATTAAATTAGATAAAAAGGCAATTGACATAAAAGATGTGAGTGTAGCTGTGCCAGAAATGAATGGAGAAAATATGCATTAAACTCTCAAAACGAGAAACAAAATTGTAAAGAACTTGACTCAGATTACATCAATCTTTAAATCATAAGAAACTTTACCGTTGGTGGAATTTAAACTACAGCACCTGCGAATGCGATTTCAACTCCACCCGTGCGTATAGAGAATTTCCCGCGTCTTTGAAATGCGTGGCGGTATTAAACAGAACGCATTCAATGTTGCACCTTTTTGACTGTTCTTACATTTACACTGTATTTTTTTAGTCTAATTTTCGTCAAGTGTAAAGCCGGGGCTATATGGAAATTACAATTTTTATCTATTTCTAAGTTAAAGCAAAAATAAACAAAAATGTATTCTTGTAAGGTGCTCACCCTGTATATGTTGAATCCAAAATATGCCCTTTTTTATTATATGGTATCATACTGAGATTACAATTTGTTCACGCACCATAACGCTTTCAGTAGTAAATGTTTGGTGTTCCACTCGAACAGTAATCAATAAGGTCTTAGATTTGGAAAATGCAAAAGAACAATCGTTGTTGATCTGCAACTTGATACGCATGATTTGTAACTATACTTTGAGTATTTTTGTTTACAGTTGATACGTACTACAATTAGAGAAGCAAATAATTAGACATTAGGAATTTGCTATTGAAATCGTAACAGTGCGTGAGCTAATTCTGCACCCTGTATATCACTAATACCTAATTTTATTTTTAAGGCTTCAAAATTTATGTTACTTGTATGAATACTTTGTCAGAATAAAAATTATTTGTTAATAACAGTGGTTTAGATACAAAATACGATGGAGCACAGGCGCACCCTATTTTATTATTCAGCTTAAGACTTGATGCCTTGGTATTTAGAAGAAATGTATCTACCTATCTTAATAGAAATGATATTCAGTATCAATGATTAAGAGACTATATTTTAATGGATATGGGCGAATTCTTATAATTATTTTAATATTTACTTTAAAATTTCTATATTCTACAATTCAACGACAAACTCAGCCACATAATTGGAGAAATTGGTAACCATAACCTTTTAATGCTAGGAAGATACTCTAATGCCCAAACAGGGAAAAAAGACTATGCTATATTAGACGTACCACGTAAACTAACAATTCACGGAAAAGCAAACGACAGAGGCAAAACGTTATGCAATTTAGCTGCTCTTAATAGTACAGTAATGAGTAGCACAAAATGTATGCACCAGAGAGAACACAAAGAGACTTGGATGATCCCAGGGTCATAAAGAGGCAATCTAATAGATCATGTTATAGTACAGAATAACAGAGTTGCTTGGATAATAGAGGTTGGATCATATAGAAGGGCGAATGCTAGCATCGACCAGTACTTAGTTATGAGAAAAGTAAAACTAAAAATTAGTAATAAAAGACAACAACTTAAAAACTCAAGAAATACGAAACCAGAAGTGGATACGTGACGTCTCGATTGTTCCCTGACCCTATCCCAACCAAGTACTTCCCCGCCGTAGTCGTGGGAAATTTTCTATACAACTAGTCATCCAAGGTTAGTGCCGAGGTTCATTCCGAATGCTAAGTGCTCAACAGTTTCCAGGAAAATGGTTCAAGGTAACCTCATGTAGGGAAAATTTGCAGTTTCAGCGATAAGCGTGCGCTTTAGGCTGTGGTGTAAAGACTTTGTCACCGTAAATAAATGCGCCTCCTAGACAAACAAATACGCAAGCCGCGGAGCGCGGTTTCTATACATCGAATCGCGATGGGGGACTTGCATGCAGCATAATGTTTACGTATAAAAGACTGTCACTTTGTCATATGTTTTTGATGTTATTTAAATGTAAACGTATTGCAGATACAGTTATTCTGGTAATCTTTGACTTGTAAATGCGTTTATCAACGAGCTGCTGCTCGTCCATGGTATTTGTATCCTAAACTATCGTGCTTGCTGGTTAAGTCTGATTTATCTTGACGGTTTTATGAGTGTGTATTTGTAAATATCCTTTGGAATTAGTTTTAGCCACCCAGTTGCATGCCAGCTTCCTGCATTTGGGAGATAATTATACTTCATAGCTTCAAAGAATTTCATATGTAGGGAGATAGCCTCATTACAGAATTGACTCCCAACGAAGAGGCAGTGAAGCGGGTCATTACAAAGTCAATAACAAAAATGAGTGATTAAATATTCGAGGAAATTAACGGCTTAATTACCAAGAAGTCTTAATATTAATAATAGACACTTCGGTGACAAAACCGTTAAGAAAAAAATACAAGGTTATACCTATATTATATTATAGTAACTATAAGATACTACAAAACAAGGAGAGAGACTAAGGTAAGAATACATAAATCCATCATAAGACCTGTAGTTACGTATGCAAAAGAAATTAGGACACTATCAAATCAACTGAGTATCTTTAAAATAAAAACATTGAAAAAAAACAGTGATGTAGAAAGGTAGGCGAAGAGTGCATAAGCAGATGAAATCATAAAATACTCAATGAAATAAACGGAGAATATATAGTAAAGTTTATAATACAGAGTCAAAGATAGAGATTGCATGAGCATATAATCAGGTGTGAAGGCAACGCAATAACAGAAATGCTAAAAAATGGGAAGCCATTTGCAACAAAAGAAAAGGAAGATCGAAAAATACCTAAAGGGAAGACGTGAACAACGTTTTGAGCACAATGGAAATAATAAACTTGACAGCTAGAATTAACAACAGGCTATAATGAAGGAAAATAGTAAAACAATCCAAACATACCAAAAAGTGATAAAGATAGAAAATATAGAAAAGAGATAAATCTACAGTAATAAAATGGATTAAAGGAATTTGCAAGAACGGTAATATTCCTCAAAGGCTAACTTTAATTATTATTATGATTATTATACAGCATCATAACAACGATAAACAAATTTTTGGTTTTGTACAGAAATCTGGAACCACATGTCAGTGAAACATGTACTAAACAACATCTTAATCCATGTACTAAACAACATCTTAATCCATAAGTTTCACTTTTTCAACAAACCTATTTAGGTTGAATAGCCCTTGACACAATTAAAAAATTCGGACGGATCGCAACCCGTTGCGCTAGCGTGAATGAGCACGCATTTTCCAAATGGTTTCCGAATGTTACGCAAAAAAAGTTCCTGTAGCGGTCTACGGTTTTCAGCAATCTGTTACGTTAAAATGGCGCTTTCGTTAGATTTGTCGCTTCACTCTGTTTTTTTTGTAACTTCATGGGAAGCGCTCTCTGGATTGTAGCTCTGTGGGTAGATTCAAATTCCGCGCGCTCCTGAGTTAGGAACTTTTGTTCGCTGATAGGGACATGGTTCCGTTCCCCGATAAGTTTTTCGGTTCTTTGGCGAGTTTCCGGGTTACGAGGGGCTCTCTTTGGCCTTACCTGTTGGAAACTTGGTGCCGTTCGTAGCAGCTACCATCTTCGAAGTCGTTCAAGAGGTTAATTTAGTTATGTTTGGAAAGTAAACGCCCTCGGCGGATTCTCCTATAGGCGACGTAATTTGGGCGATTATAAGCGCCGCACCTGTTTTGGCGGATTCTTTTTGATGGTAGCACCTCGTGCACGCCCATACGGGGTAAGTAAATTTTGTTGTCAGCTTGACGTGCCGAGCCACAATCCACGATCTGGAATTTGGCGGCTGGAAGATTCTTCCTCCGGCGACCTCGCGTAAGGCCACCTTTGGCTAATCAGGGCCCCATCGTCATGCTGGGCTATTAATCGCTGGTGCCGAAAGCAGAGCTTCCGTGAATCTCATGAGAGTACACCTAATACTAGGGACATCCATTAAGCCCCCTTTGTGGGCCATGTTGAGCCTATGAATTAAACTGCCCCAGGCCACGGATCTACATTTCAACTACATGTACCAGCCAGGCGATAACTTGTACACTAGCCGAAAGTAAGTCCCATGCCGATGTGGGTACGTCCAGGTATTTTTAATGTGTAATTATAAATTATTGAAAGGCTTTTCCTCCGATTGTACCTAGCATCTTCCATAAAATTTAAGTATTACTGGCTGTAGGCCCTATTGGGTCACTTGTCAACTCCACCGAGACATATCTTATAGTAAACTGTGATATTCGAGTAATTGTATGTAGTTTTATTTATTGTTGTTGCGTAACGTTCTTTTGTAGCTATAGTTCTTAACCCTTTATAAGAACTCAGTCTGCGAATCGTCTGTTTAAGCAGTTGAGATGCCTGGTTGATTGTTAGTTTTGCTGGATTCGCTGGCGCCCCTCCCGGTTTCCATTCATTTAATTTACTGCACGCCGCCTTCGACTTGAGCTAGACGTGCCCTCCAGGTATCTGATTTTGGTTGATTTAGTTGAGAAATATAGCCAGCGAATTGACGCGTTTAAATTATGATAACAAATCTCAACTCATACAAATTTGTCTGTAATTCGAGTTTTGGTTTCTGATAAAAATTGCATGTTGAGAACAAACTATAGAAACGAGATTTCTGGAAACAGATATAAAGGATTTACCTATATAGATTACTGAGTTGTAAGCACCTATTGATGAATCAATACGTTCGAAGTTACTGCAAATTACAGTTTTAACGTATACTTAATATAAACAATTAAAGAATAGCTGGACTAGATTCAGTATTGAAAAACCAATATATCGAATTACTAGACATAACCTTAAACAAAAAGCTACTTGTCACAACTATAACTGCTGAAATCGTTGTCTCCTCGAAGAGTTTCCCACATCAACATTTAATTTGTGTAGAAATGAACGAATACTCTCATTTTGCATTAAACAAATATAATTTTTTTAAATAACTTTTTAGAATAATCTGAACTTCCAATAATTATTGACATTGCAGACGCATTCAGATTCCTGACAACATTTCAGAAGTTTTATTAGAAACTTTTTGCAAAGTTAATCCATCAATTCAGATTAAAGAAACGTTCAGAGGAATTGATAACTTTATCAGAACTCAATATAAGAATACAACCTTGTTATATAAGTTTGTGGAGAATTTTTTCTTTTGCTGTTAATCATTGCAGACAAAGAAAATGTTGCTGATAGAGTAATACGACGGTCTTAGTAGGTATTTTCAAAACTAAGTCAAACTTCATCTCCAGATCAAGTGGGACTAAATGGGTTGCTTTGCTATGTTATACTAATTAACCCTTAATTTAATTTTATTGGTATGTAACTTGTATTTCCTTGTATTTATTGTCTTCAAAAATATTTAAATAGAATAATGCACCAATTTCAAAAGATTTAAATTGCAAATAACAAGGTTTTAAGTAATTATTTGATTTTTTCTTGTTGTATGACAACACAAGTAACTAGGTTATAAATATAATAAAAAAGTATGTACATGTACGATTTCTTATAAATTCAAAACAAAGGACATGAGAAAGTGTAACAGGAAATATATGATCTTCATTTGTTTCAACTAATATAGTTATTACCAGTACTAGTGCTAATTATTAAAGGTTGGGAAATTTCAAAAATTAATTTCCGACAAGTAACCAAACCAAAAGTGCAAACAGCGAGCAGCAGTGGAGCACGCGCGGGCCTATTCTAACAGCGTAGGTATTTCTGTCTAACTCAATTAGCAAAGGACGTAGAAAGTAAGTAATTTGGCCGGCGCCACTGGATTATAAATTCTCGCCTAGAAAATTGTTGTCGTCCCCTAACCCAGAAGGAAACAGCCTCGGCGTAGGGATGCTACTGAAATCGGCGCGGCTGTGCACTTACCTTGAATCCACCTGTTAAAGTTTACTTCGATGATAAAATTAACTGAATGCAGTGTTGTATAGTGGCTTACAAATAAATCACGTATACCTATTTTTCGTTGTATTAAGTAGGCATCGATTTTGTCATGTGTCAGTGTCAAAAGCATTAAATGCAAAGATTGACAGAAAACGAGAAAATTCTTATCGTTTCTAAGCTAGAGTGGGATGGTCTGTAAGAGGAATAGCAAATAATTATGGCCTGACCGAAAATACGTTGTTTGTTCATTCAGACACATGACACTCATAATAATGTATATTGAACATACTACATACATATTGAAGACTACAGGGGAAAATATTCGGCGGCAGCTGGAGTAATTGCAATTCAATTTACGCCTATCCAATAAACATTGAAAACGGTGACGCCACGGGTACACACTATGCTTATTAGGCTGGTTACGACTTAATATGTATATTGGCGATAGTTAGTGCCCCCACTGAAGAAGATATGCTCAAAACTGGTGTCTGTAAATTGAACACTCGGATAACACATACATATAATAATAACATCGAATTAAATTTCAATTATTAACGTAGGAAAGCTCTAGCTCTAGCCTCTACTGGAAATGCGAGGTATAAGCGTAGACGATCTACAAGATATGTCAAAGCTATCAAGCAAAGAAAAGAAATATAACGCTATTCACTGTCAACAATATCGACATCAAGGAAAATCCAATTTCCAGCTTTGCAGAAGCGATGAAGTTCTTCAAACCTGGGGCACGATTGGCCAACGGCAGAGATGTGGAAATTTCGACACGATTGGTTCACCAAGATGTTCGCCAGCACGTCCAGAATACGGGAATCTGGCGATAAACGTTGATCAACGGAGTTGATCGTTCGGCTAGATCTAAATCCAGAAAGAAACAAACAAATACTAACTTTCTGGTGACACGATTTCTCAAACAAAATAAGAAGCTCAAAGTTTATATAAATCTAATCAATTATCGATTATGCTACCATGGCAAACTTTCTAAACTTCCACTTTGATTGAACATCATTTTCCAACATCCTTCTTAAAAAACAAATATGCTATTTTTTTAAATAAATAAATGATTTGGCTGCAATCAATTTGGTTTTAGGTCTGGTAAATCCACCACAGAAGTCATCAGCCATATTACTAACTAATTAATCCAAGGCCTCAAAAAATTTTCTTTTACAACATCGATTCTCTACGGTTTACAAAAAGCATTTGACTGCGTGTCGTATAATGTCTTTCTTGGTAAACTTAACTATTATAATTTCAGTAGCAACAGCAATGACTCATTAAGGCCATACCTAGATAACAGGCTCCAATGTACCTATAGCCATAAATGAGAGTTCTTCAAGTTTTGACAAGCTGCTATGCGGAGTTCCACAAGTGTCAGTATTGAGTTCAGTTTTGTTCCTTATTTATTTGTTGTACCTTGATGATTTGATGCATTGTTTTTTGTATTGTATTGTAAGTATAATGACCTTTGTTGTTTTTATAGAGCTATAGCTATATATTGCAGTGGTATTAGGCCCTACGGCTCTGCTCTGCTTGTAGTACAATTTGAAAATTAATCACTAAGCACAGAGTTGGGATGTTTTATCTAGCCGCAATGCTAAGTTAAATGCCATTCACTAACTGCATTGAAAAAGAGATCCTTGTATTAAAATAAATGAATTGATTAAGGAACGCAAAGGAGACAGCTTGCTTTTTCACAGGGTTGAAGTCAAAGTTCAAATTAATTAATTATTAGGTTTGGGCAGAATGAATAGCCAAACCAAATTAAATAATCACATAAAGGTTTGCTGTGTGCAGGTAATTGAAGCGTAGAGTTTAATTTAGCTAATTAGGTACAATTTGTGAGGAATTCTTAAAAGGTATGAGCCAGAAGGATAATAATGTTGCAACGAGCAATTAAGGCAGGCATAAACACATAGATTAGCAATTGTGAGAAGCAGACAAGACTTGATAAAACAAGGCAAAAAGCAGACACCTAGACAGGAGAGGAAACGAGTGAAAAGAAGACAGTGGACATCGAAATGCTTTATGAAGGAAGTGAACTCTTAAAACTAATCAGTGTAATTACGGGAATGTACAAGCAACGCAATTAATAAAACGTGTAGTGGCGCCAAGAGACATTTTGACTATTAAAAAATGTAGACAAGATTTTAGCTGTAAGAATTGTTTAGATTTAATTATTTGAAAGAATATTTAATTTAAAATGTAAGTCACTTGGACTTGGTTAATATCCGTTTTTATTTTTATTAGTTTAGCAATTGTTTATAACGGACAAAGGAGATAAAATTTGAATAAATTAAGAATTGACATGCGGTTTTTGTGCTCATTTATAATTAAAGATTGTACCTAATAAATTATCATATTTATCAATAAAAATTATACCAGTGTGTTGAGCAAGTGTTAGAGCTTCTGTGGGAGTGTGGGTAGCAGTTTCCCCAATAAAAAGTTATTTTTCACCACAAGCATTTGGAGGACTGCGTTGGCGAGCACTTCAAGTTTACGAAGGCGAATTGCAGCTGAGAAGAGGTTAGAGAACCAGGGCTGTCTACTGGGGAGCATCAAGGAGGGCTGAGCGCACCACCTAAAGGTTTAAAGGTACTGTAAGAAGCTTAATAGCAGTGTGAGGATCCGGAAATTGGTGTATAAGCGACACAATACCGGTTTGAACAAGAAGCAGGCGTATTCAAGCCTACAGCTGAAGCGTTTTTCCAATTATTAACAATAATCCAGTTGTGAGGTTAGGTGAAGATTAACAATTGCAATAATTCAAGCAGCCTCGGTCTGACGTCATAAGACAAATTAATCACTGAAACAAATGAGAATTAGAACTGCCAAAGCACTACAATTTAAATTAATACCTTGTTCGAGCGTTCACAAATTTAATTTTAAAAGTCAGAAACGCTTACTGAAAGATTCAAACCATTTTGTGTAAATTGACAGCGGCGCTCATATTTGTGACTGCGTATTTGAATATAATTCGGGGGCACAGTGACGTACCCAGTTTGAGTTAACATTTTACAAGTTATCAGGAAACCATCCCTTTGAATAGAGATTGAGTGTCTACCGAGCTAGCGTTTTGAGATTGAAATTGCAGATAGATAAAATACAAAAGAGGGCATAATACTATTTCATTTTTGAATAAATAAATAAAATTACAATACAGAAGTTATTTTAATCAGTTCAATCAGTGAACTTTATTAGACCACCTCAATATATATTGTAATGACTGTAAAGGCTCCACGTTGCGGTACCTGTTTTTAAATGACTGCTTTCAACTAATAAAGACTTTAGTGAAACTATAAATAATTAAATAGGGCAAATCACCACACAATACTCTGGGTAGTTATATTAAATTTTAAGAAAAGTAAAACTTTGCCTGTCAGTATATTAAGCTAATCAAAATGAAATGTATTTATTACTCTTTAATAAAATGTTGAATTGCCCCTTTCTATATCTTATCGAATTGCAATATTTCTTTGGGCTTGCTCCTGCAAAGCACTCGACTAATATCTCATGTTAAGTTCAAATTTTAGTACAACCGCGCTACTCGCTTCAATTACTCATAACTAGAGTCCGTCAAATGCCATTTTGCCATGTTTCTTACTGTAGGCCTCTTTAGGGCCAGATTTCGTATTTAGTCATTTCACGTAGTAAGGGGTGGAATGAACCACATTTTTTGGTGCCATAAATGCTATAAAATGCCTGTTTTCGTGATAAATGCTATATTTTGAATAAATGCCATATTTTAATACTATATTTCAATCAAAATCAATATTATGTGGCTAATTCACAACAAAAGGGCTTACAAATTACAAAATAAACATGCAGAAGTTTTGGTGAGTGCCAGGTAGTAAGGTCGATGACCCGGGGCGGGGATGACCGCTCGTCGCGCGCCTCAACGCTCAGGTAAGTATCCCGTTACGTCCACTCATCAACAACAACCCCGCGCTCTCCCCCTTCTCTTCAATGCACCTAGGATACCTACGTACCACTCATTAGCCTCGTGTCCGTCATTTTTATCAGATCACTTTGTCTTTTATATTTGTGTTGTAGGATTTTTAATGTTACTGGTGAAATTTTTTCTAAAATTTCAACTTTTTTGAAATAAATACTTACCATTTTTTATGCTTTATTTTGAAATAAATGCCATTTTATATGCCATATTTTGAAAAAATAAATGCCATTTTGCTATGCTATATTTTAAAAAAATACGGAAATATTTTGACGGACTCTACTCATAACTCACAAACTTGACTTAACCACAAAAGGTTTGCGAGTGCATACAGCGCTTTATTTTGACATTCAAAAGCGAAATTTGCAAGAAACAAGAGGTAAATTGAAGCAGATCTCCTGCCTAGCAACAACTAACTTGATTTTGTTTCAGATTGTGACGTAAAACGACGCTAGCTATCATTTGTTCTACTTCTTGTGATAGCTCCAAATCCCGGCCAAAATCGCATTTTCTGGTGACGCCACGCAATTTACTCGAACTGGGACGGATCTGGGTGCTCGGAAACACGATGAATCTCTTTAACAAGGTGTATTCTCAAAGTACACTAGCTTTCCGGACTCCAACCACATAAAAAATGCCAAATCGTACCTTTGAAATTCTCTCCGATCTCTCCTCGGAGCTGCTGCAGGTGACGCCGATGTGCTTATTCGCTGGAAGTCGCTTTCCTGGATCCAAATCTTGTTCTGGGATGCTCTTACACCTCTTCTCGGCATGTAGGACTTGCGATCCCTGGCTTCTGAAGTTCAAATGGACCGGTGTCGCAGCTCGAAATATCCAGGTCCTCGGTGCCGATCCAAAACCGAAGTAGATTTGATCAATTTTATAACTTTTTGAAGGGGAAACTTTTACTAACACTCCCACTGATGCTTGGTAACTTGTAGAATAAATTGGTATACTTTTTATACGTGGCAAATAATTTTTATTATATTAAAACATTAAAGGTTACCTCGGTGGTTGAGTGGTGTTGTTGTCTGCTTAGCAACCAGGTGGACATGCTTTCAAATCTGGCCGTAGCCGAGAATTTTCTCGGAGCGGCAGTGGATTTGAATCCATTAGTTAAGTTAGATGTAAGTTGTTGTGAGTGTGGTATGTTTGCATGCGGGGGAGCGTAATGTAAGTCGCGTGCGGCGCATTACCTCCGTTGCACTTCCCGCGAGGTATGAATGGTCCTCGACACCGAAAGGTAAAAGAGGCTATAGATTATGAATGAATGAAAAAAAACATTAAAATTCAGGAGGACCACTTGCCCACAATTTGACAATTACAGGAATTTATTGCTTATTATTTAACAAAAAGGCATCGCGTTACCTAGTAACCGCAATCTGATATTGTTTAAAGAAAACAAATATTAGTTACAATTTCACATACCTAAAGGAATAAAATTTGATTAACATGTTTGTTGCTTGAAATTAGAAATTGTCTTTATTTCTTATATTTCAAAATTGTTCTTTCTCGTCACATAAAACGTTATTTATCACTGCTCTGATATGAATATTTAGTTTTAAAATGTACTGGCACTTGAGTTCAATTTTAAACACGTCACTGATTATTCTTCGTTTCAGTTGCTCTAGTTCTGTATTGATTTTTGCAAATTCTATCTTATCTTGCTTCGATTTCCATCTACCTTTCAGCTTGCTTGCTTTTCACTAGCCTGTACGTTTATTACTGACTCTACGCTCATATTCATTATGCGCATAACCAGCCTTTTGTATTATTTACTATCATTTAGTCCGGCTTCGAATATGCTCTAACCTATCATATTACTTATACTATAATAGCCATCTTAAATCTTTCTTTTACTCAAACTTCAAATCCAATCCCTCTGAAGTTTGCTTTTCTTATGCCTGCCTTTATACCTCTTATTATACTTCTTGCGTCTCCTTACCAATGCATTTAATAACTTCAACTACTGTTTAGATTGCTCAATGCATTTAATAACTTCAACTACTGTTTATATTGCACTGTGCTTTAATTGACTTTGTTCAATATGTCTCCCTGCATATAGAATTAAATTGTGAGCTTTAAACCATCTCAATATATATTGTTACGGTAACAAATGGTTTTAGTGACACTTAAGGGTGCTGGAGTGCCACCTGCTCTATCACGTCCGGGAAATGCCAACACTTGCCCTGGAAATTCCAAAAACAGGCTAATAGCCAAGGCTTGATACGCTCAAGGAGATGGGCGTGGTCCTAGAAACGGTACACCATAGGGCAAGCGTAACGAGATGTATAGGGTGTTGTAAAATAAATGGGCACCACGGGATTTAGACTTGGATCCCACGCTTGGCAGAACCCCGAAAGCTAAACGGGACTAGACTATATGTGTACAGCCTCACGACTCCCAGCACTGCGGCGGCGAGTGCCCTGAACTACCTACGACGCTTAAGAACTTTTTCCAGGCCCCACCTTACATAAATCTGTACACAGTGAATAATGCACCCTGAAAATAAGTATGCAGAGGCACGTGGGGAAATCATAAGACATTATATAGCAAACCGGTCTATTGGTCTAACACATCGATTAACATATATGTACAGGCGCCGACGTCTGTCAGCGTACACAATAGAAATTAGTAAAAAGGGACTACAACTATGGTACCAGCTGGCGTTACTAATCTCTAACTTACTGCGCGAATATGATAATTTACATGCAGGCCAGAGCGGGTGGCTAGCATTTATCTGACTGCAAGAAACTGATTATTTACACACAGCCCAGAGTGGGTGGCTAACATTTATCCGACTGCAAGAAACTGATTATTTACACACAGCCCAGAGTGGGTGGCTAACATTTATCTGAATGTACGAATATGATTATTTACATGCGGCTCATAGCGGGTAGTTAACATTTATCTGAATGTACGAATATGATTATTTACATGGGCTACCTTGTTTATTGCAGCTTCGCCTGTCCTCGCCGCTAGTGTCGGGAACTCGCCTACCAGTGCAGAGAAGCCACGACCGCAGCTGTATGCGTGGGTGTTGTACGATCCAGGATTCCTGACTTGGGCTTGATGCGAAACCCTTATGAAAAAAAAAGAAGGAAAACAGTGGAGACCTGTTGTTTGTCCGTCCTGAAGATTGGATCCCAGCTATTTAGCGGAACAATTGCCCTTCAGGTATTCGAAATTACAGAACGGCGGTCATCGAAAAATGGAATCGCACAAACACTAACAACACCACTTGGCACTGCCACGACAAGAAACGCAATCCCCGAAAACAAGTAAGCCAGACATGCTGCGGAACGCGGCGTGCAGGGGGAAGAAACTTCTAGAAAAAGGCTGCCTGCTAAGTCTGTAGGATTTTAAATAAGCCAAGAAGGTAATTATGAGCGAGGCTACCAAAACGAGTGCCTTACAGAAAATCACAGCGGCCGTTACAGCTGCTTAGAGCTACGAACCGTTAGCTGCCTGCACACAGTTTGATGAACTATTAAGCGTAAAAATATGACCGAAAAACTATATACAAGCGGTGTCAGCATCTTTGAACAGAAATACTCCAAAAAGTCTTACATTTGTAAAATTTAAAAATGTCCTGACAATATATACAGTGTGTCCCAAAAAGTTTTATACAAATGGAGAAAAAGTTTATCTTACATTTCACAAAAAAAAATGTTTGATAAAAAGCTCTGCATGACTTGTAGATCCGTAATCAAGTACAAATTTTTTAAAACATTGGCGGATATACAGGGAAAATCAAAATTATGATTTGGAATGAAAGTAAAATACGTTCAAACAGTAGCGGAGAGCAAAATGTTCGTTGAAATTGTTATTAAGTAGCAAAAAATTATTAAATTAGTGATTTTCCCAGATAAAAATTATAAGATTATTTCAATAAATACGTCAGCAATTGTTAGATTAATGCTCAGTACGAAACATCGTAAGATCCCGTTCATAATAAGCGCCTGATTTTGTGTTACTCGTCTTTATTAAACATGTTCTGGATAGAGTGCTTTGGAATATCTAATAACTGTCAACAAATGTCAAATGCTACTTGATAACAACTTCAATGAACATTTTGCTCTCCACTACAGTTTGATTATGGATCTACAAGTCATGCAGAGCTTTTTATCAAGAATATTTTTTTGTGAAATGTAAGATAAACTTTTTCTCCATTTGTATAAAACTTTTTGGGACACACTGTATACTGCTATGAACACATTTAAGCCTTTATGATTATAATAACAATTTATAACGTTCCAAGCATATCAAATATTATTTTATAAAATGTTCCAGTAATGTGCTAGTTTAAGTTTCGCAAATTGTATAAAATAGCATTGGCATTGATAATAATGTATAAACGTATATTAAAACTAGTAGCCTTGATTTGAACAACAGAATGCAATCAGAGCAGGCGTGGAACTAATGCATAACAATGTAAGATCGAGGAAAAACAAACAATGGGAGAAAAGGAAGCCAAACTTTAAAGTGGTGTTAATTTTGGCGTCCCCAATAAATAATTATTAATGCGTGAATAAATACCCAATTTAGTGTGTTTCTTGAAATTAATTTTACATCCTTTGGGTAGGCTGGAGTAGGTTGCATTAATTCGTAGCACCTCTACAGATGTTTATGAAAAGTGTTTAATTTGTGCATCGGGTGGTAGCTGGTTTTTTTAAGCTGTGTACTAGGTTCAAGCAATGTAATTGGAGCCTTGTTAGTCAAAGGTAGGCAGCGACGTTCCTGATAAGCAGATGGCGAGAAAGGTTTGGAGCTACAGCTGAATTGGAGGCAGTTTCGGAGCGGTCGAGCTACAGGAGTCGTTTTTCAGGACATCAGCGGCTTGTATCTGCTGACCAACGGAGAAAGAAAGGCTCAGGAATCGTGGAACTTGCTGGAGGCTTGAGTTTTCATTGGAAAATCAACATAAAGGTCAGGAAAGTTTATGCTAGACGCAGACGCGCTTTTTGAGTGTTTTTTTTTGTTCGTGGCGTGTATTTACTTACTATTATTGTTATTACTTAGGCAGCGCTTTAATTACGTAATTACTGATAATTTGTAGAAGAATAGCTAACTTGTTTTGCGAAATTGTGAGGTTGGGGCGCCATATTTGAATGTGGTTCCTATTACTTAAATTACCTAGTATTTTAGCAGTCCCAGTGGTTAAATAAGCATTGCTCAAAACGTTTACGAGTAAATTATTAAAAAGATACTACGATATTTAAGTTGATAGCAAATGTATTGCCAATAATTTATACTAAATCAAGATAATACTTGCTAGGATGTTGAAACCCAATGTTTTAAGATGATAGAGTTATTTATTTAAATTGCAATAATAATATCAATACCATAATACACTTAATAATAATCATAACAATATATAAAGTTATAGATATAGGTAAACCGTTTTACGGTACCCCAAAATGTCAAAAATTATTAAAGAGTGTTCCTAATTTGTCCCGAATTTGTAAACTACGACCGTAACCAGAACTAAAATATCCCCTTCCAGGGACCATGGGCTCGAAAATCCCGTGCCTCAAATTTTAAACATGTTAACATAATATGTAAGAACTGATATAGTTAGAAAGATGCTAGGGGAGACCTATTGATATATGTGCAAGATTGAAATTAACCATTTGATATTGCAAACCATCAAATAATGCCTGAGTTCATGCTGAAAAATTAAATATTAAACATTTTTGCGCAGTGAAATTTCTTAATCGACCTAAACAGTAGGATATAGTAAGATTATAATCCGACGTCCAGCAGTAACAAATAGAAACTGACATTGTGTATATCCTACCTGCCTTCAAAACAAAATATAAATAATGTAATTTAACAAACAAGCGTTGTAAGGCAACATAACTTCATTACGTTTACTAAATATAGATCAGCTTGGATATAACAGTTGTCTCCAAACTCCCCTAAATTAAATTACCTTTTCCACCTTAACAGTTAATTATTAAAACTAAATTTGGTAACGAATTAGTCGCGCTCCGAGCGAGCTAACGAGAGTTATTAAACAGGAAAGTTGATTGTCTGTAACAATGGCTCGTTCTCTTAAGCGTGCATATCAAAGTCGTAAATTTGCGAGAATCTGCAGTCTTTTCATACCAAAGCCAGAAACGCCTAATGAATAGAGTTAAACGCTGTATCTTGAGCCCTAAACTGATTTATTTATGGTTTTGCAGAGGGTGAAACATAAGACAGGATATTTAAATGATGTTACACTGCAGGGAAAACACCCTCAACTTCGCGAGTCGACGCCGAACTCAACTTCCGTCACCTCTAGATATTGTAACAAACAGCCATTGTTCGCAAACAGATTTCGTCAGACTGACAAGAGACGGTTTCGCAAATAAAGTACTTGAAATGGCAAAGACAAACATTCGTAGTCGGCAATGGCAGAACTGTAGCTTCATAAACTGCCATTAAGCAGATAGTAATTTAGAAAGCTATTACGATGAAAAGACAACATAATTTCCTGGAGAGCCGCAAGAGTTAGCAAAACAACCATTTTTTAAATTAAAACTATTTATTATAGGAAATATTGCTAAAGGTCGTATTTAAAAAAACTGTTATCTTAATCCTTTGCTTGCGAAACGTTAATTGAAGAGATTTATTGGTTTGAAATGTTTTAATTACGAAACTGTTCAGCTTTCAGAAGTTTATCTTGACCTCTGGAGGCGCCATCTTTAACATTGTTGAAGCTATGGCATAACCGAATTCATTAGAGCATCATCGTAGTCTTATTGAAATGTGTCCTCTTGCTTGTACCTCTTAATCAATTGACGAAATAGCAAAAGATCTACTAAAATGTATAATATTAAAAACGTGTTTAAAGAATGCCGCATGTGAATATTCAACTGAAAAACACATAACTGGCTGCATATAGTCAACATTGATTAAGGTCTAAATCCTTTCATAAAAACTGCCACACCTACAAGCGGATGCCTTATTTATAAGTTTGTTAGGGGGATTGGTATGGCAGGATGGCTCCGAAGGGTAAGCATCTTTGATTCGCATCGGACGGGGTCCACGTGGATTGTGGGCCGCAGGAATTGTTTTCTTTATGTTTCCTTCTACTTATATTGCAATAAATGGACGTCTTATTATTTTTTAATATTAATTTATGTTTTTGTAGCTACTAAAAAACTGCTTGTATAAATATTATGTACAAATGTAATTCAAAATTCAAGTGCCCTCTAGTTTAATTGCTATTTCTTTATTTCAATTGCCTAACTCAGTACAACATGAATAACCCAAATCTGGGTTCGGTTTTAACACTTGCGTGAAATAATACTTTTTTTATTTGCCAGTAGTTCTAGTACATACTTGGTTAAAGTGAAGCTGTATTTCTGCTTTGAAATAACCTCACTGCACCTAATACTGAATAAAACACCAAATTCCAATCTATTTGGTCAGGTAAGTCTTATAAAGAATGAGTATCTCAGGTATCTGAGTATCCTTCCACCAAATCGACGCCGCAGATGTCCTCTCTTCCAGGGGCTACTTCCAACTCTGCCGCCAACCAAGAACCGCAACGACCTCCAAACTCAGCATTATCTGCCGACCTTGGATGGCTGCAACAGCACTACCCTCAGCTACACGGCTGTTTTCTTCATCTGAAAGTGACCTCCACCAGTCCAGGAATCAGCGAACGTCATACTCAGTGCACATCTTCTGCGAGCTACACCATACAATAACCCTCGTTTGCACTCAACCACGAAAAACCTTTAGTACTTATGGTTCATGGATTAATGTATATCTCCTGGCACTACCTTCACAACTCTTAATTCAATTAACCATCATTTAACTTAATTACTGGGGTGTATTAAGTTAATATATGAAAACTAGCCCCAACACAAAAAAATTACTTTTGGAGATATTATCTTTATATTATTACTTTTAACACCACCTTAATATCTAGTAACTGACATTTCTTTTGTTTTATATTCACTTAATACTACATTCCATTTTTATTTTTCTAAATGCTAACAATTTTGACAGCTGTTTACTTTCAACACGTTTTAATAATTTTTTGGGTTCACGCTTTTAACCATCCAGTCAGGTACCTTCTGTCTTATTTATTATTTACAATTTGATTCATGTGCAAATATTCTTGAGATTGTGTTCACGTCCATGTAATTATCATCATGCGTTATGTGACTATTCTTGTCCTTTTTAAACAACTTGGAATTCAATATTAATTTTAGCATGCATTAACAATAGTTAGCACTGCTTTTAAGGTTATTTCACGATCAACTTTAGCTTAATTACATTATGTTAACATAACCATCATTATTAAATGACAATGTCAATTATTAACGTTCATTTCCAGTTAGTAGTCTTTCAACTAAAAACCTGTTCCCAAGTTACAGTCAGGCTTGTCAACCTAAACCATTTAACTTTTATATCAACATATAATATATTAATTTATTAGACATCTTTTATTTTCTCCACTATCAACATTTTAGCAATTAAACCATAACGAATCCCGTTTTTTTTATTTAATTATTTCAACACAAAATGATCAATGTAAACAGAATAGCCTATTGGTACAATATCATACCAATATGCAGTTTATTGAGCATATATACATTTTTCTCTGAACTTAACTTTTTTTTATGATTTACATTAGATCCAGCTTAACTGCTTTTACCGTTTAAGTACAGTGCCATAAATATCGCCAGGAGAAATCCAGAGGGTTAATACATGGTACAGGTTATTATTTTGTACGTTCCGCAGTTGCAACTGCCTCAATTCAGTGCAAGATTTTCGAGTTCAAGATCGACAATCGACGTTCGAGAATATTAAGAGTTCGAGATCAAGAATCAATTCTCCAAAATTTTCCAAATCTAGAGCAGGATGGGTAAAATTTCGTCTCGCAACACTACTGTTAAGTTATCTTCCCTTCTTGAAACCACCTCTTTTGGGCGAGTCCGCCTCTGTTCATTCCTTTAAACAGTTTGAGCATGAGATTCAGCTGCAGCTGAACGAGCCTGCCAGGCGCGTCTTGTTTTGAACCCCGGGCGAGGTATCTTCTTGCAGCTTGTTGCCATTTAATGCGAGGTGTTTCATCGTATCAATTTTGTGACATGGAAACCCTAATATCTGTTAAGAACAATTTCCCAAAGCAATTACTTTAGCTCAAATCCTAGCATTTTCACGAGTCATATAAGTTAAAGTTGTAATTTTGCAGTAAGGTTATTAAACTCGATTTCCGCATGGTCCAGTTCAAATATTAACGCTTCGCCGTAGTTCAAATTGTCAAGTCAGGCTTATTTTGGCGTAGGTTACAATTCAAGCTTTGTTCCCTTCTGTCCGTAAAGCAGTCTTAGGTTACCGAATTCCTTGCACCTATTTGTTGTTGTACAAGCCTACCTTAACACTTTCCGCGTAAAACGTGCTTACCAATTTCTACGTATTCGTTATCTTCAAGGTTCCCTGCATGTTTCTTATAAATTGTCGAGTCAGTTCGATTTAGTTCGTTGTAAAGTTCCGCACCACCTCTCGCTCTCTATTTAAGTCAGATAAGGAAGGAGCGTAGTCACGCGCTTGCGTCAACTGCAGTTGCACTTTGCAAAAGCAGCTTAAACTCACTTCCCGCCGAGTCTTGGACTAGAGCAGACGAGTATCAACTTCACCTTCCCGCGGTTTCGCTTTATGCGACCGCGGGGTGGTTCAGTTAAAAGTGCTTCCCAATTAATGTATGTGCTTTCGTTCTTCTTTGGTGCCGTTGCGAGCCCTAAAATGTGCCGCCTTATTGTGTCTCGAACTGCACGCGTTGTGTGTTTGAGGGTTGTTGCTAATTGTCGTAAGTACCGCATAATGTTGTAAGCCTGGACTTTCCCATTTATCGTAAAATGGCAGCTTTAAACACGTCTTCGGACGGATTACTATCGTGGGAATTCCATTACAAAAGTTTACTCGTGCATCGTTTCGAAATCTGCCGTATCGTCTCAAGACTTCTCCCGTTCTCCCGCATGGGGATATCAGGTTACTTCAACCCCCAGCTCGTACCGCTGCCGTACAGTTCCTTCAGGCATTTTGAGGTTACCGTCATCAGCACATTCTTGGAGGCTATCGCTGTCTCAGGACACCGCTTTCGTTCGAGAGCATCGCCAAGAGCGTCGCAGAACACCACAAGTCGAGATCTCCCGGCACCGCTGCATCAACAACATAGTTGCTTGGAGCCTTATCGATGAATTAAGGTATTGTAACAGTAGTTTTACACAGTGTATCGCGTATATTACAGTGGCATGCAAAGTTGCGGAACTCTCAACCAATCGTGCATGTTATTTGTGGGCCGTGTACTAAGCGCCCGAGTCATTATTTACTTTGAAATATAAGCTTTCAGCATAAGCTAAATGGGAGCCTGGCTCCTGGAATTGTTGTCGGCCATTGGGCTATTAAGTAAGCTTATTCCGGGATCTAGGCGACCATCATATTAGCGGACATGCCGCTTCCTTGGCCTCTAGCCTTATTGTATTGTAAGACCGTTTACTAACCCCGAATTTTTACACTTGCTATTTGATCAAATTGCCTTCGGGCTTGTACATATATTGTGGTAATAGATTGCCCATTTTTAAGTTACGTATTGCTTTTTATTTCGAATAGATGTGTATTTATTGTAACTGACAAGAATTGAGGTTCTTGTTACGTTGTGTATGTATTCCTTTGTAGAGGGCCCAAGCAACTAGAGAAAGGACACCACAAAGGTAGGTGTAAACGCCAGTGCCGTGGGAGCGCCTCTTGGAGTACGACACGACGCTACTGCGAGTGGTTTTCGGCTTTTGGCCAGTCGTCAGTTAACGATAAGACTTAACACCTTCAAAGGTCGTGGCGCCCTTCAATTAATCTTTACATCTTTGTCACCCATCACCTCGTTAGTGGTATCTCGCCCTGAACTGTACCCTAGAGTGTGAACCCCCCCTTCCGCCCGATTTTTCTAGCCGAGACATTTGGGCTGGAGGGTGCACGCCGGGGCGAGCGCTATTGCGAACAATCGTTAGGGGTCGTAGTGAGCAATTAATCCTGTAACATATCGCTAAACTAGGTTTTTAATGGCGGCGAAACGCCGAATTTACATCAAAGGGTCCCTTAATAACGATTATCAATCTACGGATGGTATCGTCGGGCCAATGAAAGCCGTGTCATAAACGAGTCTATACCACTTCGCCCACAGACCACTCTCCCCACTCGTCTTTTAGTACCATATCGCCCAACTGGAAGTCCACTTCGTCCAATTTTTGATATGTACCACATTGCCGAACATGACAACTTTGCAAGAGACGCAACGCCCACATCGACCACTTCGCCCAACGTTTACATAGACCCACAAAGCCCACAACAGGACTACAACGCTCAAAATCCGTTCGTTAGAACTCGGTTAATGCACACGTAAAGTGTTGAATAATAGTGGCAAAGTTGTGTGGCCACAACGCCCAAAGTAGATACACTCCAAAATGTCTTAATTGATTTGTAAGAAAAAGAATTCTATTTAATATGACCACTTTGCTCGATTAAAAATTTATTTTTGTTAAATTTTAAATTTAATTGAAGTCTTAAGATCATTCGTTCAGTTATCTCCGAAAACAATGGTCTCTTTAGGCGAAAGTTGATATCTATGGATGTAGTCAGCCCCGTGACTAATAAAATGTTTTGAAGCGGAATAGGAAACGGAAATTACACGTTTTTTGGGCGGACTTTTTTCTTACGAGTTTCTTATAATTTCTTGGTAGGTACCCAACCTATGCAGGATCTTAAACAAAATCGATTATTGTAGGAAATGGGGGCAGTTATTGAAGTAATTTTGGGTTGAACTATATCTCTTAACCTTAAGACCCGATATCTTACATTGATACATCTCAAATTTGAGCTTGCTATAATCCAAAAATAAATTCAGTTTTGCTGAAAATTCTTTATTTATTGTGCTACATATATAATATGCTTCATAGTGTAGGAAACATATACAGGTGGGGTCATAATTATATATACCGTGTGTCCCAGAATTCATAAAACATAGGGATTGTATTATGGCAATTTAAAGAAATGATCGAGTACGGCTGTGTCCGTGTTATTAAATGTAAAATGCAGAAGCGCACAATTGTTTAATTTCTTGTCCTGAATTAATCGTGTTAGCCTTCTGATTTCTAAGCTGTCAAATTCATAAAATATCAAAATGAAACAAATGCAGACTCGTCGATTCTATAGTTCCTAAATATTATAAGAGTTATTTATTTATTTATTTATTTGGATTGTTTAAGCTGGTGCCAACAGTGCTTACGCACTAAAATTAGGCCACAGCGTACATTAACGATACACATATTGCCTAATATAAAATGGCAAAACCGCTATAAATTAAATTCAACTGCTAGTACTAGTACAGCAAACCGTAACTACACACCATACAAACTAAACTTGAATATTTTCATTAAAACAGAAATCATAACAAAGTGATAGTAATAATAATTAATAACAATGAAAAACATAACACAACTATAAAGAAATAAAACCATATAACTTAATAAGAAACAGGAAGCGGTCCAAGCAGTGCACAGAAGCAGTTAGTTTTGAATGCTTTAATGTTTCCATTAAAAATATCGATTTCATCGATAAGTTTGTTAGCCAAATCACAGGTTGTGTATAAAGGTGAGTACCGTAGTATATTAGTTCTCGGTTTATCTAAGTAGAAATAAGCCCGAAAACGAGCTGTATGTCTTGGTACAAAAAAATTTAGTTGCATCAAAATTGAAGGACAACAATCAATTCTGTAATGAATTACACGGTATAAGAAAATAAGGCGGGAAATATTCCGACGTATTTCTAACGTATGAAATTTATATGTATTTAATAACTGCATGTAAGAAGGTTCCATTAAAGGATATATTCCAGTGGCCTTATAATGTAGAAATCTCATAAAACGTTTTTGAACTTTTTCTATTTGCTCCTTATAAATACTGTATGCTGGAGACCATACAACAGCAGAGAACTCTAGCCTCGATCGAACATAGGCATTATAAAGTTTAATTAATGTAGAAGTATTTTTGAAATTTAAACTATTTCGTATTAGAAAACCTAACATTTTCAGAGCACTATTTACAGATATGGTGATATGTTTAGAAAATGTTAGTGAACTGTCAAACGTAACACCTAGATCTAAGACATCATTTTTGACTGAAAGCAAATTGTTACCTATACTGTATGGATATCTAATAAAAAATTTCTTTCTGGTGAACGTCAAGGTTGAACATTTGTTAACATTGAAGTAGAGCTTATTCTCTTGGCTCCATTGATAAATATTTTCAATATCTTTTTGAAGTAATTGGCAGTCGTTAACAGATTCTATTACGTTCCATACTTTAAGATCATCTGCGAACAGAGCATGTTTTGAGTATTCTAAGACAGCTGGTAAGTCGTTTATAAACAAAAGAAATAATAACGGTCCCAAATTTGCACCCTGAGGAACACCCGATGATGAATTATATTCTTTAGATACACAGCTTTTATAAACTACACGTTGCCTTCTATTGTTAAGGTAAGAAGTGAAAAACAGTGTTAATTCTTTTGAAAATCCAAAGGAGTATAATTTTTTAATTAAGATTTTGTGATCCACTTTATCAAAAGCCTTGGCGAAATCGGTGTACACAACATCAACTTGCAAATTATCGTCCAAGGTTTTAGATATTTCTTGAGTAAAAGCATATAAATTAGTGACAGTTGATCGATTGGGTATGAATCCATGCTGAGTAACTGATATGTCTGGTTTTACTAAGGAAAATATTTTTTTATATAAGATGGTTTCAAATACTTTGGATATCGATTGTAATATGGATATAGGTCTGTAATTTAGTATATTGGTTTTATCTCCTTTTTTGAAAATTGGACATACTTTGGCAATTTTCCAATCATCTGGGTATGTACAAGTGTGCAACGAAAGATTGAATAAGGCTGTTAAAGGAGAAGCTAAAAATTCAGAGCATGCCTTGTATATGTAAACCGGAATACCATCAAAACCAGTCGCAGTTTTTGGTTTCATAGATCTTAAAGCTAGGATCGTATCTTCAACAGTTATATGGTCAATATGAAATATAGCATTGACGCACATCTGCTCCTCCAAGTCCATAACTGAATCATCCCGGGTATAAACCGATTCAAAATAATCAGCAAAAGCATCTGCTGCTTCTCTGTTATTACTAAAATATAAATTATTAACGTGCATGTTCTCTGCAATTGAGTTTGCTGATTGTTTAGTTTTTATAAACGACCAAAACTTCCCGGGTTCATTCAGAATCGACTCTTCGGCGGACGTACAAAATTCATTAAAAGCGTGAAAAATATCCTTCTTAACTTGTTTGCGAAGCTCTATATGTTGACGATGTAGGTGATTATCGTACGGCCTTTTTTTAAATTTTTTGTGCAAGCGATTTTTCTTTTTAATATTTTTTATAATATTTAACGTAAACCACGGAGGATATTTGTGGTTTATTGGTTTTGTTTTTGGTACTGAACCAGTGAGAGCTAAATTAAAAAGTTCGTAGAATTTTTGAACAGCTAAATTGATGTCGGTAAAATTATTTAAAATGTCCCAGTTAGTGTTCCGCAATTTGTGATAAAGCATTAGAAAGTCGGCTTTTTTGTAATTGTATTGCTCACCCCCAAATACATGTTCAGATTTTATTGTTGTGCACTGCAAGGAGCACTCAAGTGACGGATGAAGTACATCCTCATTAACTAACGGATTATTACATTTAACAACATACAGTGGTATATTAGACAGAACAAAATCTAAAATCCTACCCATCGCATTAATTACAGTGTTATACTGCATCAAATTAAAAAAATTTACGAAATTTAAATAATCACTATGAGCTGTATTATATCTAATACCTACATTAGGGTATACATGAGGCAAATTAAAATCACCAAATAACAGAAGCTTATGTTGGATGATATCTATGTGTGACTCAAAAGAGTTATATAACACCATATAATCAGCGTATGTAGTTGAAGGTGGAAAGTATACAGCGCATATGTAAAAAGTACTCTTTCCGCATTTAACTTTTACCCACAAATCTTCTAGATTAGTTTCAAATTGTGTTAACCTAACACTTACGTACTTGTTCTTAATTGCCACTAAGACACCACCTCCATCACTTTTACCTGTGCGTTGTAGGTTTCTGTCACGGCGGAACACAACATACCTATCATCCAAAATTTCGCTATCGTTGATGTTAGAATTAAGCCATGTTTCTGTTAATATTAGTACATCAAAGTTTTCTGAGAGAACACTATTTAAGAGTAAATTAGTTTTTGTTCTAATTCCACGTACATTTTGATAATAAATATTTATATCCGTGGTGTTAGTGGACATCCTTGAAATCTTCCACCGATTTAATTACGAAAACTCTGCTCTCTTCAGTTGCCCTCATAAGAATCTTGCCATTACGACACCAAAGGAATTTAATTTTGTTATCGCGTTTAAACTCGCGCGCTTTCGAGAAGAGGTACCTGTTTTGTTGAGTGAGTGATTCATTCACGTAAACTTGATTACTTTGCCCAGGTATTTCTTTGAGTGAAAGATCACTTACACTAAGAGTTCTTTTAACTTTTTTGAGACGAAGAAATTCCTCTTTATCCGATCTGCGAACAAACTTTAGAATAATCCCTTTGGGCTGATCTGGACGGCTAGAGTTCGCACCTAAACGGTGCACTGCATCTATCATGTTGTTTTCCAAATCGAAACCAATTGCATTGCTTAGAGATTTCACCACCGTATAGATATTTTCGCCCTTATGCCAATTATGGGAATAGATGCGGATTGGTTGTGATCCACTGCGCATGCGCAGTTTCGTCTGAAATTAGGCCAGATTTAAGTCCTATAGTTACTATAGAAACCAGTTCTGGGAATATCACATTTGAAAATTTTTTATTTGCTTTAGGCCTAACACTGATTGATGCTATACTAATATGCATGTGTTCCATTTCTACCTCGCAATGGTTCTTTAAATAGTATATCTTGCAGAGTTGTAGGTATGTATATCTAATTTACTTAAAAATTAGTTACCTAACTAATTATTTTTCTACAGTTTTTGAAATGACGGGCTGTTGAATTTTTCCCTTCACAAGTAGATTCGAACGGGGCTTTATATCCATTGACACAAATTCCCAAAAACGAGAAGCAAAAATCAGAATAGCTCAAAAATATAACAGAATAAACTGAACCACTCACAAGTAGAATCACACTATGTGAAATCCATTTTGATGTGGGAAAATGTGCGTCTGGGTGACAAACGAAAACTAAAATCCAATGCCGTACCGACTTCGTTTATGTTGTCTCAACTCTTTATCAAAGATTACTTACATAGGATCCGTAGTAGCTACCTACCAATGTAGTTTTCGTAAACGCTTTGAATTAACCATTTTTTTACATTGTCAAAGTGACAAGTAATTAAATTCATAGATGACACATACTAAGAAAGATAACTCTGGCCTTGTATGCTATCCTTTATTTTCGGATCAAGAATGGCCGCTGACATTTGCGTTGTCTCAACTCTTAGTATATAGGAACTCTAGTCGATTCTACCTTTAATAACACAGGCATAGCTGTAGTCGATCGGTTGCTTGAATAATATACCTGTTTTATGGTCAGTTGGTCTCCTTTCCACAATTTTGGTTTCTGATGATACCATGTAAAGCCCAGCTTTGTTATTTTACTGTAAATGGTTATACTGATTATGCAACTTTATGCCAATCTGGGTAAACTTAGCGCGTCTGTCAATTTCTTTACTTACATAAGACACGATTACCTTTAACATAGCAAGCGCCAGACTTGTTATTATACTTTTATTTTATTATTTTTTTCCACCCTTCAAGAAGGCAAGGGACTAAAACCACCACCGCAGGCTTGCCAGACTCGGGTTTCCTATCGGTATATTCAAACGGTCCTTCCATAACAGTTACACGCTTGTTAAAAACACTGTAAAAATCCGTTGCTGGCTCATTTACTTATTATGGGAGTTTTCAAAATTATAAAATCGGTACAATTGGTTCAATTTTAAGTTTGAGTAAATTTTCAGATTGCAGAGTGCTTATGCTTCTTGGCCTTTCAATCATGGACTTTTTCGAAATTGTCAAAATCCAAAAAGTGCTATTTTCGGAAATTAAGTAAGATTTAAATAAGATTTTTTGTGTTATTTTTAGCTAACTGAACAATCTCATGCAGAAAACGCCTATTTTTTAACTTTAGCTAATTATTAATTTTTCAAATTTTTAAATATTTTTCAAAATTTCGCATGCCAAGACAATATTAAAATTAATTTTTTTTTATGTGAAGATTTAAAGATTTATATTGGAAAAAAATAATATAAAATGTTAATTACTTCTTTAAACTTGCACCGAAAAGTAGTATGCTTGTATAATTTTTTCGCTTTTTTCTGCAAAGCCCTTTTTAGGAGAAATATTTTCAATTCTAATTAATATCTATTTAAATGGCTTCTAGAAACTCTAGTCCAGCCCTGTTAATGAATTATTGTTACAAAAATCCTGTAAATGTTTTTTACAGTT
Organism: Agriotes lineatus; assembly: GCA_940337035.1. Lineage (NCBI taxonomy): Eukaryota > Metazoa > Arthropoda > Insecta > Coleoptera > Elateridae > Agriotes > Agriotes lineatus. The sequence continues at coordinate 52,210,012 of OW679202.1, read as the reverse complement.
GTCTAAATGAGATGTTTCTTTATCCAATTTACATGTTCTAACAAATACTACTTTTTGTTAAATAATAAAAATGTAAAGAAGTAATTAACATTTATATTATTTTTTGAAAATGTACCCTTAAAGGTATGAAAATGGGTAAACTGTGTTTTCACGAATTTCCAATATCTCTTAGGACCCGGTAAGATATCCACTTGGTGTTTGCTTGCATAAGTATCCAATGCAAATGTCTAAAAACGCATTTCGGGATTTTGCCCTAATCAACCCTTAAAGTGCAAATCTGCATTCGAGGTGAAGTATAGAACTCCTTGTATCTCCTGTGTTTGTTGAGGTACACCCTTCTTTTTTGGCTTATAGATGTGTTTTTTAAATATTTAGAAAGGGGTTTTAGAGTTTTTTTTATTTCACCCCTAAAGCGGTAAAAACGAAAAACCGAAAAGGGATAGGGGGTTAAAATTTTTTTTTTTTGCTCTGGGTTCATTTCAGAATAAGACGAGCTGAAATAGTTTTTCGAAATTTTACGCCTAAGAGGTGAAAAGAGGTAAACTGCGTTTTCAAGAATTTGTCAATATCTCTTAGAATAAAATTGGAGGATTTCTGAATTCCACCCCCAGGTGGTGGAAACGGGTATCCTGTTATAATATATGAATACAACATTTTATAGGTACATTTATTTTGATTTTATCTCATTGTTATACAAAAACTGTAGTTTTATCAATCTATACAAGGGGAACGACAATTGCATACTAATTTCCAAGGGTGTAGGTGAAGTATAAGAGAGTTAATAACTTTTTTAAAGAGTATTTTCCTACAATATTCTTTTGCAGCCTTTGATAGCTTAGCATATTGAGTAAGGGGTGAGGGGGGCACTCCAGAATTCGTTTAATATTTAAAAGAAAAACAAACATTTGCAGTCCGTACGAACGGGCATCTTGCTAGTCTGTAGTAAATTAAGCAAGAAAGTGCATATTACGTAAAAAAACTAATCTGTTACAATATTATTTGTAATAATAATATATTTATTTGTAATAATTGTACATGAAGATATAAACTACAATTCATTTTTTTTAAAAGTTTCCGTAGCGGAAATTGAACACAGGTCTCCTGAGCGAGAGTCAGGTATCCTAGCAAATACACTATACATGGGTAACATATTTCCCTTCTTCAACCAGCTATATACTGCGCAGATGCATGATATTTAAGCCAACATGCATTTATTTGAATGGCTGAATTTTTATTATAATAATGTATTAAGGTAATGATTTCTTCGTAAAAATGTTAAAAAGTTTCTTATTTTCGCAATGTCACAAGACAAACTAACTTGATAGACGAGGGTATTTGTCAAAGTTATTTTGTCGAGGGCATTGTCAGAAAACAACAAATCTGAGTAAAACATTTTCCGAGCAAAATCACGAGCCCGAAATACATTTTGTGGAGTATTTCCCAAAATATGGGTTCATTTTGTATACAATGAATATGACATTTATACTGATTCACAATGACAGTGTAATGACGTTTTTCAAATGCCACATTGCTTAAAACAACTTTTTTTGCCACTATAAAAACGCCACTATAAAAACACGTGATTGGTTGAATTTTGGAAAATCATGGCGTTTGAGTGGATAATAGGAGATGCGGGAAATAGTCACTGCAATTAGTTCAACAATAAATTATTATTCAAATATTAACACCTTGGAAATCAGATGGCCACTTTTTAATGAATTATTTAATCATTACAAGATACTTCCTAATTATATTATGCACTAAGTATAGCAAGTTGCGTATCGCCTTTCGTTCTTTGTTGGCCTTTTTAATATTCTCACTGTATGGGCATCAGCAGCTCCTCTGTGAGGAGGTTTTCGGTATTAATGAATGCCGTTCGAGTTGCTGTGATTTGAACCAAGATCTTCTCCCTAGTGTCCACAGACACGCTGAACTAACGTTGAAACCAAATGTTATATTAACAGCGAAGTGTCGCGAAAATCCACCAGCTTTTCAACTTCATGTAGTTATTTGTATGTCAGCCTATGATGATCTTTAACGTTTAAGTCATTATCAAAAAAGACCGTTACGTGCGGACGTTGTAATCGCGATCTACGTAAGTTTTCAACATTGTTGCTGACTATTTAACCTATTTTTTACGTTTGGTTGCCAAACCGACGTTTTTGAACGTCATGTTTTTGGGTAATTTTCACCCATATGTTAACTTTGCAACGTCGTTGCCTTCTCAACAGAAAATCTAAGTGCTTTAAACTCTAAAATGACGTTTTCTTAACGTAATTGTTTAGTGAAGTGCTAACGTTATACGCACGTTACGTGTTAACCACAACTTCTACTTGCTTTCTACGTTGAAACAGCGTTTTGATGGATACAAAATTAATATCTTATTTAGGTCAGGTATTATTCACAGAAGAAGGATGCTATTTTTCTGAATACCCTGTATTGTGCCAAGTCCATTTGAATAAAACGGCTACTTAATTTCAAAAACCAAATCTCAAAACAGATCGGGTAACTGCTTCAACACTACATGGTTCAACAGCCATTGTAACTTAAATGTGAAATAATTAAGCGTAGTGGAACATGAGACGTTCTACCTACTATGTATTCTTCTAACGCAACTTTGCTAGCCTTACGTCAAACTGAAATGATAAACACACAACTTTTCGATAAATTTTGTGATTTTATCAGCAACACAAATGGCGATCTAAACAGTGAACCCAAGAGACACAACGGCTTGTTAGAGCATTATAACATTCCACTGTGATGTGGTAGCATAACACGTTTTAATTGGTTGGAACTGTCATGTAAGCGATGACATTACGGGTGATAGGTGCACTGAGCACACTCATTGAAGATGGATACAACTTACGTGTTTTTGTTAACGTCCTGTCAACGTTTAATATTAACCGCTGGTCTAAAAGCACTTAAAATCAACGACAAATAAGCTCAATGCATAAATGTTATCATCACGTTGCTGTATCAACCTTATATAGACATTAAGAGTCAGCTACTAATATAAATAGCATTTTAAATTAACGTTATTTTAAAGTAATATGGGAAAGGAAAAATTTTTGTGTTTATATAAACGTAAAATCTACATGTTACATTATCTGCTGGTGTAAAAGGCACTTAATGTCAACGCCCTATTGGCGTCATATAAACACGGTCAATAAATGTCATAAACAATATGTCTAATAAACGGAATAATTACGTAAACAATAAAAAGACTTACTGAAAATTAACGTTGTGTTTAAACTTGATTTAAACACACATACATTTTAATAACAAAATTTACGAAACCAGTCAGAAGTTCTAAATGTAATTCTGATTTCATAAACAAACAGTTTTAACCTCCAGTTTTACTTCATAATTTCGCAAGTTTATATTTAATTTAGATCTGTTTTAATCTTGAATTAAAACAAATTTCAGTTCCCATTTACGAAATATTAACAAACGAATATTGTTTCTCAAGCATTGAGTTTAACCACCGCAGTAAATTGCAACTTGGCATTTCGCTCAGTACGCGAACTAGAAACCCAAGTTCACCGCACCATCCTGCAAACACATGCGGAACTATAAAAAGCTTATTGTGCTGAATTGTCGTCTTCGTACCTTTAAACGCGTTCCATTAAACTACACTATTATGAACTTTGATATGTTACTTAGTTAAGCATTCTTGTTTTGTATAAATACACGTTTATTTTCGTAATAAAAACAATCTGCATTTAATGTCTGATTTATTCACTACGTCGCCACCCTAATACTAAGCCATAATATCATCGAAACGTGAGGCTGCGTCTCTTGGGGTGGTTTACTGACGTCCCTTTTAAGTACCATTGACTACATTGGTTTAAAACGTAAACGCAGTCTCGTTTACGTGCTTTAAGGGATAGAACCAGCAAAAAGCAACGGAATCCTGATTCAGCCTCCAGGCAATTCTGTTCAGTTGTGAATATGACATTAACCGTTTGACTGAAATTCAACGTTTAATTTTCAACAAATAACATCTTTTTAACTATGTAAACGTCGTTTCGACGTATTTAAAACGAACGTGTGCCTGCTGCGTCTACTTTATCGTTATTATCTAAATTAATTAGGCTCAGAAGCTTACAATTTTTTTGGCGATTTAATTGTCTTATTACCTTTTTATTGGATATTGAGTGATTAGGTTTTGTGTTATTTCTTTTTCTGTAGGAGACTGAGGAACACCTCTTAGTACTACAGACAATAAACCTTCGTCTGATGTACTGAAATTGTGATCTTTTAATGTAGCTGTGTCGTAGTTGTATGTTAGATCTCTGAAATCTTCTCTTGTTGATGTTTCTACTGAGTTCTTTTTTTTTATTCTGTCTAGTACATTCGCTCTTTAGAATCATTTGTAAGTCTTAAACAATTTTCTGGTAAGATTGGTAATTTTTTTAATTTTTCTTTGTTGCTGTTGTTATCCATACAACTAACTTTCTTCATGCATTGCTACAAAAAAGCTAATGAAATTGTTATAATAACGAGTAATAGGACCAAAGCCCACCTGCGGCATAGCGTATAGAGCTGCTAGAGGACACGCCATTAAGTGGCTGAACGACCAATATTGCAAAGTATGGATGAAATATTCCAAAACACTCCAATGGGTTTTTATTTATTTATTTAGTACTCAGCCAGCCGCCGTTAGGCCAATTATAGGCGTCGCTGTACATTTTATGGGGACTTCCAACCCCACTAAAGACTGCCAGGATGTTATTATTACATTCGGGACCAATTATTTCCGTGGCAGCCGTACCACGAGGCGCCAAGAGATGCAGCCGTGGTTCTGACCAGAAAGAGCGTTGCTTAACAATACTGATCGAACGTGGACGCTTGTTCAAGCTACACAACCCGGGACGTATTTTTAGGAGAGCAACCGGAAAACTACTATAACTCGATTGAGATAAAATTATTCAGATAGTGCATGTCTTCACGGGCCATTGTTGCATAAACAAAGACCTCTTCAAGGTTTAGACCGCAGTGCAGATTTTGTAAAAATGGGGTCGAAACTTCCATTCACTACGAATTTTAGGAACCAGAAACCCTGAGGATCACACACTTTGGAAATAATACAACCTTTTTTATAAAGATTTAGGGATTTATCTACTAGGCCTATAAACACTTAGGAGCACGATAGGTCGTCTAGGACTCATTGCACAAGGCACAGGTTAAAAAAAGCAATAATAATAAAGAGGTTTTTACCTACATTCTTGGACATCGTTCATGCAAGGTATGTCCATAGGGTGACCGATAGGTTAAAAAAAACCTTAGAAGAAGAAAAAATTTATGCTTTGGAAATATCCAAGGAACATATACCACGACTTCAAATGAAAGTTGTTGGTGTCAGACAAATTATATTAAACAAACAGTGGAGGGAAGCTGATGCAAAGTAAAAGAATGTCAATAAATTGTCGAACTTCAATTACAGAATAGTAGTCATTGCAATGATTATGGAAAAGTTGAAGTTCTTGATGCAAAACTTCGTTCTATTTGTAATTAACTGCAATCGACTTGCTGTTTGATTTTAATGAGCATTTCAGCACGCGTTCTGCTTGCTAAAATTTCTGTTATACCCAAACCATTTATTAGAAACATCAATTCATTTTATCAACCTGTTAACATGATAGCATTAAATTTTCAGACGGTGTCATTGAAATTGGTAGTTTGGCTTCTTTTCCTCTTTCGTGTTTCTTCTCCACTTGTAAATGATATAGGACAGTTGCTTCGAGGTTAAGTACCAATAGCCTTCCCCCTCCTTACGTACTGCGTATTCACACTTCTATCTGCAATACTTTCCGTCTCCCTCTTTTGACTGATATTGGTTCAGTACTTCCTTACTTAGAAAACGCTTGGTCTACAATATTTTAGTGTGAATCTGCATATTGATTTATCAAGTACAAACCGTGGTTACTACATCTCACTTGAATAAACCAATAAACTATTAAAACGGCCTAAAGTGATTTCAGAAGCATCGACTCCATAAATTTCCTTCTGAATTTCATTAAATTAGTTAAACTTCATCCGTAATTCATTTTATTCTAATTATCTTTATCTCAAATTTTACAAAACCGCGTTAAGTGCATTCGTATCATCATGAGCTCAAATGCTTTCATTTTCTATATGCTAAAAAGTATAAATTACAAACTTCTATGTTTTGAGACAAGGTTGGTTTGTTTCGTGTTAATTTAGATTAATGCTGCCATTGTGACTATAAAGTCTATTGGGAATAATTGTCAAACATTTGCATTATTCCATAAATTTAATTGCTGCGAACGTGGAGAACGTGAGCCTATATCGTAATTAATCTTTAAAATATACCGCAAACACGTTCAGAAATAAATTGTGGAATTGCGGAAATTCATTTAACATAGAGTAGCTTTAAAGTCTATTTAATCGTTCCAGCTTAAATTTATAATTAGTTGACAAACCATCTATCTGTATAATCCTTTCAGACTTTTTCTCGATACGCTAAACCTTATTTTTACATAAGTCCCAAAATTGAGACGCCCTGCTCCGAGCAGAAACTCCAAAAGTTGTATTTAAAGTTTAAATGGAAAAATTATTTATGCAATCGCGAATAAAGATAAAGAACAGCTACTTTATTCTAAAATTAAATTAAGTCTCGCTGTCCGTTTTAAATGGCGGTTCCAATCTTTCTTAGCGTCGCTTTAAGAACTCGCAGCACCCTAGGCTATTAAGATAGAGAAAGTTGAGGTGGCTTTTCATTCTTGTGCGTGAATAATTTCATACAAGATATAGCTGTTAAAATGCTAAGCAGCGTTTTTTGCTCCAGCAAAGCAAAACACGTTACTGTGAACATGCCGGTCTGCATTTAGTGTCCCTTGTTTGCAAGCGCTTATGGAGATAAACCATCAGGCTATTAGGAGATTAAAAAACGTCATGGCTATAAGGAATCACAAGAATGAATACAACTTAAATACTTGTCAGGAATTGCTATTAAACAGTCTTCTTCCAATTAGTAATATCCTCAACAAGTTGAATATTTCGACATGATAATTACAGTTGTACGACTTCAACTCGAAAGTAAAAGACATTTTTGATGGCGAGAATTTTACATCCTTTGTGGATGTTTCTCGCAACCTTGGGATACATTCGAGAAGGAAACGGCTTCATTAAATGAGAGCGCAAAAGTGCATGGAAATACTAACATTTATAATGATATACGAGGTCTGTAAATTAAGTAATGAGATTGATTTTTTTCAATCTTCTTATTCGAATAGAATTATAATTCAATATTGTCTCCCTCAAAATAACTTCCTTGGGAAGCCACACAGCACCGGAGACGATTCTTCCAATCCTCATAGCAGTGCTAGAACTCGGATACTGGAATAGCCTTCAGCTGGTCGGTTACAGCCATTTCAATGTTTTCAACTGTCTCAAAATGACGTCCCTTAAGGTGAGTTCAATCTCGGGAAGAGGAAAAAGTTACAAGGACTTGTCGCCAGTAATGACATGTTCCAGAAATCGATCCCAAAACGCCAAGGCACCTTCCCCTCCTGATGTCCTTTCGGTCCTGGAAAAGGTTTTTTGCAACCATTTCTGCGCAGATGTTTTTCATCCCCAATTCATTGGTCAAAATCTGATGAACGATGGTGTGTGTCAAGTTCAACTCTTCTCCGATCATTCTGACTGTCAACCGACGATCTGTACGCGCAAGATCCCGGATTGTGTCGATATTTTCATTGGTTCTTGAAGACGAAGGCCTTCCGCTACGTGGATCATCTTCAATCGACCCTCTTCCTTCTGAAAATGCCTTAAACCACCGAAAAACCTGGGCCCTTGACAAAACACTGTCTCCGTAGGCCTGCTGAAGTTTTGCAAACGTTTCCGTTGCACTGTGACCAAGTCTGAAGGAAAACCTGATAGCACACCGTTACTCGAAATTGATGTCACTCATTTTTAGAACGCACTAGAAAAAACTATTTCACGAAAAAATTCGCTACGGACAACCAAATGACTCGTGCTGAAGGCGTATCACATGTTCACCTACCACCCCTCCAAGTCCCACATCGCCAGTGTTGCCAGATCGAACGATACGTGGCCAGTCTCATCACTTAATTTACATACCTCGTATACCGGAACAAAATGCCCATTGACTAAATGACGAAATAATTGAACAAAGAACATTATGCATGAAGGCAAGAAAGAAAGTAACAAGAACCAAAAGGAGAGACGACGTTAATATCATCACAGAAAGCGGGTAAAACAGTTATCAGAAGTCAAAGAAAAACTGCAAGGAAGAATCACGAAATCGAACGAATGGAGAGAAACTGTCGATAAAGTAGAAAATTACATTACAAAATCGTGACAAAAGAGATGAGACAGACTCTTTCCACAACATCAGGAAATTGAATGAGATACACGAGAAGTGAACCTAATAAGGGAGATAATAAGAAGTGACTTTTGCCAGGAAGAAACTGTAGGTCCAGAAGATCATCCGGGAAAGATCAAATAAATACCTGCGGAAATTATTAAGCGAACTCCAGCTGTAGCTATATTACAAAAGCAATAACGACTACTATAAACTAAGAAAGATATTTCGATACATGAAATAAAGTTAATTTAATCTTCATTTAAACACTCCGGGAAATCCAAAACAACTAAGCTACAGATCTATTCGCTTACTGAACACTATGAGAAAACTGGTGAAACAAATAATAGGCAGAAGACTATTAGCAGGATTGCAAGAGATTAAAAGACAACTTGGTTTCGGATAGGGTAGTCCGACGGTTGATGTGGTGAATTTTGTCAGTTGTGAGTGAACCCCAATGTTATGGTGTCTGGTCGTGGACAGGCTACTTAGAGAGCTCTCTGCAAAAGGCATCTTTGTGCTAGGTTACGCTGATGACCTTGCAATATTAACAATTTTAAAGTTCGCTAGCACAGTAAGTGCGATCATGCAATAAGCCCTCACTACTTTAAAAAAGTGATGCATAAGGCAACGGATCAGGATTAAACCTACCAAAGCAGAACTTGTAATTTTCACCTAAAGACGAAACATTGAGGGTTTTAGACAGCCCTCACTCTTCGGTAAAACTCTTCAGCTCTCCGAATCGGTGAGATATCTTGTAGTCATCCTGGATTCAGAGCTGAACTGGAAGGCTCATGTAGAGAGACAAATTTAAAAGGCCCCTGCTTCCCTGTGGAGGTACGGACGCATCTTTGAAACCACCTGGGGTCTGAAGCTTCCTGTTACCATGTGGTTATATACTGTGCAGTGGTTACAAGGCCAATAATAACATATGCTGCTCAGGTTTGGTGGCCGGTAACTAGCAAGGCAACAATCAGAAATAGCCTCAATAGTCTACAGAGATTGGCCTGTTTAGGCGTAACAGGAACAATGCGCATGCTCCCATGGCAGCTCTGGACGTACTTCTGGGGCTTCCGCCCCTTCACTTACTGATTGAGGCGGAGGCTAAGAAGCCAACCTACAGATTTAGGGGAACAAGTGGGACACTCAGGGATCATCCAACAGGGAAGGTCCCAGGACTTCTCACAAGGAGCGATTTCATGGCTCCGCTATATATGTTCCACAAAGCATTTTAGATACTCATCCCTGAGAGAAACGATTTGTGTCAGCAACAGCATCTCCTCACTCCAGAAGGTATTGTCTGGTACACAGACCGCTCCAGGATAGCGGGGGGAATCTAGTGCCGGCATCTACGGTTATAGGCCAAGGGTCAAACTCACCGCCACTGTTTTCCAGGTGAAGTTATTTACCATGCTAACCTGTGCCCAGAAGAACCCTCAAAGGGGTTATTCCAATCTGCATATCCGCATTTGCACAGATAGTCAGGCAGCACTCAAAGCAGGATCAACTCTAGTTTGGTTCTGCAATGTGGCCAGATACTGAATAGACGCGGTACAAACAAATTAGGTCAAACTACTTACCAGGCCATAGTGAAATAGAGGGTAACGAAGAAGCTGATTCTCTAGCCAGAAGGGGTTCTTAAGAGCCACTCATCGGCCCTGGGCGAGCCTTAGGAATTACCCATGGCACTGCAAAGAGACAAGTTGAGCACTGGCTAAATAACCAATCTAGTGTAAACTTGGCTTCGATACCTAGGCTACGTCAGGCAAAACTACTTATTGGGAAAATGTCGCCTGGTAATACCTCTACTCTCCTGTCAATGAGCAGGAAAAATATTAGGATCGTGACTGGTCTAACAGGACACGGTCGCCCAGAGCAGCACTTATTTACAATTGGAGTAGTAAATGACGCCAACTGTAGGAAGAAACCTCAGTTCATGTATTATGTCAATGTGTAGCTCTCCTAACACTGAGACATAAACATTTTGGAGGCAACCTGGTGGAACCCCCGGCAATAAGGGGCGTTCCTATGAGTAGGATTCTTTTCTTCGCGTTGGAAATCGGCCTCTTCGAAGCAGACCCATACCAATTAGGTGGAAAGCACAATGGACCGATAGGTCTCAGTACAACCAACAACCAGCACCACAAGAAGAGGAAGAAGGAGGAGAAGAAACCCTGGGTCCTCTACCTTTCGCAAATATTGCCTGTTTGGGTGAAATATAATGTCAGCTATTCGAGGTAATATCTTATTAGCATATAATATTATGGATATCGTTGGATTATTTTGATAATTCCCAGTGGACCCCTTTTATGAATTGTAGTAAATGCAGATTTTGTCCAGTCCTTAAGCCATTGGCAACTCCTTCAGATTTTACAGCAGATATAATGTAATATTCTAGTTCCATCGTCACCTTGAGCTTAAACACTTCAGAAAAAGTACTATATTAAGGTCTTGTATGACCTCATCTACCTCTGTTCTAGGGATGCTTGGTTCTTCATCGTTCACTATTCTAACTTCGTGTCCTTTGTCTACTACCTCCGCGTCTTCATCATACAGTTCTGCGCAGTACTATTGCCATTTGCCTAGAACGAGTACTTTCTCGATTTCCCTTAGAATATTTTCGGTTTTATGGTTAAATTTTCGTGTTAGTTTCCTTGTTTTTTATACATATCGCGGGTTACACTGGAATTTGACTGTTCTACAATTTCATTAAAAATGTTCTTAGTATAACGTATGATCAAAAATTATTTTAACTACAATGGCTATGGAATAGTTCCTAATTTGTCAAACTTAACATTTCATTTTTAAGTGACTTATAGTTGCATTTATAAATTAGGAACCATTCCATATCAGTACTAGGTAAAAATAAGTTTTTATCACACTACAGCTGCTTTTGTCTAGCCTGTCTAGCACTTCTCATGTCCTTGGTGTCTTTTTTCAATTTCTTCCATTCCTCTCCTTCCTCTTTTTCTTTTTTAACAAATCCCTATTTGCCCTGAGACCGTCAGGTTTTTAGTCTGTACTCTAAGTTTCTGCTACCTATGATTTGTATAATTTTCTGTTTATTGCGAATCTTCTTGTTTCTGGTAATGTTTTTCCCATCTTTGCAGCTACATCTTCCACTTGCTTCTTCTATGTTAGTCTCTCGCCATCTACTTTTATTTCTATAGATGTGCCCAAGCCAGTTCAACTGTTTAGTCGATCTTTTTTACTACTGCATCCATCTTCAAAATCTTTCTGATAGTGCTAATATTTATTCTGTCCCCTCTGGTATGTCCCGAAACTTTCTGTTGGAACTTAGTCTGTGTTTCCGTCACTCTTGATCTTAACTGGTTTGTTAGTACCCAGTTTTCTGCCGCAAACAAGTGTCGACAAGTAGATGGTGTTATAATTTTACATTTTCGTTTTGTAGCTAATTTCCGTTTTCTCAATTATTGTATTATTTAATATAATTATAATATATCTGATTCGCTTTGTTAATTATGTTTGTTATCTCTTCTTCTTTTTTTCTGTTTCAATTAATAACTGATGTGCCCAAATATGTGCATCTCTCTGCTTCTCCGATGCTACTTATCTCTACTCCTATTGATTCCATTTCATTATGATTCTTATTTACCTACATCACTTTACTTTTGTCCGCGTTTATCTTTAGGTTCACTCTTTCTAGTTCTTCTTTCCAAACATCAATAGTTGGTTGAGTTTCTCTATCATGTGTGGTTATTAGCACAATATCATCTTCATAGATTAGGTGTTGTAAGTATACCGGCCATAGATACGGCATTCCAATTCTTGTTCTGTTCGTTTCGTTGGTGCATCGGTTTGCAACCTGTTTCATAAAAATAACGAATAGTAATGGGCACAGGCTGTTACCCTGTATTACTTTCTTATGCATTTTGAATTCCTTATACATTTCCTGGTTTATCTTCACTTGTCCATATCTTTCAATTTTAGTTTGTTGTGTTATTCTCGAATTTACAGCATCGGTCTTGAGTACTAGTGATGGGCTTATTCGAATGAAAAATAACCGGTTATCCGGTTATTGAAATAACCTATGTAACTCGTTTTTCGTTCCAAGTATTCAAATGAAAAATAACCTCATTTTGATACGTACTGCGCTTTGAATATAAAACCTATATTCAAAAGTACTACGTGCCATATCTCAGCGACCTACGCAGTGCTCGAAATTTTGTAAATATAAATACGTCATCACTCATAAAGAAAGCAGGTTGTATTGAAAACACCATTTGGTTATCGCGTAACTACCTCCTATCATAAAAAATATCAAATTCTGGGAACCTGAAACCTGAACGCCTAAAAACTACAAACGTATCAAGCTATAAAACAATTTTTTATTTGCTTACATCTCCAAAGTTTCAATACAAGAGGCGGCGCCTTTAACCCGCCCGATCGATAAAGATAAACGTTTACCCCTGTTCTTATTGCGATTAGCAAGCAGTTCTTTCTACACTTCTTAATAAATTACCTCTTAATTTCCAATACATAACACATAATGTACGGTCGGCGCCTTAGAAATCGGGCACTACACAGTATTATGATATATTTTGCAAGCATTTTTTAAGTGTATAAACTGGGTTTTTACAGTTATTATGGTTTTAATTGTTACGTCAGATTGTTTATTGTTTGTCAATTATGAAATGCCATCTCACATTAATGAAGTAACCGGAGCAAGAATACTCCAAAGACTAGAAGAACATATTACGTGTCCCGATTTCTAAGGCGCCGACCGTACATATTATGTTTTGGTTGCTCTGCTATCTGCAAGTTACGATGTTGATGCAGATGACGGTGAACCGATGTCGATGTAGATGACGGTGAACCGATGTCGATGCAGATGACGGTGAACCGCCAACCGGCAAACCGGCTGACTTAATCGAAACGAATCGAGAGCCAAAATGTATTCGAATGATTATTCAAATAATCATTCGGTTATTAATATCATTCGAATGCAAATAATTCGGTTATGAAAATTGTCCGGTTATGCCCATCACTATCTAGTACCCTTTTCTCGAAGGATGATTCAGTTATTGTGCCTACTCCCCCTTTGTTCTGCTACTTGATTCGACTCCTGAGTAACGTCCAGTATGCTCATCATTTTTCTTTTCATCTTGGTTACACTAATTATTAATATCTTCAATCTGTATTTTTACCATGTTTTTGTTATAATTTCTGGTTCGTTTCCTTGAATTGATGTATTATTCCATGTTCCCATTTTAATTTTCGCTTGATTTTTATGCATTCGTCTTCTTTTAGTATTTTTGACTTAACGTAGCTTGAGCAGTTAGTCTAATTTTTTGGTATCCCACCATGCCAGTGTTGCCTCTTCTTTTTCCGTTTTCGCCAAATTTCTCAATTCCTTTTGTGAATGTGCCTCTGTTTGGGTTAAATCTTGTTCTACATGTACAATATTCTACATTATAATTTCCTTTCCTTCCAACTATCTACTTTTACGATTAACATTGTTGGCCTTCTCTTTTCAATATGTATTTCTTGTAATTGTAATTGGCGTTTTTTATTTTCACTTCCACTTCTACTGCGTCCCTTTCTTTATTATCTTTAAATTCCCGTCCTTTGATTATTATATTCTTTTTCTTTTGCGGTTTGTCCGTGTTTCCTACCTTTCTTTCGAGAAACTTTATTTTTCTTTTGATAAGCTTATCTTCCTCCTTTAGGTAACGCAATCCTTCTTGATAACAATTTTGATCGTTTCTTATCTTTTTCACTTCCCCTTCCTTTATCATTACCGCGAGTTCGTAACTATCACCGTTTTTACCTAAGTATCTACTCTATTTCTTGTTTTTATTAGCTTGATCACCAATCTCTTAATTTTTCACAGACAAGGGTGGTTCGAGGCACCTGAAATGGGTTTGTTTGCTACTTCAAAATAGAGATAACTCGAGAATTAATTATAGTGAGGGCTCAACAAGGTTAAAATTAAACTCCAGGTCATCACGACGTCCCTAACCTTGAAGAAATATCAGCAGAATCTCAGGAAAAATGGTGAGCTGGACCTCAGTCATTTACCCTTGCTTTCAGCTACTAATTTTACTAGAAAAGCACGTTCTGTAGGTCTGTATTAGAACAGAATACAACAAAACACTCAATAATATTCAAATACTATAATGAACAAACTAAATTACAAAAATGTTTGGTACAGTTGTCTTAAGACTAATTTTAACTAATTATTTCCCTGTGTGACGTACGTAGAATTCAAACTAATATGGAAGGCTTGACTTCAAATGCACAAAAAACAGCCAAAAAGTATTTAGAATGTTCTGAAGGCGTTACTAAACCGTAAGGCAGGTAATGCAGAATTCTTTACAATACCTCAAGCCAAGGAGGGAAAAGGAACTCTGCGTTCTAAAGTTTGCTTAGTAGATATGTGCGGTGTTACACGTAGAAATACAAAAAAGGCATTACTGCCAAGTCAACGAGAGATGATCACAAGGGTCGAGAAGATGCATGGACGGAGATGCAACAGGAAGTCGCACAGGTGAAACTTTCCAGCTCGCTCGAAGGACTACGCAGACGTATATTCTGATCCGATATAAAATCGATATTTGGAGCCGGAGGTAAGGTGATACAGTAGAAAATTCCAGAATCGAAAAAGATTATTGGCATAGCACAACTTCATAAATTCGAATTATATCGGCCAGTATTGTTATGCTGTAAAAAACTCCACAATCACTAATAAAAACAGCGTTACGAGTACCACTTTTGAAAATCTTCGCCTCGACACAAAGAACCACCTCTGGCTAAACTTCTATAATGTAACGACTAACGTTGCATTCCGCGGCAAGCTGGCTTCATACTTTTAAATCTTGCATCGATCGAAATCGACAGAACTATCTGGCAGGGCCGGTTTAGGCCACAATAAACAAGAAGTAACTAATTTCAACAAGCGGCGTTACCAATATAAATTAACGTAACACCCGCGTCTCAATTATCATTAAAGTTGGAGCCGTGACTCAATACTTGCAATTTCTTTTGTGTGGAATATTATTTCTACGGTGAGCAACAGTCAACGTTTCCTTGGCGATATACTATAATTTTTCCCACTCTGACTTTGAATCCTGCGTGTTCATAGTATTACATATATATTAAGAGAGTATGTATTCAAAATCTAAACAAAATAATAATAATAATAATAATAATAATTTATTGTGCCAATTACAGAACAGTAATTCCATTTACAATTGACACATTAATAAACTCACTGAAATGCAAAAATGAACATACCTAATTTTACAAAAACCTAATGTGACGGAAATTGAAAATTAAAAAATTAAACCACTAAAAAGAGAAGTCTACCAATTATGAGTGTACATTCATGTTGGGGAGGACTGCGAACGTACATAGACATATAATATAAACAATAAATAATTTATAGTTCACTATACGCCACCGATTTAATCATATTCCGTTTCATATGAAAAATATCAATATGGGATAATATTCTGTTTGCCACAGAGCACATTCTATACAAAGGTGAACTGATTGAACTATTAGATACATGAGTAGGTAAATAAAAGACTTCACTACTACGTCTGATTACAGCTGGAACACGGACGGGAATTCGTGCCAACATGGTAGGATTGATTTCAAGTCCATTGAGTATTTTATATATTTGAAATAATGAAGCTACCTGTCGACGTTTATAAAGTGAATGCTTTTTATATAAGTTCAAAAGATTAATATATGGTTCAAATTTAGGATATACGCCGGTTGCTCTAAAATAAATGTACCGCATAAAACGTTTTTGAATTTTTTCAATCATGTTATTAAATTTGGAGTAAAAAGGACTCCACACTACAGAGGCATACTCCAATACAGGAAGTAAAAACGCAGAGTATAATCGCCATAGCACTGAAACAGTTTTAAAATCTTTAGTATTTCTTACAAGAAAACCGTACACTCGATATGCCTTTTGAACCATTGACTCAATGTGTTTATGAAATGATAGTTTGCAATCAAATACAACTCCCAAGTCACGCTTTTGATCAACTTTGCCAATTTCTTGACCGTTAATTGTATACTGATGTACTATTGGTGTTTTCCTTCTAGTAAAAGTAAGACTGGTGCATTTTTGAATATTTAAACGTAAATTATTTTTCTGGCACCAATTGTAAACCTCATTTAAAACATTTTGTAATTGAAAGCAATCATTTAATGACGTTACCTCTTTATAGATCTTAAGATCATCTGCAAACATTAAGGTATGACAATTATCCTTCGGAATACATAAAATATCATTCACAAAGATAAGAAAAAATAGAGGCCCCAGGTTAGTACCTTGAGGTACTCCACATTTAACATTAAATTCAATAGAACTTTCCAATTCATAAGTTACAAATTGAGATCGACCTGCAAGGTACGAACGAAGAAATTCAATTAAATTGCTGTGAAAACCAAATAGTTCAAATTTCTTTAACAATATGTTATGATCCACTAGGTCAAAGGCCTTAGAGAAATCAGTAAAGATAACGTCAACTTGGGATTTGATATTAATTATTTCGGAGACATCCTGAGTGAATTGAATTAAATTGGAAGTTGTAGACCTAGCCGGTAAAAAGCCATGTTGATCTAATGAAATTTTAGGTTGCACAAACTGTAATATCTTTTTATACAATATGGTTTCGAAGATTTTAGCAAATGAATTTATTATAGTCACTGGTCTATAATTACAAATATCCGATTTATCGCCTGCTATGAATAGATTGAAAGGTTTAGCAATCTAGTTCGTCACACGTTGTCATGGAAACAATGTTTTAGTGGTTTATCTTTCGCAGATAATTCCCATTTTTCAAACATTAACATTCTGTATCTCCCACATGGATAAGAATCGGACAACTATTTATTAACAAATTCCACTCAAACTGATCTATTCTATGACATCCCAATGATTACATGCTAATTGGCAAGCACTCGATCTAATTAACAATACATTTCATAACGGTGCGAAACAATTCTTAGAGTCTAATTAGCGTTGAAACGCCAAAAAGATGTGTAAAATTGAATGAATTTCCTTCTCCGATTATTATCACAAGCCTGATTATCTTTATCTAATGTTCTTCCACATTATTTAACTAAGGATAGCCAGCTATTAATATCGTGTCAAACATAAACTGTTTGTATAAGTATTAGACACACCGCAATACTGAATATTCATTCATTGTTTATCTATAAGCTCTTTTACCTTTCGGTGTCGAGAACCATTCATACCTCGCGGGAATTGCAACAGCGGCAATGGGCCGCACGCTACTTACATTACGCTCCCCATCATCGAAACATACAATACAATCAACACTCCAACACCTACCTTACAGCTTACTCCACTAATTAGTTCAAATCCATTGCCGCTCCAAGAAAATTCTCGGCTACGACCAGATTTGAACCCATGTCCACCTGGTTGCAGACTGCTAACCCACTCAACCACCCAGGCGGCCATGTTGAATATTCTAAAACGAAATTTTATTATGTTAACTTTTACAAACGAGTTATTGCAAAACTAACAATACATCGGCGTTCTTAATTCGGTACGTGGTACTTGTATTTACTTTGATCGTAAACACTGTCAGTTCTTCACCTAGTCGTTGCAGCCCTTTGTACGTTAATTAATAATTTTAAATAAGATTCTAATAATATAAATACTAGGACGATTAGGCAAAAATTGCAAAGTCTTATTAAGGTCATGGTAATTGAGACGTATATTATTCGTCTTAAAAGAACTCTTATCTAAACAATAATGGAGACAACAAAGTTTATGCAAGAAAACATTTTAAAGTTGCAGATTCAGAACACTTTTGTTACAGTTGTTAAGACTGCTATGTTGCGTACTTCCATTGAACAGCGCCTTTGATGTCCAGAATAATACCAACAGTAGGCAACTGTTTATGACTTGCGGCTTTCCGGTAACACTAATAATGTTAGTCTCAATTTCAGGAAAGTATGGTGCAAGAAGTGTTTGATGTCCAAACCAGAAAGGCACGACTTAAAAATAGCACGCAAATAAAATTCACTTCTTTCGGCACAACCTAAAAGTAAGGTCTGGACATCTGCCAGCGGAAACTATAATTTTATGGCTATTATTCAAAGGACGTAACTAGAAGTGCGGAATACGTTAAACAGTTCTACCTAAATTGCAGTTTCAAATAGAGCGACACAGTTTAACTATTTGAGCGTGCACCATGCTCGTTCACCTAACAATTAATGGCTGAAACATGGAAGTTATTTGACCGAAAAGGTGCTGGCTTTGTGGAAATAGAAGAGGGCGAAACATTCCAGAATTTCCAGACCCGAAATCAGATTTTAAAGCACGTGTTTCCGATACTGCAAGGAGAATCGCAAGCCCCATTTTTCATCTCGGATGCACTATGTGGTGATATATGCTAGGATTACCGATCCCAAAACAAATATCCCCAGATCTGCAGCAAAGTTTTAACTCCTCTGTTATATTTCTTGATAAAAATATATAATTCAGGAAGCTGCTTCTGTTTGACGTTGTTCCACATTTAAAAAATAATATAAAACAAACTCTAATATAGAAGCCATAATAACCAGAGCCAAGTTCATATTCCTTGCAAACCTTCAATATTAATTAATCGAACATTTCTGTATGCAGCTTCATTTGCCAGGTTACTTAAGATTATCGAAACAAAAGAGCGGACAAATATATTTTAATAGAAAATTATAGGTGTAATCGATTCTACCGTACCTAATTAGTGGACGAATACATATAAAGTGCAAATTCAGAATTACATCCTACAAAGTACAGATGATTATTCGCTAAACATAGGTTGAAGTGGAACACAATTTAAAAGGCACAAATATACATCACAACAGTTTAAAAAGGTGTTTGCTCCTTGGATGGGAAAACATTGAGTGCGTTCAGGCACAAAGCTCGTGAAGCGAACTATAGATAACGGCTAGAATTCCAAATACAGCCTCCGAAATTCTAATGGAGTTCGGCAGGTACGGTAGCCACCGAGTGAAGCACTTAGCATCGAACCACTGTCTACAGTATTAAATAACTTTACACAAAGGGATTATCAAAACCTGCTATTTAATTCCTTTGTTCAGCCCCTTTCTGCCCACTAGGAAAGTCGCGTAGCTGGTACAGAATCGAGTCAGGTAGAGCTTCAAGCAGCTCATACTACGGTCAAGAATGGCATGTGTTTTACAAGGCCCATATCAGGTCAAGGTCAACGCCCTCAAGGTGAGAATAGCGAACAGCATCAGCTCAGAACCTGTGGCTATAATAAAAAAGCCCACAATAGAATCACGGAATATCTTAAACACAGCACGAGAAAAGCTTCAATCGACTTACCCCAAATTGTTTTGAGAAACATGAAGAAGTGGATCAGCAAGGCGTTTTAATTGGCCAGAATTGACGTAAGAAAACATTTCTCAGTAAATCTTCAGGGTTACTTAAGCCGCCAATATCAGCGAGGGCAAATTCCAACAAC
This sequence comes from Agriotes lineatus, assembly GCA_940337035.1. Classification (NCBI taxonomy): domain Eukaryota; kingdom Metazoa; phylum Arthropoda; class Insecta; order Coleoptera; family Elateridae; genus Agriotes; species Agriotes lineatus. The sequence goes on along the minus strand of OW679202.1, from coordinate 52,190,179 downwards.
CATACACTGCATGGACGCAAAATCACTGGATAATTTAAAAGGCGCTAAAACTGTTCGCCGTCACAGCATCGAAAGGAAAGAACGGAAGCCGTGAACAAAAACCAGTTCATGTCGCTTTTCGTGTCGATAAGGTCAATATCCAACCGGGCCAGGAGCGTGCGAAATTCTAAATCTGTACTACAGACGCCGGAATAACCTAAAGTGTTCCCACAGATCTGAGAAGTTTAAAGAGGCGCGTTCTAAACGTAACACCATAGCGGTGGGCATAATGCACGTAGAAGACTAGGAATGCAATTTATGGATAATGAAAAAGTGACATTCTAGCAAGGGCCTTGAAAAAGCTCACGGGCATTGCAATCCTTCGAAAAACGTTAATATCTGGAACTGCTCATTGTCTGGAAAACCAAGGTACAAGCTTATTAAAGTCCGAAAAAAAAATAACGGGCAGCACTATATAGAAAGCGTTTGTAAGTTAGACAGCGCTTTCACTGCATCAACAGTCGCGTTAGTATTTACTACAATTGTTTCGAAAATTATGTATAAGTATACCATTGAGTATTAAAATAGCTTATTAGTTTACTGCATATTTATTTCATTGGTGTATGAGTGCAGCAACAAGGCAAAAAATAAAAAAAAATATGAAGAAATCCGTAAAATTTTAAGATGATAAACCACAACTGCGACACTAAAATACAACAAAAAGCACTCTGCTATCTAACAACTGCAAAATATAATCTACAGAATGAAACAAATGGGAACAGCATGATTTTGTTATAAAGTGAAACATTAAAATACCAAGCACTCAGTACTAACACAATAATATTCACAACGGGACTTGCATGAGCTCTGGTGGGAAGACTATAATCAAATCGGTCATGTTTTAATAGTAACTAGGAACGATAAAGAGCAGACATAAGATCTTACAGAAGAGTCGATAACGATTCTGATCACTTTATGATTGGAATGAAAATAGAACAAACTAGCTCGATCAATAATCATGAAAAAAATGATACTGGAATGAATATGAGAATGTAGAATTTAGTACAATAATTGAAAGGTGTATAACTACCCGTGCCTGTCAGCAGTCAGAGAATTTCAAAAATGTATGGACTAATTATGGTGCCTCTTGTTATTCGTGCCCAAATATTTCAACCGAACCGAATTTGCCGTCTTGCTTTTCCAAACTGTTTCAGATTTTCAAGGGCGGATATCAGGTTGGTAAATCCATTGTGTCCCGCACTTGAACGTCGGCTACATCTTACGCTCCCCGGCCACCATACCAACTCCTTTGGTGGTCGTAATGTAATGGTTGCATGAATTGTACGGGACATTTTTAATTTAATCGTATAATGTTTTTAACTACGTAGAAAATGAAGTGAAGTGGATGAGAAAGTTGCTTTTATACTTTTGGGTCCTCCATATCGTTCCAGTTGCTCCAGGTACATTTGAGTGGAAGCGGCGCTGCGCTTGCTTGTACGAGACTCTGCGCATGCTGGTTGACGTCGTCTTATCTTCTATTCGAGCGATAGCGCGATGTAACCGCAGATTGTGACGGAAAAAGGGCCGTACACATTTCTGACATGATATTGATGCTTTAGATAAATTTGCTACTGGCGCTAAAGCGGCCCTGAAAAAGGGCATTCTCTCCTAAATCAAAAGATTAAGCTAGCCACATACCCCTGCCGCGGCCGAAAATGTCTTGTAAAACCACACCGTGTGTGGTTAGTAACACGCTCTGGACCTACATTAAGAGGAAGAAGAAGAAGAAGAAGAAGAAGAATTGCCCAATACTGTTCGTCCGTAGATACAGAAAGGTTGCTTCGCACCTAAAATAATTAATTTTAATATAATCGACGAAGTAATAATAAAGCTTTCTAATTAACTCAGTCTTTAACTAAGCGAAATCTTAATGGTAAGCTTCAAGAGAAAAGAAGTGCAAAATCATCTAAAATTAGCTCAGTGGGAAGGGGTGGGTCGTTGGCTGAAAGAACAGTGGCTCGGTTGCAATAATCAAAACAATTGTACTTGGAAAGATACGGAAAACAACTTTGTGTTATTTTTATGATCGCCACCTGATGTCCTTTTGCCGGTGAAGTAGTGAGGGGATTGCAATAGGAAAAATTCTCTCCTAGGTCGGTTGGTGTATGTGATCAGTTCCAAAATTGAGATATACTTTCGTAACCTCTGAAAAGCTTATCCTACTTCAAGAATACGCGAAACTCGATTAAGACAATCTTGACAAAAATGCATACATCTAAGCGGCCACCATCTGAAGGCCAGAACCGCAACAAGCAAAAATAATAGAATCCCGAAATATTCTACCTGCTCGTCACTTCTCATCGTGCCATAAGAATACGTTGTCGCCAAACCAGCTTATATAGCTGAAGATGTTACTATAATCTTAACGGGAATACTCCTCGAAACTTATTTCACATTTATTACTTACTTATAAACCGTATACTATACAAGTTGACGGTTAATCGAACATGCATAAAAAGCAGGCTCAACTTATCTGAATGCAGCGAAGTAAACGGCAATTATTCGTGAAACTGAGACTGAGAAAAAATCCTGGCTTGGAGAGAGGCCAAGATAACAACCGAAAGTTTTCCGGACTCGAAGGACGGACCAAAAATTAGCAACTTCAATTACTACGACTGAAATTGCGTACATCTACACCCATAGAAGTAGAGTGTTGGGGGACGGTTCATAGCTGCACGGTATGGGTTCCTTCGAATAAGTCCGGTACACAAATCGAGATGACATTCTCCGGTACTCAACGAGACAAGATGGAAATATCAGGTAAGCAGGCTGCGTTGGTGGGAGCTGTATACATCCCACAACAATTCAAAAATGCCCTAAAATGGAAGCCCCAGAGCAGCTGACAAAAAAGAAGACGTAGAACCAAGTGGCGAAAGAAAAAATGGAAACGTAGAAAAAATAGTGACTTTAAATGAAATCTATTGCCAAAACAGAACAAAATGGTAAGCTTATGTAGACTGCTGCCTATGCTCCAATCCAGGGTTTAGAAATATAATGATGATGTTAAGTTTCCCTTGTATTACCTTGTTTCATATGTCTTTGTCAGCTTTGCTCTGTTGATAAGATAGTCTATCAATAAATAGCCTATCAGTATGGCTATTGAGAGCGAGCGATTCTAATGCCATATTATCGTATAATAGTGTATAGTCACTTCTTTCCCGCAGACGAGTTCTATTCCAATAGGCGATGGCACACTATGACATCAAGGGGAGCGAGTGGGTGGACGAGTTTGGCAAGAGAAGCTGCAGCGGGCTACGGCGACTTAAGGTTCAATTTTATACCGAAGTGCCTGTCGAAGCACATAGTACGCGAAATGACCGTGATGCGATGAAGCGCAAGATGGAGAGCTACTACGGTCACGTGACTGACCGAGAGGTTCATTCTGAAGCTCGAAGTCGGAGCAAATTTATCGCACTGTTGGACAAGCCACGGAGGCATTTGTTCCTACTTGGTGTGGATCGGGAAGACCGATGACGAAACATGTGACTGCGGTGAGCACTGGTACACCGCAGAACACGTGTTGTTTGAATGTCCACTGCAAGCGCAGCACAGAAGTATGCTTTAAAGACGCTTGGAGCAGCGGAGCTGAGGTAGCCGGAAAGGAACCAGAAAGCTAGTGAGTACTTCGGGAGTGTGCGGGAAAGACCAAATATTACGGGTGGAGCGCATTTTTATATCAGTCAAACTATTACTTACAAATGTTGACATTTTAACGAATGTAACGAATTAAAATATTCAAAAAAAAATCAAATTCTATTATATCCAATATTATAACCGTTTTGTCCATAACATCGAACAGTGGAGTGGGTATAAGCATATCAAGTTTAAGTGCAAAATAAAAGCAAAATATTCATAAAACGACAAGCTATAAATTTTATCCTCCATCGTAATTCAGAAACTGAGTTCCAAAATCTAATGACAGCTATTAAATCTGCGTAGGCTATATATTTCCAAAATATAGGGACAATGATCGAAAGATTTTTTACAACCCTGGCAGTTGTATAAATGAAGTCGTTGAACCACTACCTCGAAGAGTTCAATTTATGCTTTCAATTACTTCAACCCTGTTATCTGGCGATGTTCGGCGAGTAATTTCCAATAGGGGTTTATGGCGGAACTCATATATTTCAAAAATGTGTGGGATATTCTCGGACACTAAAACGAAATGATGGAACAATATCATACTTTCATAGCACCCATTTGTGAAAACGTTTGGAAAAAGTGTGCTAGGGATAGCTAGCATGACTGTAGAATAGTGTCTTGTAATAATACGTATATTTGAGTAATTTGTAATTAAATAGAAACTATAACATTTATGCAATGGTTAATAAATTGGGGCTACAAATTATTATACAGTCAAGTACATTGAAATCCTTATCAGCCTTATCTACCATATTTATCGCCATAGTAAAACTGCTTACATACATGCACCACATTTAAATTTTAGTTCAAATTAAATGCAATTTTCGCTTGCAAAATTCTTTTGCTTACTATACAAATATTTATCAAGACGTTGCTGCACCTAGAATTCAAAATGTAATTTTTAAATAATAATAATAATAACAAACTTATTCTTAAAATTATAGTTTGGAATTGCCGAAGTGTGTAGCAAATGTGCCAGCTGACTCTTAAGTAGGAGGTGTGTTCGAAAGATAAAGCGGTTTGAGGCAGTCCAAACCAGGATTTAATTATTTAAGAGAGCTCGGAGGCGATTAAGCTAAGCAGAGATCATTAAATAATAAACGAGGATCTAAATCTCATATTAAAAATATCAATTAGCACACAGCAACCAGCAGAGTCATTTACGCGGAAATACTATAACGCATAATCGTAATCAACAGAAACAAAGAACTCAAAAACAGAGGTGCAAGACGCTATCCAATAATCCCTGAAGTTAAGCGTATAAGCGGTAAGTAATCTAATTTAACAACAAAGTTCGGGGAAGTACACCATGTTTGATTCAGAGCAGAATGTAGCATCGGCTTACTGCCGAGCAGAAGAAAGGTATTAAGAACTGCTTCACCAGTACTTCGGTAGGTGAACAATAAATAACCATTTTTAGACTAATTACAACTACTCGAAAGTTGAGCGCAGAATGACTTAAAGAATTACTAGAAGATGACTCGGACCGTCTGCAGCTACCCTATGATCCTCCAACCGATCGCAACACCAAACAGTTATCAGTAGGTAACCCACTAGCTACAGTTTTACCCTCTAAATGCATACATTATTATAAACCATTGCGGATTAATTCGCAGAAAACATTTAATGTTTATCAAGATTGCAGATATTCGGCCTACTCCTGACAGTTATGCTGAGTACTCTGAGGACAACTGACCTACCCCGGGTCATCGTGCTGACCGGTCACCGAAGATTCAATTTATTATTACTATATACTATATATGTGAGCGGTCTTCTACAGCTGCCTTGGCCGTCTTCCGCATCCCATTGTTCATGCTTTCTTGTCTCTATAATCTTCGTCTTCTAATTGTCGTTTTTGCATAGCCTCTGCAACACAAACATTTCAACACTTTCTAGGTCTACCTCTTTTCCTTCTGTAAACTGGTTTCCAATTCCAGATTTTTTGTGGTAACCTGTTTTCATTCATTCTTCTCATGTGTCCGTACCATTTCAATTGTATCGAGCAATAACGTTTCTACATGCATTATTTCTTTGACCCTTTCATTTCTTATATGGTCAAATAAAATGTATAGCCACAACATCTTCTCCAGTACATCATTTCAACTGCTGTTATTTTATTTGCCATATTTTGATTAATTGTCCATGCTCCATAGGTAACACAACTTTCAACTAAAGTACCGAATAGGCGCTTCTTTGTTTTATTTGAAACTGAGTTATTCCATAGTACTGAATGTAGTTGTCTTGTTATAATTTCTTTTCTTTACTTTGTTTTGTATATCTCGATCATCTCTCTCATCTGATGTTAGTGTGACCCCTAAATATTTGTATTCATTAGTAACTTTAATTGTACCTTTTTCTGTTTGCAAATCTTGCTCTTGTCTTCCAATTACCATGTACTGTTTTTTCTAGACCCCACCTGTCATTCTCTTCTGTTAACTTTCTGAACATGTGATGTATGCCATCTTGATCTTCCGCAAATAACAAATTATAGATCTAATCGTCTTCTGTTTCAATTCCCATTCTGCTACACTTTCGTGTCCATTCCTTCAGTACTTTGTTAACATATATTTTGAAAAGCGTTGGTGAAATGCAGCAACCTTGTCGTAAACCTTTGGTTACTATAAAAACATCTGAATAATTTTGTCCTACTTTTATTCTACTTTCGCTCTCTTCATATAGGAGCTTTACTGCATATATGTAACTTTTCTCCACGTTGTTGTCTTCCATGGTGTCCCATAGCTTATTTATTGGAACACTGTCGTAGGCTTTCTTCAAGTCAATAAATACCATATGGAGCTCTCTTCAGCATGCTATGGTCTTTTCAATTAATTGCTTAAGGCAGAAGATGTTGTCGACACAAGCTCTTTCAGGTCTGAAATCATTTTGTTGTTCTGTTTCTATTGCTTGCTCTTCTATTCTTGATTTTAATATTCGTCGGTACAGTCTACCCACAGAGGAAGTTACACTAATTCCCCTGTAATTGTCACAAGTTCTTTTGTCTTTTTTGTAAGTAGAACTAATGTGTGCTACATTCCATTCTTTTGGAACATTGTCACTTCTTATACATATATTAAATATATCGGCAACTTCTTCTAATGCTACTACTGGGTACTGCTTAATCAACTCTATGGGTATACCTCCAGGACCCGGTGACCAGTTATTTTTCATATTCTTCAATGCTGTTCTAATTTCGTCTACTGATACATAACGTACTTGTGTATCTATTCGTTCCGTAGTATACTTGACTTCCCTATAGGTAGGCCTGTCTGTTAGCGATTCTTGATAATATTTTTACCAGGTATCCATTCCAATTGAATCTATTATGGTGGCTTCCCTTGTGTTTTTCTTCAATGACCTTATCGTTTTCCATGCCTAGATCTAGAACTTCCTATTACATTAGCTTATCTATGTCATCACATCTTCTGTCCCAGGTCTGTTTTTTTTGGTCTTTTCACAGCCTTCTTTACTTCGTAATTATGCCTCATGTAATTTTTCCTGTCTTCTGAATCTCCCTTACTTAGCCATTTCTGATAAGCTGCTTTCCTTTAATCTATTAGATTTTCTAGGTCGTCTGTCCACCAAGTATCATTTTTGTTTCTTTCTGTTTTTGTTTCTCTCTCCCCTAGCGCTTCTTTTGCAGCTTGGAGGATATACCTTTTTAAGAATTCGTACCTTTGCTCAATATTACCATTCCGAGGTTGTTTCATTTTCTCCACTAGTCTTAGTTTATACAGAAAACTTGATGATTTACTTTGGCGGGTATCGGGGGGCAATCAGGAATTTCATAGTTTGGTTGTTCAACATTTCTGTTTTTTATTTTCTGATATTTATAGTTTAGGCATGTTTTAGCTTTCAACAATAAATGATCTGAACCACAAGAAGCGTCTCTTTGTACCCGGACATCTAATACTGTTATGTGGGAAGATTGCCTCATAATTACATAATCAATAATACTTTTTTGTCCCTTAGTGGGCTGAGTTCATGTGTACTTGTGAATATTTTTATGCTCAAAAAAGCCATTCATTATGTTTATTGGTAATATTGGTGACACACGTCTATTAACCTTCTGCCATTATCAGCATGTCGTCCGCTTAGAGGATCATGTATTTTACTTCCTACCAGTCCATTAAAGCCTCTCAGTAATATAACTGTAAAAGAAGAGTCAAGTTTTCCATAAAAAAAATTACATCTGCGTTTGCATCGTCATTTGGTGCATATACACCTACTACTAACTAAAACATTTTGCCCTGAGATGACTATTTCTAGGGTGATTAGGCGTTCATTTACAGCTGTCCAACTTTTAATAAGTCGTCTATGTTTTCTACGTATGGCTATGGACACTCCGGCTTTAGATTGTTTATCTTTATCTACGCCGCTGTAGAAATGCAGGTAATTGCCCTTTATTTCATTACCATTTCATTTCTTCTTGGTTTCACTTAGTACTGCTACGTCTATGTGAAACTCTTCTAACGTTCTCAATACTTCTTGATATTTATTACTGACACCTTGAACATTCTAGCATCCAAAATCCATTATTTTTTTTCTTCGCCTGCGTCGTGGTCTAGAATTTTCCGTCCGATTTCGAGACTTCTCACTAGGATTTTTTGCCAGATCGATTTTTTGGCGGGTAGCAAACCCATCGCCGCCCTGACCCTCCTCCTTTACCTGGGCTTGGGACTGGCAACATTAGTACTTGTACCACTGCAGGCGGTGTTTTACTGTATAAACAAAATACATCCAGGGAGAGCATTGCAATAACATGTTTGGATTAGTTGAAGTTTTGTTTCAACAAACGTTTTTTGGACAGCGCCATGCGCAATTGTCCACGACTAAAATCCTGATGCCGTATATATAAAACAACACCTCAGCTAGTGTTTCCCTCTGTGCATTATTCAAAGAAAAATAGACGTTTGGTCAGATGGAGTTAAGTAACTACGAGGAAGTAAATCTAGTCCAGTGTTTTCACCAGTACCTATTTCTAATTGTAAACAATTATCATAGCTGTTGCGATCAATTTCTCTTGCTCTAATTAGTAGTCCCTGGAAAACATTTACTTCTTTAATGCTCCTGTAATTAAATTATTCACTTATTTATTACTTGCGACTTCACTACAATGTTGATCTAAGCCGAAAAAATAGCAATTTCAACCAATTAACCTCTGGAATTCTTCCACCTAAGACATTTATCTAAAATTAGTACGGAAGTTCACCACCGAGGTTCATATATACCGACAAATATTATAAAATTGTAAATAAATGTGCGATAAGAAATGGCGTGTTAATCGCTTTGATTTAAAAAATAACAGCTGATTAGCTGATCAAAAAAAGTAATTATATTTTAAATATATAGGTAATAATACTTGAATTTCCTGCAAAATATTTTTAAAACTGATTTTACTACCGGTATACGCTTTGCAAAAGCAAATTTGTCCAGTAAATTCTGTAATACATATGTATTAATTAACTGGGTATAATTCATGCGTCTGGAAACTTAATATTATTAACTTCAGATCAGATAATTTTCGAGTATATTCAAGAGAGGGACACATATGTTTTTACACCGAGTATGTCTAACATGCAACGTGCTTAATTATATCGGGTTACCTGCGTAATGATTACGCGTCAATTATTCTAAATGCACGCATAGACCCAGCATATCAATGGCTCTCAATTAGTAGCTAGCGTGGAATGCTATCAACTATGAAGGCTTTTGACCCTGTGGAGACCGCAACTTACGGTTGGCAATATTAGAATACAGTGACGCTATTCTACGCAATGTAGCACTCCCCTTAATTAATTCTTACATAACAAATCATTTGCGTAGGTAGATATCGTACTTGTCGGTGGTATGGCTGCTTATAATGGTACAACATATAACGGAATATATAATCAAGTGCTTAATGAAACTGCGTTTAAAGCCTTAATGTCGAGGCTTAGTACTTATTTACTGCCTACAATGTGCCTGTACATTTCACGTACAATTAAAATGCGTGCCATTTTTATTTTCTTTTTTCTTGTTATCAGCGAAATATAAATAAGTTTTAGGGTACATTAATTCTGTATTTTACTTACATCGGGTGGCTTAAAATCAATTACATCTAGTATGCTTCGAATTTCCCATAATGCCATACCAATAACAATCTAGGGCACTTAATAATTTACATGCAAACAAATTTCAAAGCCTACTAGATGTAATTATTTTTAAGACACCCGGTATTTTGTATTTGTTTGATTGTTCAACTGTTCCAAACGAGAAGAACATAATTTAGACAATTTTTGGGATTATTCACGTAACATAAACTATAAAATATTATTTTACGAATGTTAAAACTAAGAAGTATAAATTAATGATAGTGTTGGACTCTAGTTTGAAGATTAATTAAACAGATGTATTTTTGTGCTATTAGTTTGCAACGTTTCAGTTAAATTAAAATGTTCTCAGGGCTTTGTGCATTTTTGCCAAAATTATTCATAAGCACGTTCACTGCATTTCTTAAATTTATAACTTTATTACCCTAACAGGCTATCGTATTTGCAACCCTAATAAACCTTTGTCGATACTGCGCTGGTTCGCGAGAATCGCAAAATTTTAGTTTCCACGCCAAAGTTACCGAACGTTTCATTGGCTATTTAGACACCCCCACGGGACTTGCAAATAACCTACAAAATTTCAACTTAGTTTTTAAGCAGTATCATAGAATCATGTTAACCATCCAAGAACGCAGACGTCACTCTTAAGTGCTATTGGTATATATTATGTTAATATAATCTAAAACTTTAAAATCAACACTCTTTAATTTATTTAACTATACCAACATATATTGTGGTGTAGAACGCTACACTGTATCACCAATCCATGTGGTCCTTCGAGCCGGATACAGTTTAAACAATTAATACAACAAATTCGGGCAAAAATTGTGAAGCAAATCCATTCAAGCGACCAACCTCAGAATCGGCAGCGGAAGCGGTCAGCCAAAAGCGCGCCTAAGGCCCCCCACGAGTTCACGAGGAGTCCATACAGTCATATAACAATGCAACCACAGCGGTAAGTCCCCAAAACAATCCTTTATTTTGTGTTTACCTCACTTGCCGGATTTGAATCAAAATAAGTTTAACAGATGCCAATTCTTTAGATAAATTAAAACGCCGACGCCAAGTAATCGTTGCAAACTTAGAAATATTCCAAACGTTCATTGCTTCTGTAAGTAAAGATAATGTTTCCTTAGATATCCAAATGCGATATGATGATGCTAAACCTTTAACTAATAAATTTAACGAAATTCAATGCAAAATCGAGAAACTTATCCCTTTAACCAAGCTAACGACCGAAGTCAATAAGCGAGAGCATTTCCAGTTAATTTATTATAAAGCTTTATCTACGGCTAAACAATTAATATCGCAAAGCGAAACAATACGTGCTACCTCTGTTGCCAGTTTTAATGCTAACTATCAGACACATAAACTTAAGCTACCTGAGTTGCAATTAAACACGTTTGATGGAAGGCAAACTGATTGGGCAAATTATCACGATCTTTTCAAATCACTTATTCAATCCAACGAATCACTTTCATTTGTAGACAAATTTCAATATTTGAAAGGTTCATTAATCGGTGATGCTGCTAGAGTAATCAGATCAATTGCGGTCGCTGAACAAAACTACACAATTGCTTGGAATAGATTATACGATAGGTTTGACGACAAAGGGGGCACCATATTAGAGCACATTCAAGGTCTTTTAGATCTTAAATCTCCAAAACGGGAATCAAACAGCATTCGTCAATTTGCAGAAGACATATCGAATCACTTAGAATCCGTCAAAGTGTTAGACAGCTCAAGCAGTAATGTATTAAATGAATTATTAATTCATTTGCTTTCAACGAAGTTAGACACAGATGCAAAACGCGATTGGGAACGAGAATCCATCTCAATTGAAATGCCTAGACCTGAAGCCTTTTGTAATATTCTTATAAAACGTGAAAAGCTATCTGACAAAATTCAACCTGACACTTCGTCAAAACAATATTCAAATCAACCCTCCAAAGCTTCTCGCAATAAATTCACGAAACAATTAAATTTTAATTGTGCTGCAGGCATAGTAAATCAAAGCTACCCATACTGTCAACAAGCTGACAAAATCTATTACTGTCAATCTTTCATTAGTCTACTGGTTGAAGATAGATTCAACTATATTAAAAATTCAAAAAGATGCACTAATTGTTTAAGAGCTAACCACTTTACCAAAGATTGCAAGTCAATTCCATGTCGCACGTGCAATAAGAAACACCACACTCTCCTTCATTTCGGAGACAGTAATCAAGCTATAACTGAAATTCAAACACATCAACAAACAAATTCGAACTTAACGAACCCAGAAACACATGTAGTAGCATACCATTCTAATTTCAACACCGCTCAAGTCATTTTAGCTACTGCAATCTTTGAAATTAGAAATTAAGGCGGAACGTGGTCAAACTGCCGTGCATTATTAGACCCTGAATCACAATGCAGTATGATCACTAGCGATTTATTCAAAAAACTTAATCTTCAACCATTAGCGACAAATTCGTTGCTAGTCGGAATTAATCAAGCATTATGCAGGATTAAACACCGGTCCATTGTCACAATCAAATCAAAACACATTAACTTTCAATCAAACATCAGTTGTTTAATTCTAGACAAAATCACGGAACATCTTCCAACAGCCTCGTTTAATCGAAATCAATTAAATATCCCAGAAAACATTAAGCTTGCTGACCCAGATTTTAATAAATAATCAGATATAGATGTTTTAATCGGCGCAGATCTTTTCTGGAATTCACTGTGTCGGAGCAATGAATTGCGGCTCCAATCAGCCAACCATTCAAAAAACCAAACTAGGCTGGATCATCTCTGGTCCTCCTACACATCCAGTCTTTTCAAACAAAATCATAAGCAATTGTTCTATAAACAAACAAGTTCAAACGCAATTGGAGAAATTTTGGACCCTCGAATCATGCGTAAACGAATCAAATAATCAGTCAAAGAAAGACGTTTTATGCGACAACTATTTCCAATAAACGACCACTCGAGATGAAACCGGACGATTCACAGTCTCCGTTCTTTTTAATAAAATCTAAATAAACTAGGTGATTCCTATTCAACGGTATTACGCTCTTTTTACTCATTAAAACAAAAACTCTTAAAAAATCAATCATTAAAACAATAATACGCCGAATTCATAGATGAATACCTTAACCTAGGTCACATGTCCAAAGCAGCCGCCAATCAAATCGCAAACGGTTATTATTTACCTCACCATGCTGTAATCCGAGACGATCACATAACCACCAAGCTCCGAGTCGTCTTTTATGGTTCATCCAAGTCTTCATCAGGTAAATCGTTAAACGATGTTCAGTTTGTCGGGCCAGCATTACAGAATGATTTGCTATCAATCTTAATTCGTTTTCGGCAACACAAGTTTGTAATTAAAGCAGACATCGAAAACATGTACAGGCAGATCCTAATTACACCGAACCAAAGGCAATATCAAAATATTTTATGGCGATCCAACCCAGATGACTCAATTCAGACATTCACTCTAAACACAGTGACGTATGGTACAGCTAGCGCACCATCCTTAGCAATTCGAACATTAAATCAATTATCAATCGAAACTAAAAATTCAAACCCATTTATAAGCTCGATTATTCAAAACGATTTTTTCGTCGATGATCTTTTATCTGGTGGTAAAACATCAACACAAATTAAACAAATTCAAAGAGAAACAACGCAAATTTTAAATACCGCAGGTTTCACACTCAGAAAGTGGGTCTCTAATGACAGGTCAATTTAACAATCAGATCATCAAACAGCAATCAATCTCGCTAGCCTAGACAACCAAGCCATATCCAAAACGCTTGGCATTCAATGGAATAACAAAACAGACTCATTGCAATTTTTGATTCAACTCAATTCAAAATCACGCATTTCAAAACGCTCAATTATATCGGAAATTGCACAGATATTCGATCCTCTCGGAATAGTGGGCCCATGTGTTGTCACAGCAAAAATAATTTTGCAACAGCTGTGGCAACTAAACTTATCATGGGACGAATCAATACCGTCAAATCTTTACACGCAATGGGCAGAATTCAAATCACAATGAGACGAGTTAAATCAAATTTCAATTCCGCGATATGTTTTATGCAATAATCCAAAATAAATCGAGATGCATGGTTTCAAATGTTCTCACGGCTTTTTGCATTTTCGCCAAAATTATTCATAAGCACGTTCAATGGTTAAGTTTATAACTTTATTACCCTAACAGGCTATCGTATTTGCAAACCCAGTAAACATTTGTCGACAGTACGCTGGTTCGTGGGAATCGCAAAATTTTAGTTTTCCACGCCAAAGTTACCGAACGTTTCATTTGCTATTTAGACTCACCCACGGGACTTGCAAATAGCCTACAAAATTTCAACTTGGTTTTTAAGCAGTATCATAGAATCATGTTAACCATCCAAGAACGCAGACGTCGCTCTTAAGTGCTATTTGTATATATTGAATGAATATAATCTAAACCTTTAAAATCAACACTCTTTAATTTATTTAACTATACCAACATACACACATCAAAAAAGTCTAAGGAACACAAGATTTAATCATATATATTTGTAGTTTTACTGTTTCTAGAATAAAACTGAAATAAGATTTGAACATATTAACATAGTGGCCTTAGGTAACAACGGTAAGCTATGTTTCGATGCTATTTTGTTTATCTTGTTTGTTTACATTTATGCTGTGAAGTTATACAGGCTATAGTGCTGCTTCGAAAAGTTAATGTTTTTCTGCAGTTTCATTTTTATTTTGCAACAATTGCTATCGGTTGTGTGTAATAGTGATGCAGCGTGATCAACAACGCCGTCATTTAAGCCAGGATGAGATGTTTCAGGCAATTGGTATTATTGAAGGTGGTCGAAGTCAGGCTGATGCTGCAAGAATTTTGGGAACATCAAGAGGAGTAATTCATCGATTATGGCGACGTTATCAAGAATCTGGACATCCACAGGAACAGCACCCAGGAAAACCGCGAATTACAACGCCGATTCAGGATAGATTTATAAGGCTAAGGGCATTACGGGAACCTTCAATAAATGCAACTGCTCTGGTTAGTGCTCTACAAAATACACATGATGTAACTGTTTCCAGTCAAACTGTCAGGAACAGATTACATGAAGCCAATCTTTGTTCTCGTCGCCCTTTAAGATGCCCAGCAATTACTCGCGGTAATCGAGAAGCTCGAAATGTGTGGTGTGCAGAGCATGAAAATTGGAATCAGCAACAATGGGACACAGTTCTCTTTACCGACGAGTCGCGGTTTGGGCTATGTCCCGACACAAGAAGAACTCGTGTTTGGAGACGATCTGGCAATGAACAACGGCTGCGTAATGTTCAGCAAGTAAAAAAATTCCAAGGCGGGACGATCATGGTATGGGGAGGAGTAATGACTGGCAGAAGAACAGAGCTCGTTTTAATTAACGGATCATTAACGGCAGATAAATATCGGGATAACATTCTGCAGCCTGTTGTTCTTCCTATAGCTGAAGAACTTCATCCAGATTTTTGTCTGATGCATGATAATGCAAGATGTCATGTCGCTGCTACCGTTTCTCAGTGGCCGGAAACGCACAATGTATCCATTTTACCATGGGCTGCGCAGTCGCCAGACCTAAATCCCATTGAGCATGTTTGGGACATGCTCAAAAGAAGAGTTCTTGTTGATATGGAGAATGTGCAGAACAATTTAGATCTTTTTAGATGCCTTCAGCGTCATTGGAATGCCATACCGCAAGAAGAAATTGACAATCTGATTCTGTCAATGCCACGAAGATGTCGAGCAGTTTTAAATGCAAGAGGAGGTAACACTAGTTACTAAATGGCGTTTGAATGTTAATTTCATGTGCAGAATTAGAAATTACGCAAAAATTAAAAACTACAAATTAAGTTAATACTGTTTCATTTCGTTAATTTTGTCTTCAAGTAATTTTTAGTGTAATAAAAATGTTCTGTAGAGAGTTAAAATAACTTAGTATAGATTCGGAAGTTACGTGTTGTTGTATATAATTGAAATATAGCTAAGCACTAGTCATTACTTAGTCTTTTTAATTAAAAAACCATGTGTTCCTTAGACTTTTTTGATGTGTGTATATTGTGGTGTAAAACGCTACACTGCATCACCAATCCAGATAGAATCCTCAAAGCACTGTTTCCTACAGTACATTGTATCCTATGCCACTGGGGAATTTTCTCTACTTTTCATTTACTTATGTTTTCATTTTTTGCATTTTTAATTATCCTTTCTCAGTTATATATAACCTACTGTTACGAGACAAAATTTTAATTCTAGAACAAAGATATAAGGTAGAAAAAACATTTATAATTATTACTACCGTAGGTAAGAAAAAAAAAGCAATATATTGTTGTAAAATGCCCTTACGTTGCGACGATCATATACATTTTTATGAAATAATACTTTGCGTTCTTGCTAAGAGCATAACATAAATATTCTGAAAAATCTATAAAAGGCTTTACCCAGAAATTCCCTCGTCGACATTGTGACACTAATTAATTTAAAAAAATTAAATTAAGTTAGAAGTAAAAATATCTTCACGTTTCTAATAAATTAAATAAATTTTAAAAAACGTTACCGGTGATCGAATTCGAACGGCAAGCGGACAACGTATGCATTCCCAACGTCTTGTGGTATATTGCAAGGGAACGGGCTATTTCTACCTGAGCTACGCAGCGCCGACCCCTCAAATTCCTGCGTTGCAACTGTATTAAGTAACATACCAATCTGTTGCTCCTTTTTGTATCGTACAACATTTATTCTTTATCTATTGGGGCTCATTTTTGGTAAGAATAAAGCCTGCGCTATGTACATATTATTACTTGTAATTATTGCTAAGTTAACTCAAAAATAAATAAAATTTATTTTTTTAAGGTGCTTACCCTGTATATATTTGTCTGAAATTTTCTGGGTGTCATACCAGGTAGATATATAATATGTATGCAAAATATTGTCTTCCTCCGACAAATAGTTTTTGAGCTGTACCATCAAGAGACAGACAGACAGACAGACAGACAGACAGACAGACAGACAGACAGACTGACTTCCTTCGTCTTTTAGATGAGGGAAGTCAAAATTATAAGATTAGAATTGTTTTAATCACATTAAATATTTTATTCTACTTAAACACACTTTTGTCTCAGGGTTATTTTATAAACTTTTTTACTTTCCGCGGTATAACTCTAAAACTATTTGTGGAAGGAAAATGATATATTGCATCCGAATTATATGCTTTCCTGACATGAAACCGAGAAAATTTAGGCAAAATATGTACAGGATGAGCACCTTAAAAAACAAAATTCTCCTATTTATACTATTGACGAAAAAGGGCAAATTTTAGAACTAACATACACAGGGCGAACACCTTCAAAAAATTATTATTTTCTTTTTATATTTTCAAAATTCTTAGTATCAAAACTTCCACTTGCAAGGACGGTTCCGTATAAAGCCCTTTATGGATTTTTGTAATTACGTGGCTTCGCCAGTTATACATTCCTTCACCATTAGATTTTTCCTTCTTTTGTTTAAATTAATCTTATTAATAATATAGAAAACACCAGAGATGGTACTGAATTCGTTTGCACGTTCCTCAGCTCATCAAACCTGCTATCAGACAACACCGGTTCCTCCAACGATCTGTCCTTTCTGCTTCTCAAAATATTAGTCCTTATCCCTCAGTTCACTTTCTCCATGTCTCCAATTCACCTTATTATGCCAAAAATTACTTCCTTAACCTTATTCAGAATACCAACTCTCAATAATACACATCCTCACTGCATATTTTTGAATTTATTCTCGACGGTTTGCAAAGCAAGTGAATAATTTAGAAAATTATTCATGTAATTGTTTTTCGTAATTGCTTAGCACTCGTTACTAAAGCACATCTGTTTTCACAAAGTGTTTTGATAGAATGTTACATAAACAATTGTCTCTTGGTTGTTCAATCAGAATATAATTTGACATTTCTAGCTTGTTCTCTATTATGTAGAACTGTCATTTTCTACTCATAACATAACATATGTTTTGAAAACTATTAAAGTGGTATAAACTTATCTCCCTTTGATTACCAATTGTAATTTAACTAATCCATCTAAAATACCCATAATCAACTTTCCAATCCATCCCAATACCATTATATTATAATTTGTAGTCTAAACTTTGGAATTCAAATAGATTTACTTGCTATATAAATATGAACATTGCTAAATCTAAATACAATAATTTATAACATTTATTAGTTCTCATTCTTCCATTTTACTTATTTTTATTTTATTGTACTAGCATTTAACGTTATTTCATTCACTTTGTTACTAATGACATCTGTTATGTAATCAATTTCACTTCCAAATTTGGCACCCAGGTGGAGGAACCAGAAACAGCAATAGGAAAATATGGATTAGAGGATAGACATGGGAGGGGTCAAATGAATAGTTTCTTCAAAACGAAGCCGCACAGACAATAGACTTCTTCATTACAGCCCAGAAACTAAATGTTACAGATAATACTGTACTCAATCAATTTGGCATCGGAAATTATCATCGAGCAATAAGATCCGCAGTTAAAATTAAAAATGAAAGAACGAAGATGGTTAGCAAGAGGAAAGTAGTAAAGTAGAATACACCGGAAAATGTAACAGAATATATGAAATTCATAACCCTGGATTTAAATAAGCCCCCTCCAAGTAAAGTTGAAGCCCTCAATAACAATTGCAGAAACGTTAAGAACATCACAACAACAGTACAAATTGTTGTGATGGTAACTGTGGCAAATATGTGTAAAACACGTGAACAACTAACGTAAAATCCTATACTCAAATGTATACGTTTTATTCATTTATATATGTAATAAACCGTAGTTCTTACAGTACTGTAATAAGCCATAAATCAACCTCAAACGAAGAAAAATTGAGCGGAAACACCAAGAACCTGATTAAGGAAAGAAGACTAAAACGAGAAAAACAAAGACGAGACTCACAAGTGTGAGAAACGTGAGTTTCAAGAGAGATATTTCAAACCAGAGACATTATAATATAGAGAAAATTGAGACAATTGAAAAAATTAAAATATGGGAGTGTTTAAAAGAACGTTAGCAGTAAAAAGAAAGTCCTTAAATTTACATTAACAGATAGTAAAAAGAAACTCATCAAACTTACAGACGGCAGAGCATAAGGAACAGCAAACAGAAAAAGACTAATAGAAGTACCAGAAACATTTTATAGAAAACTTCACAAAATCAGACGAACAGAGACAAATGAAAACGCACCACAAATAAGAAAACGATTGAGGAAGCAAAACGTGCTCTCAAAGAACTGAAAACTAATAAATCTTCTGAAGAGGACTAAATTGTAATAGAATCTATTAAATCAGATGATGAATAATTATTGACAGTAACAGTTGCTCTTTTCAATTTCTGTTTAAGAACAGTATTATCCCGATTCAATGACCATTCTCTTACTTATAAAGGGGATATATCAGACCTCGAGGTCTAGTAATCAATCAGCTTGATGTCCGATATCTAGAAATGGTTTATTAAAATCGTTACGAAACGTTAAGAAAGAAAGCTAAGTTTCTATCAATTTAGAAAATGGAAGTGGACATAGAAGAAACTACCATTTGCAGACCATTAAAACCCTTGTTGAGAAAACAATTGAATATAATAAACCGCTTTCAGAAAGACTTTCGACACAATGGAAGTACCGGCAATAGTATCAAGGTATGAACATAACCGAATAGACTACAGATCTGCCAAATTAATAAAACATATATACTGTAAAGGTTACCATAAGAATGCTAATTTATTTGGTAAAAATAGTTCAAGGGTTTGATGCTATGTAAAAATATGATTAAAATATTTCATTATACAAAGATGAATTTAAGTATTAAAAACAGTATCATAATTATTAACATGTGTATTTGGTAAAATAATGGATTAGAACTTAAATTCAGTCGAACAAGTCAAAATAAGAAACAGAAAGGTTTTAACATATAAATTAATTCAATATGTCAGGTATTGAATAAATGTGTTAAACTTTAAAAATTTGCATAAAATATATCATTATAGAGAATTTTATTACGTATGTACAATACATTTTGATAACAAAAACATGTTATACTATTTCCTAAAAGTCTAAAATTTTTAAAATAAACCCTTTTATAATTTGATTTTTAATCTGTTTGGTATATAAAAGGGTATACACAATATGACATTGCCGAAAAGAGAAAAAACGTATATTTTAAAAGAAGACTATATGGTGCAGTTGTGGAGAAGAATATGTATGGCAGAAGTACCATAAGTTAAACTCCTACAATCTATAAAAGTAATTTTTGGAAATGGGTGCTGTACTGAGTCTATTGCTAATTAATTACATCATGTGAATTGGATAACGGGAGCTGCATTTACTGGTATTGTACTTCGTCGAGCTTTTTATTGAAGTATACGTCTTGTAAGCTGGACCTTATCGAGATTCGTGTTACTGGGTTATCGACAGTTTGTGAGATTTGGAAAGGAGACATTGCAGTTACTGCTACTGGATCTTGTCGAGCTTGTTGGTGGAAGTAACAATTATCCTGTCATAATTGGCTGGAGGACATTTGCAGTTACTGGTAGCTGATTGCATCTATACCGGGGTTAGTTAGGAAACTTCTGTGAGCAGTCGGAATACACTTGGATCAGTGAAGAGGCAGATCGAGTTTCCTAGACGGGTAACAGCAGTAAAGCATTAAAAGAGTGAAGTGAAGTAATTAAAAAGCGACTATTTACTTTTCTCATGTTTATTGAATTCCACGTATTGTAACAAATATGTGTTTTTTATGAATTTTTCACTTTCATAGTATATATGACATTGACAATTGTAGGAAATGTCATATGAATTTTGAAGTAAGCTTCTATTAAACAAAACAAATTTTCAGAAGAAACAACAAATGCAAACCCGACCTGTTTTTGAGAGTAATTGTGTTCTGCTGGAGCTAGAAACATTTAATAACATTTAATATTAATAATTTACTAACGGGAATATGAATTACATAAATTTATCTTAAAAGAGAAATTGTCTGAAGTTAAATAGTCAAACGTAACAGCTAAAGCATAACAAATATTGCCATAACGTAGGAGTGATAATAATTCTAGGGTAAACCGTTAAATAAATATAACTACATTGTAGGTATATAATACATAGCATAAAGTAGGTGCCGCAACGCAAAGTATATAGTATAATTGGCGCGCAACGTGTAGTTATAGCATAAATTAGGCGCCGCAATGTAGAGCCATAGTAATACAACAACGTAACAGGATGTGTTAAACTACAGAAATATAACTCAAGGCCGCCCCCGATTAAATTATCCCGCACTGATAATAAATGGCAAATCGTCCAACATAATAAAAGACCACGCAGTCCTGAACTATCACCAAATAACAGTTCAGAATACTGGTTAGGCACCACACCATCAACAAGCAACAGATTTGAAGCCCTAAATAATGAGGTTAATGAAGAAGAAATGCCAGCAGATGACCAGACCACAGATAAGAAGAAAGAACCCAAACCGCCACCTATATTCGTTTATGGAGTTGAAAATATTAAACCTCTAATAACATTGCTGGATAGCATTGCAAAAGAAAAGTATGTTCTAAAGGCTTTACATAATGAGCAAGTCAAAATACAACCATTGGAAGGAGAAATTTACAACATAATTACAAAAGCTTTAGACGTAAAGTCAACAAAATATCACACATATAAAGCTAAAAATGACAAAACTTTCAGAGTTATCCTGAAGAACATACACCCTTCAACTGAAACAGAAACCATTAAGCAAGAACTACAAAAACTAGGACATGAAGCTGTCAACATATGGAACATCAAAAATTTTAAAACCAAAATCCAACTACCAATGTACTTCGTGGACTTGAAGCAAAACGACAACAATAAAGAAATCTACAAAATTAAATTATTTATGAATAATGTAGTTCAGTTTGAAGCACCCCGCCCTAAAAGAGAGGTACCCCAATGCATTAGATGTCAGAGCTACGGACATACACAAAATTTCTGTCATAAAGAGCCACGCTGTGTTAAATGCTTAACAATGCATTTGACCAAGGATTGCCCGAGGAACACAAAGGACAAGAACGTTAAATGTGTTAATTGTCATGGCGATCACCCTGCTAATTATAAAGGGTGTATCGTGTACAGACAAATACAACAAAAAGTATTTCCTAAGTTGAGGGAAAAAAGAACTAACACAGCACAATATGTACGTTCGGACACAACATACTCCCAGATGGCAGGACAGAATCTTCACCAATCACAAAATTCTAATAATCTCAATCAAGTGCAAGCTGCTACTTTGGAACAAACCAATGACATAAATGAACTAAAGTGTATGATGAAAAATTTAATCACACAAATGGGGACAATAATGAATCTCATCACCACGCTAGTCACTAAACTTTCATAATGGTTCAGTTGCTAAAAGTGGTAATATGGAACGCCAACGGCTTGTGTAATCACACACAAGAAATTCTGTACTTCCTGCAAAATTATGATGTAGACGTAATGTTAATATCTGAGACTCATTTTACCAATCAAAGCCATGTTAAATTCTACAATTACAAAATCTATCACACAAACCACCCTGATGGAACTGCGCATGCTGGCACCGCTATCATAATCAGAAATGGAATTAAACATCACGAGCTTAACCACTTCAAACAAGAACACCTTCAAGCCACCATTATTGAAGTAACAGAAACAATTAATCCCTTAATACTTGCGGCAGTATACTGCCCACCGAAGCACAATAATAAAAGATCCGATTTCCTAAAACTCTTTAAAAATCTGGGCAACAGATTTATAGCGGGAGGGGATTTTAACGCTAAACACGTTTACTGGGGAGCACGGACTACAACCACTAAAGGTCGTGAATTATTAGCAGCCATGAAAGAAATAAATTTAAATTATCTATCAACGGGTCAGCCAACTTATTGGCCATCCGACCAAAATAAAATACCGGATCTTCTTGATTTCGGTATAACAAAAGGAATTAACAACAGAACTACGAAAGTGGATTCTAACTACGACCTGTCCTCGGATCACTCTCCAGTTGTTATCACAATGTGTGCTGAGATACAATATAGGTCTAAACAACCTCACTTATGTAACAAAAAT
Source organism: Agriotes lineatus (assembly GCA_940337035.1). Taxonomy (NCBI): domain Eukaryota; kingdom Metazoa; phylum Arthropoda; class Insecta; order Coleoptera; family Elateridae; genus Agriotes; species Agriotes lineatus. The sequence continues at coordinate 52,167,234 of OW679202.1, read as the reverse complement.
ACTAACTGGGAATCGTTTAGGGAGCAAGTTGAGGAACTAATCAACCTTAATATTCCTCTAAAAACTAACGAAGACATAGATAGTGCAATTGATAACATAACAAAAGTTATTCAAACTTCAGCATGGGCAGCTACTCCTGAGAAAGAAGTCGTACAAAAGAAAACTGAATTTCCGGTTAGCGTAAGACAGAAAATCGCCGATAAACGAAAATTGAGAAAGCGATGGCAATTAACGAGATCGGAAACAGATAGGACAAAGTTCAATAAAGCTGCGAAAGATGTCAAAAAATTACTACTGGATTTAAAAAACCAAGCTATTCAAGATCACTTAAAAAGGTTGACACCTACCGATGTAAGTGACTATTCGTTATGGAAGACCACGAAGAGACTGAAAAGACCTAGACAGCACATACCTCCAATCAAAGGCAAAAATGGTAACTGGGTCAGAAGTAATGAAGAAAAAGCCAAAGCATTTGCTGAATATCTTTCTGATGTTTTTACACCCCATGATAGTGTACAGCCTGCAGGCGAAACCGACGAAATAAAAGAATTTCTAGAAGCACCATATCAACTGGATAGACCCATTAAAAAATTCTCATACTTCGAGGTGGAACAAATCATACAAAAAGGTATAAATCCCACAAAAACGCCAGGTTATGATCTAATAACTGGCAGAGTTCTTAAAGAATTACCTAGCAAGGGTATTAAACTCATATTATATATATTTAATGCTTCACGACGTTTAGGATATTATCCGACATTGTGGAAAATAGCCCAGATTATAATGATACCCAAACCTGATAAAAGTGCTACAGAAATGACTTCATACAGACCAATAAGCCTGCTTCCCATTTTATCAAAGGTTTTTGAGAAGTTAATACTATCAAGATTAAACTCAGTAATAGAGGACAACCAGCTTATCCCCGACCATCAGTTCGGATTTAGAAATGGGCATGGAACAATAGAACAAATCCATCGACTGGTTAAAACGATTAACAACGCATTAGAACAAAAGTTTTACTGTTGTGCTGTATTTATAGACATAAGCCAAGCCTTTGATAAGGTATGGATTGTGGGGTTATGTTATAAATTGAAGAAAATGTTACCTCATCCCTTCTATGAAATACTTAGGTCTTATCTAACAGACAGGTATTTCTTTGTGCAGCAACATGATGCATTAAGTGATCTTCACCCTATAACAGCAGGGGTGCCGCAGGGAAGCGTATTAGGCCCTACCCTGTATTTGTTGTATACAGCTGACATACCAAAATCCAGTACAACCACACTTGCCACATACGCAGATGACACCGCTGTGCTAGCTACTCACCCTAATCCTGAAGCTGCCACAAGAAGCTTGCAACATTACCTTGATAACATACAACTTTGGTTAAATAAATGGAAACTGAAAGCCAATGAGGATAAATCAGTTCAAGTAACTTTCACTACGAGAAAAGGTAATTGCCCGCCTGTAACACTAAATGGAAAAGAATTAAACCATGCAGACGATACAAAATATCTTGGCTTACACCTCGACCGACGTATGACCTGGAAGAAACATCTATTTACTAAACGAAAACAGCTTGGATTAAAACTCAGACAAATGTACTGGATGATAGGAAAACAATCACAATTAACGCTAGAGAACAAAGTACTACTATACAAGGCTATTTTCAAACCAATATGGGCTTATGGCATTCAATTATGGGGAACTGCTAGCCACAGCAACATAGAAATCATCCAACGCTTTCAAAACAAACTACTCCGTGTATTAGTCAATGCGCCGTGGTATGTTCCTAACACCCGAATACATAGTGACTTATGTGTATCCACAGTTAAAGAAGAAATTAAAAAATACAGTGTTAAATACAGTGACCGAGTGGTAGTTCACCAAAATGTGCTTGTTGATAAACTTATGGACAGAACAGACGAAATTAGACGTTTAAAACGATTCAAACCTTCGGACTTACCCATCAGATTTAATTAGGTCACTCTAGATATCTTAGTATGATTATAAGCCATAAGTAGTAAGCTCAAATAATAAGGAGAACATTCATAGGAATGTTTTCCACATGTCAATGTATATGTATTACATTTATATCTAACGAAGCACTTATTGTCCTATCTTTGGACAGATTGTACGGCTATATTTTTTGAACATTAAAAAAAAAAAAAAAAAAAAAAAAAAAATTGAAAAAATTAAAATATGGGAGTGTTTAAAAGAACGTTAGCAGTAAAAAGAAAGTCCTTAAATTTACATTAACAGATAGTAAAAAGAAACTCATCAAACTTACAGACGGCAGAGCATAAGGAACAGCAAACAGAAAAAGACTAATAGAAGTACCAGAAACATTTTATAGAAAACTTCACAAAATCAGACGAACAGAGACAAATGAAAACGCACCACAAATAAGAAAACGATTGAGGAAGCAAAACGTGCTCTCAAAGAACTGAAAACTAATAAATCTTCTGAAGAGGACTAAATTGTAATAGAATCTATTAAATCAGATGATGAATAATTATTGACAGTAACAGTTGCTCTTTTCAATTTCTGTTTAAGAACAGTATTATCCCGATTCAATGACCATTCTCTTACTTATAAAGGGGATATATCAGACCTCGAGGTCTAGTAATCAATCAGCTTGATGTCCGATATCTAGAAATGGTTTATTAAAATCGTTACGAAACGTTAAGAAAGAAAGCTAAGTTTCTATCAATTTAGAAAATGGAAGTGGACATAGAAGAAACTACCATTTGCAGACCATTAAAACCCTTGTTGAGAAAACAATTGAATATAATAAACCGCTTTCAGAAAGACTTTCGACACAATGGAAGTACCGGCAATAGTATCAAGGTATGAACATAACCGAATAGACTACAGATCTGCCAAATTAATAAAACATATATACTGTAAAGGTTACCATAAGAATGCTAATTTATTTGGTAAAAATAGTTCAAGGGTTTGATGCTATGTAAAAATATGATTAAAATATTTCATTATACAAAGATGAATTTAAGTATTAAAAACAGTATCATAATTATTAACATGTGTATTTGGTAAAATAATGGATTAGAACTTAAATTCAGTCGAACAAGTCAAAATAAGAAACAGAAAGGTTTTAACATATAAATTAATTCAATATGTCAGGTATTGAATAAATGTGTTAAACTTTAAAAATTTGCATAAAATATATCATTATAGAGAATTTTATTACGTATGTACAATACATTTTGATAACAAAAACATGTTATACTATTTCCTAAAAGTCTAAAATTTTTAAAATAAACCCTTTTATAATTTGATTTTTAATCTGTTTGGTATATAAAAGGGTATACACAATATGACATTGCCGAAAAGAGAAAAAACGTATATTTTAAAAGAAGACTATATGGTGCAGTTGTGGAGAAGAATATGTATGGCAGAAGTACCATAAGTTAAACTCCTACAATCTATAAAAGTAATTTTTGGAAATGGGTGCTGTACTGAGTCTATTGCTAATTAATTACATCATGTGAATTGGATAACGGGAGCTGCATTTACTGGTATTGTACTTCGTCGAGCTTTTTATTGAAGTATACGTCTTGTAAGCTGGACCTTATCGAGATTCGTGTTACTGGGTTATCGACAGTTTGTGAGATTTGGAAAGGAGACATTGCAGTTACTGCTACTGGATCTTGTCGAGCTTGTTGGTGGAAGTAACAATTATCCTGTCATAATTGGCTGGAGGACATTTGCAGTTACTGGTAGCTGATTGCATCTATACCGGGGTTAGTTAGGAAACTTCTGTGAGCAGTCGGAATACACTTGGATCAGTGAAGAGGCAGATCGAGTTTCTTAGACGGGTAACAGCAGTAAAGCATTAAAAGAGTGAAGTGAAGTAATTAAAAAGCGACTATTTACTTTTCTCATGTTTATTGAATTCCACGTATTGTAACAAATATGTGTTTTTTATGAATTTTTCACTTTCATAGTATATATGACATTGACAATTGTAGGAAATGTCATATGAATTTTGAAGTAAGCTTCTATTAAACAAAACAAATTTTCAGAAGAAACAACAAATGCAAACCCGACCTGTTTTTGAGAGTAATTGTGTTCTGCTGGAGCTAGAAACATTTAATAACATTTAATATTAATAATTTACTAACGGGAATATGAATTACATAAATTTATCTTAAAAGAGAAATTGTCTGAAGTTAAATAGTCAAACGTAACAGCTAAAGCATAACAAATATTGCCATAACGTAGGAGTGATAATAATTCTAGGGTAAACCGTTAAATAAATATAACTACATTGTAGGTATATAATACATAGCATAAAGTAGGTGCCGCAACGCAAAGTATATAGTATAATTGGCGCGCAACGTGTAGTTATAGCATAAATTAGGCGCCGCAATGTAGAGCCATAGTAATACAACAACGTAACAGGATGTGTTAAACTACAGGAATATAGAATAGATCGAAGAATCAGACAGGATGTCACAATTTCTCCTAAACTTTTTAAGGCGATGAACACACATTTGGAGAATTAATGTGGGATGGAAAAGGTATACACATTGATGGCGAATGCTTGAGTCATCTGCGCTTCGCAGATGACATTATAATAACATTAGCATTGGCAAATATTGGTCTAAATATGAATCAAGTTTATGACCAATCTAGTTATCAGCAATGTTGTGAACGTTGATGAAAATGCAGGTTCATTATTAGGCATGGAATAAAAACAGGAAAAGATAGTCAAACATGAGAAATTCACCCCCAAATGAGTTTGGGATGGGCAGCAGTTGGCAAGAGGCAATATATTTGTGTGTCTAAAGAAGGAAGTCTATGGGTAATGTATTGTTCCCGTGATTACATACGGTGCTGAAAGGGTTACTTTAACAAAACGATCTGTAATTGAACTGAAGGTGGCTCAGAGGACCGTGGAAAGGGCGATTGCTGAGAATAGCAAAAAGAGATAGAATATCGAACAAAATAATAAGACAGAGAACGAAAGTAACTGATATTCTACAACGAATTAGGTAAACTATAGGAAATGAGCAGGCCACACAGCCACAATGACCGATTATAGGTGAACCTCAAGACTAATAGAATGGAGACCTAGGGAAGACAAACGAAGCAGAAGCAAACCATCAACTAGATGACGCGATGACATCTAAAGAATAGCAGGCAACAGGATAAACAAAGCACAGTACATAAAATGGTGGATCTAGAGGAAGGAATCCTACATTCAGTAGTGTATGCAAGCGGCCGAGGGGCGATGATAATGATGATGGATGTACTATTTTTATTTGATAAGATGGAATTAAACATGTCATGTCCTTGTAAATTATTATTTTCTATTTATTCCTTTAGTAATATATCATTATCCTTTATGCCATTAACCCTAAAACTGCTAAGGTGAGGCGTGAGGAGACCACACTAGTATTTTCATTGGTAAATCGTATGTATGTGTAGAAAAAATAGAAAAAAAGTCTATTTGCCTATTTTATTGTAGGTTACTTCTAGGAATATTTTGGAAAAATATACCTAACCGTTTTCATAGAAAGCACACAATCTAGTTTCTGAAAAAGTACTTTTGTGATAGTATGGTTCACATGGAACCATAATTACATTACAAACAACCCTTCTTAATAGTATTTTAATGTATTTTGAACAGAAAATATACCTCACCAGATAATTTCGAAGACTTTCACGGCCATTGTCATTAAGTAAAAAACTACTTCTGGGATTGGGCCGTGTCATTATTGAGGTCGAAGGACTCAACGTTTCTCCCACTTTCGTAAGGGGCTTCATCAGGAGGAAAAGGCAAAAGAGCACGGTAACTCAACGTGTTAACCACGCCAGAGGCGAAACTCTTTCCAAGGAAAGGGATAGAAGAGCACGGTAAATCAGCGTGTAAACCACACCAGAGGCGAAACTCGACTAACGAGTCGATTGATCTTCAAAACAATATATTAAAGCACATGCATTATTCGCAGTTTACAACCACGAAAGATGTCGTGTATGGCTTGGACGAGTTCGCTACAGTCATATTTTAGAAATTTAACAATACCCCATCAGTGCAGTTGTTAACAGTAAAAGTCCTAAATTTGGTAATTGTGAATGAGTACCATTAATTATATATAATTACCAATCACTGTAGATAAACGTGATAAATTATGTTTACCACTAATTTAACTGTAAATAGAAATACTTTCCAAGGGGCGTTAGTCAAAGTAATACATTTTCAACTTTTTGTCCTTCAATTTATCAAATTTTCCAGTAACTGGATTCCTGCTTCATGATAAGAATGGTAAAATCGCGTGTAATTTTGTTTTATACGTGTTTTAACTTATGAAGCTTATTTTGTTGGGTCTGAGATTGTACATTTTTCTTCGGCCAATCGTTTCAATCATCACGGATTATCGACAGAGAGCATGTAATGGATTATTTAAAATGTTTTATTGCATTTAATTTTTCAGAAGAACATTAGTTGCAGTGTCACTTGTTTTCGTCCTGAAATATTAATTATTGCTAGTGATCAGCCCAGGTTCAAATCCCGGTGGGCCCTAGAAGGATTTTAAAAATCTTACGCTCCCCGGCTACCACGCCAATACCTCTGCTAGTCGTTGACACCTAAACAAGGCAACTCTTCCTCACTTTCTGTGAGCATGGCTAGCCACCTACCCACTTTTTGGTTAAAACAGGCCACTGACCTATATGTAATAGGAAGAAGAAGAAGATCACTAAGTATTAAATGCAACTTATTCTGCTCTTGCTTTCTGTTGATATTCACAATGGAGGTGCGGACTCACCTATCCATTTCTTCGCTCTTTAAAAATCTTTGACAATCTTTACGGAGGCAAATACCTGATCGCATTTATAAATAAATGATTCTCTTGAGCTAAGCAATCTAGGAATTCATATTCCAAAGCAAATCCTTGTTCTCCTAAACTGGCATTTTACGCAGTTGGTCAAGAAGTGAAGCCGTTTAGAAAATTCACAGAGAAGAAGACCTTGAAGGACTATCCGAAACTTTACACACTGATGAGGCCCAAGAAGAACACTACTGAACCAGAGCAACCTATTCAATATCATGAAGGATTAGGCAACGAATCAAATGAAAGCAAAGACGGAATAAACACTATCAGTAAAAAACAAGACACTAAGAAAACAAGGAAGTATACAAAGACTGCAGTTAAAACACAAGCCAAAGAAAACTTCTAACAGATAATGTCTCGAAGCTAGGAACATGGTAAAGCTCAGAGTTCCTGATATGGACAGAGGCAGAGGAGACTTTTGGAATCTACTGGATGTAATCCTAAAAGTGCAAAATGGTGTTATGAACTGGCAACCTTCGATTGTACCCGAGGAATGCACGAGAGTGTTCATACAAATACACTCACGAGTGCCCAGGGCTTTTCATGATGTAACTGCTCGGATAAGAGCCAAATCTTTAAAAAGTGCTTGTAAGAAGTGCGAGAAACTGCACAATTCAAACCAACTAAACATAAAAAACATTTTAAACTCTGATGTTCAGTCGTCTACCTAAATTTCTACTTTTTTTGTTTATTTTCCTTTACTTAAATAAGACTACATTTTCGTTTTATGTTTTTGAGAAGTTTTCCCCGTTAATTAAATTAGGCGTATACTGCGGCAATATAATTCTTTTTGACCATTACGTCCTCAATAAATCCATTATAAGTAGAATAAAACTAAAATTTCCATTTCGGAAATTTGATAATTTGCCCGTTACAGATTGCAGAATATAGGCCAAGGCACCATACTGCGAGAGACAATGAAAATTATTGCAAATAGCCATGAAGAGCTGGGCGGGATATAGAACCAGTTTAAAGATATATTGGAAAATTATAAAACTTAGGATACTATTACCAATACTACCAATACTACCATTACTAGTCAATACTTCCAAATCTTAGTGTCATTGCATTCATTTAAAAATCTTGAATTCTGTTTTCGACTGTAGTTTTTTTCAAGTGCAGTTTGCTAGGTAACCTTTAATGTTGAGTATGTTGGTCTTACAAGCACCATATTGAGCAACAAAATGTTAAGTCAATTTTTATTTTGAGAAAAAGCTGAAGGGGTCAGAAGAATCTTAAAAATAAGTTGGGCGAACCGAGTTACAAACGACAGTGTAATGAAAAGGATGGGAAAGGAAAAGAAAGTTTTCAACACTATCAAAAACTGAAAACTACAACATTTAGGACATGTGATGCGAGGGGAAAAGTATAATTTACTATAGATAATTATTCAAGGAAAAATACAAGCTACAAGAATTCACGGTAGGTGGATATCTTGGTTCAACAACTTGAGAACATGGTTCTTTTGTAGTTCAGCCGACTTATTAGAGCTGCAACATCAAAGATTCGAATGGCCATGATGGTTGCCAACCTTCTTAGAGAAAACAGCACATGAAGAAGAAGAAGATCAAGAGGTCCTGATGATGGGAAAAACATTTTTGACTCGGTGAGGAGCACCAACGAAGACCCACCTGGAGTAAACGTCCCTTAAGACACCGTAAGAAGAAAAAAGGTTCTGGTGGCAAGCAAAGCATGGCTGACCTGGCGGCACAATATATATCACTTTGTAGACCCCCCACTTTAAGCATCGGGTATTATTTGAGGTCGATTCAATATGAGCTCTCCCAAGAAGGTAATCAATGAGCTGAAAACCGATATTGCCAATTCAGCTGAGGAAAGATCCCATGAAGTGATCGTTAAATAGCCAAGGAAGTTGCAAAATTTTATAAAAACTCGCATATTTGGACGAAAGAGTTCTCGGTCTCAAAGTACAAAAGTTCGACTAAGCCTCCTATTCTCAAGAAAGTCAATCCATTGAAGAATATGAAGATGAAATCTTTAGAATTAAAACAGAATTGAAAACCTAGCAGACGTCAGCAAATTCAATACCTGAACTACGAGTAAACGAAGCAGTCGGTTCATCGTCAAAGAGGAACAATATTTCCGTCACCCCAAAATAGAGCTTAAGAAATTTGATGGAAAACTGATAGAACTGTTCAGGTGGTGATCCAATTTTCCAAGATCAGTGAAGCTGAAGATCTTAGTAAGTGTTACCAGCTGGTTTAATCCAAGGTCCCTATTTCAATAGCTCGCAATTTGATGTTGAAGTAGCCTTAGACAGGGAAAAATTATGGAATGCTATGTGTACACAGGTGTACATGTGTGTACAATGTATATAATATCTTTAGATGTGACCTTAGATAAAAGTGCTGTTTTACTCTCCCTCATTGGACCAGGACTTCCACTGGAACTGATCCGCGTCTGGCAACGTATAGTCTTGGAGCAGATTAGGAAGATGCATCTAAGGAGACCGGAGTGGAAAGACTAAACCTTTCCATGATATCCTTACGCCTTGAAGTTAAATGGAAAGGTAGAACGGTTGCAGAGATAAAACTAAAATAAGGGATTTCATTGGAACGGGTTCATTGCTAGAGATCAAAAAAACTACATTCCAATAGCACTAAACCTCTACTCGCAATCGAACGCCTGTCTCTTTTTCCAGAAATCCAACTACACCAGTCACGTTACTGTTGTAAGGCATTCCGCTTTGACATGACGATCGAAAAAAAAGCTTCAAATGCCTGAAAAAAAACCACCCATACAAATTATATAAAGTCCTTCTGAAATATTTCGTCTGATGCAAAGAGCAACACGGGATAATCAAATGCGGTCAACATGCAGATCGGATTTGGCCCCTTCACGCCTCACGAAGCTTGGATGAGGTAGTTGAAGACGAAACATATTCAGGTAAACGCCATAAAGGAGAACACAAGCTTTGAAATATAAGTTCTTATTGCAAGCAACTTTTGGCCAATTTAATGACCGGAAGGATGCAAAAACTAAATTAGCAGGAAATTTATCGTAAAATTTTCTTGGATTAAGGCCTTTCCACTCTGATAGACGAGGCATTTGCAATCAAAATATTAGAGTTCACACCAACGAACCTTCAAAAGCAAGAAAAATACCAGTGCTATGATGCCATCTTCAAGGACTGGAAAATAGAAGAAGGAATTGAAAAGTGTCCAATGGACGAAAAAACGAGCATTTCTTTCCCCATCGTCTAGTTTGTATGGAAGAAAACCTAAGGACACCAGTACGTTTTGTGTCTAATGCTTTTTGCCAGACTGGAAGTAATCCTTTCCTTAACCATTCTACTTCGCTTCCGAGAAAGCAAAATTGAAGTGACCTATGACATCCACAAGGCATTCCAAATGATCGGTGTTGTGTGGGTCATTTTTGGGATCAACTGTAGTCCACTTGTTTTGGCATCTGTTCTTGATTATAATTTGAAATCTATTCCGAATAAAAAAAAAAGAAATAGGGAAACTGCTGAAGTCCAGTTTCGGTAGATATAGAAAAAGATTATAATTTTTTCAGAAAATGAGACACTTTCATACCTGCAAATGCAAAGATATTGGACAATCAAAGCTTAAAGTTCTAGAAAACAACAACAGTATATGCTTTAAAACGGTTTCGATTATCGGGTACACGCTTTTTCTCAGAAATATTTCAGGATTTTTTAAGCAGTACCGAAGTCTACGGTAATTTCCTTCTTTTTTACCTCTTTATCAGCTTCACTTATCAAGCGCACTTTGTTCAAGGAGTAGGAAATTCATGGTAAAATGTCCTTGGATTAACCGTAGCCTTTCCACTTTCCACTTTCAACCAATGTGCATTCAGCTTTCCTTTGTCACCACTCATATTCGTAACCGCTACAAAGGTCAAAATAAAGAATGTGTAACACATATATGTAGCCAGTTTGAGGATCATTATCATTAGGGTAGAGTATAGAAACTCGTCCTTGACTACAAGCCCTCCATTCTTAACACTGAGGTCACTATGATATGAGGTATTAGTGACTGTAAACCGAATAATGAGTACTAAGAAACTAGTTTTAACACTTAGTGTGATTATAGGTAGATGGTCGTTTATAGATTACAGAAATATCAATCTTCCTCTAAAATCATCAATTCTATTTGACACTATAGATACATTCGAGTGAATAAAATGTACCGCAGTTAAAACTTGTGAATTTGATCTCGAGTTATACAAAATTTCTATATAGAGAAATATGGGATATAAAAACAATTTTGAAGGTAAAATGTCACTTAACGCAAAAATTGCTTTAATAATTCCAGATGAAAAATCGACTCAAAGAAGTTTGCGGTATGGAAGTCCGATCGTATTATATGTTTTCCAATAGCAAATAAATTATATAGGGAGTGCAATAAAAATTGGGTTTTCTATTGCAAAAAAGACCTAATAACTATCAGGATTTTTCAAAGTTTAATATGTCGTTAACGATGTCTTCTAGATAAGTTGTGTAAAGTTTGAATTAGAACAGTTTGTGCGCTGCTGCGGTTTCTCACGTAAATGCTGACTTTGTAAAAAGTTTGTTGGAACCAAGTTCAAGTTGTTAACTTACCTAAGTCTACAGCCAGGCAAGAAATAGAGCTGCAAAGCTCTTAAACTAGCCTTCGGTTTACCTCTATTGCTGTTTTCAAGAGACTACTTATTATATGGGTTAATAGAACTAACGGGCACAGGCGGTTTGGCCATATGGAATTATCTCCGATCTCCAAGCTGTAGCCTGCAATTTAGCTCTATTGTTGGCTGGAGCTCAAGTACTTTCGACCTAATTCCAATCGTTGTAACTGATTGATTTTCACACAGCAGTATTGCAAATCTGAATCTACGTGAATATTGGAGTACTAACTAACTATATAGAGCCACCTGCAATTTTTTCAACCTTTTATTTATAATCCGTTTTCAAATTTCTTTTTATTTCAGTTTCTACTGCTCTAGGCTATCTCTTCTGATATACATTAATAATTAATTTCAGGTCCGGTATAACCTAGACCCAGACTTTAATAGAAAAGGCCCCGAAAATCAATTTCTGGAGGTGTGAACCTAGCTGTCCAACTGGATACATTAATTAGTGAAGTTCCGCTGATCCCGTGCTTGAGATTGTTTTAGCACGTTCAAGCATCTTTCTAGGGTGAAAGTATCCCAAACGCCCGACGTCTAGGTGGCCAGGGAAATTGGCCTTCAAACTGACTAGACGTCCAATAATCATTTTCTGAAGTCATATTAACAATAACAGTTGCCGGAAAGGCTTACTGAATTCCTACAGTGCAATTCCTTTCTTACATTAGCAATCTTTCAGTCTTTTTTACAATCTACGTTAGGAAAGGAGATGGAGGATAAATTCAAAAATGCATACAAAATGAAACAGTTGAATATTTTTAAAAATTATTAAATTTTTTTTAGATATTTTCTTCTTGCAATATTTTGAAAGTCACGTTTACAACCATAGAAGATACCACAAGGTTTGATAAACAAATAATCTTATATAAATAATAACATGGCATTTCATTAATGTCGTAATACTAACGGTAAAATGTGAAAACCAATTGGAACCTGTAGTACCGGCAGACCCCACTGCCCGAAAATGCAAAGAATGATGCCTAGACTGTTGAGAAAGTTACATATGGAGAAACTAGAAAATTTAGTTAAACAATGAATGTCCCTTGTAACGAATATTTCACATCCCTATGTATTGATTGTAATAAATGTGTTTTCATTGCACAACAGTTTTATTAATATACAACTCTGAAACATACTTGAAGCTTAAAGGTCTTGAGTTGCCATAATAACTCTATTATTTATAAATTTTAGGGTATAAAAGATTTTGATGAAGGGAGTTCCCCTAAAGAGACATATCCTCTTAAAGGGGTTATAGTAACAATAAACAAAGAAAATTGTTTTCTTGTTTTATACCTTACAACGAATAAACACGAACACTTCAAATTTAGTATTCCGGCTATGATAATTATATAATTAAGTATCGTTCATCCTCCAAAAATGTGTTTAAAGCAATATCCATAGAAAGAGCTGCAGTGACGTAGTTTTATCATTAAATATTCTAAAACCTACCTACATGTCTACGTACTTACTCACTTAAGCCAGACATCGGCGCCGATTATACTTTTCGGTGTAGGTGTATCAGGGTGTAATGTGTATTTTCAGTTTAGTCAACCTATAAAACAACTAACGACACCTTCCGCACTTCCATAATTATGCTGCAGGAATCTACAAATGCGAGCCATACTTTACAGATTTCGCCTAGCGCATGTCACGCTTAGTCAAGCTTTTCCATTGGCCAATAGAGGGCGCCTCGAGTATCTTTTGGAAATTCGTCGTTTATAAAATACGTCATGTTTTTAATAGATTTTTGTCGCCATCCAGGCTGTAATCTGTTACGTTTTAACAGCTAGTTTTCCTGACGTTTTCCAAAAAATTTTATCGGCTAAACAACCGTACGCGCTATGTAGCGCTAAGTTAACGCCAACTCAATACTATGTACATACATGTGCGGGTTCTATACATGAATTTTGTGCCATTTGCCGTTGTTATCGGTTGTTTAGACATTTTCGGCTTTGTGTGGGCTACAAGACAGAGGCCATTATTAAAAAGAAATAGTCAGCTACGCCGTCAGCTTTTATCATGGAAAAGGGCAAACACGCAGGGAGTAGTTTTAAACTTTGACTTCAGTTTGCACCATCTACTAAACAAGTAACGACGTTGTGTGTTCGTCATCCCGGCTAGCGATACTTTGAAATATGATCCAAGGCGGATTTTCGTTGTGCATTTGTGCAAAGAACTGTGGTAGTAGCTAGAACCTTCCGTGTGCCGTCCACCCCAACTTCTCGTTGTGACTGAACTTTCCTCCAACCTTTTGTTGTGCCGTTAGCCCTTAAATTACATTGATCGAGATCATCCGAGTTTTGTGCCAGTTATGATGGAAGTGAAAAAAAAACATTCCGGTATATTGAAGCCAAGCTATTCTGTATGGGAAAATGGCGCTGTCATGTCTACTACTGCCAATTATTTTTGGACCAATTCCGGATCTGTTTGAACAACGCTAGGAACTGTCCCGGGTCGTTTAGTTAAACAATATCGAACTTGCAACGTGTGTCGACAACGGCCCAAGTTCCAGTGACGCAAACCCCCAGCAACCTCTATTAAAGGCAACTTCTCTTAAGCACAGGTATACAGATGTAACTTAGCTATTAGGGTGTTTTATGGAAATGTGTGTTTAAATTAAGTAGCGTTTATTTGATTGACAACAAACTTTAGCTTAACGTCATAGAATGCTCTTGTTCTTGCGATTTCAATATAATTCCGTAATGGGCATAAGATCTATGTGTTATATTTTTCTCGACATTCCCTATTTATAATATGCACACGGCAAGGCAGTTCGAAGTGGTATACTCGAGGTTTGATGTTGTGCACTCGAAGTTTATTACTTTGATGTCTTTTCGTTGTTTACAGGAATCCCTCATTATTGTCTGTTATGTTTTGTTACCTAACTGTTTACGTATATTTTGAATTTTGCAATTTGTTTTAGGTATTGTGTAACTGTACTTATATTTTAAATTGCCTGTTTAGCCTTTCCAATAATTTTTAAATAACTTAATATACGTCATATGTAATATTTTGGGCTGCTTTGAATCACAGTGTTAGTTACCTAAGCAGTAAGGAACCCCGCCCTTCAAGTGCGTTGTATTTAAAAGTTGTGCTTAACCTTAAAGTTGCCAATTTTTAAGGGACTGTAAAGGGGAATTTGTACTTTAATAATTAAAACAATTAAGCAAAAACCTAAGTATTTATTTTACACTAGACCTGTCGATTCAGCCGTGAACGGAGTGGATTTACCAACCATGGGTTGACTTTTTCGCGCTGGCGCTATAATATTTTTCTTATTTTGGCTATCTCGATACAGGACTGGACGTTCTCCCCCGCCAGCTAGATGTAAACAGTTGCCTCCCGAGACAACGGAAGTCAGTATTTTGTCGTAAAGTTGTGTTTATATCGTAACAAGAGTGATAGTGAGACTTACTCAAGTTTGCTTCTCCATATTTCTTTCCATTTTCGCCTGTCCATTGCTATTCGGTTTACATCGTACCACTTCTTCCTTCTGTTTCCTTCTACGTACTCTTTTGGGCCTTCTTTGTTTTGTTTTTCGTGTTCTAGCTTGGTATGCTTTTTTGAGTAGTCTCGAACTCTTCATCCTTATTATGTGGTCCAGCCATCTTAACTGGCTTTTTGTGTTGTTCAGATATACCAAGTAGTAAAGTAGTAGGATGCCTCTAAAATTTCAACATTCTCTTACATGTCCTTTTTTATGTACTTTATGTACCTTTATACTTATGTTTATTACTTTCAGTAGCTCCTCTTTTGTTTGTTCTCTTGTGTACTTGATCATTTCTAATGTTAGTTTTATTTTTTTCTATTGCTTTGCTTAGGTCTTCACATGTCGTAGTTAGCGTTCTGCTTCTTCTTTTTGCTTGGCTTTTTATCGGCTGCATTATTCCCTTATTTGTTTTTCTTAGTTTGCCAAGACCCCTTTTCATACTTGATATTTTTTATTAAAATTTCTTTTTTTCTGACGCACTGGTTGACCAGGCCTTAACTACTACTTTTCTGAATATGCATCTTTCATGATGTGGCCCAATTTTATATACGTATCTTCGTTTGCTGCCTTTATATTTTCTTTCTCGACTGTTCTTATATTTTGATATTTTTCTTTGTTCTCGGATTTTTTTCTGAAGGCATTTTTCCTCTTTATTTTTATTATCCTTGACTTTTGCTGTTCACCACAGTGTTTCTTTACATATTTGTTGGTTATCCTTGTTAACGCTTGTTCTTCTTTTCGAGATTGATGAAATGAAAACATGGATCGCGGTAAAATCATACAAGAAAAAACTGTATAGAAGAGCAGAGAATATTAGTTGTATAAATAGAGTACCCAATATAGTAACCTTGAGAAGATAGGCAAAGATTCTAGAATTTGGACGCAAACTCAAAAAGAAGCCCATCTAATAGGTAACACCCTAAAGCGGAAGGTGTTATTAACAATTGTAATAAAAAAAAGAACACTAAGAAGATACGCAAAAGAAAGACGATGGGTTCAATACAAAGATCAAATTATGAAACTTATTGCCGAACATCAACAATTAACTAAATAGAAAAAAAATGCAATTAACCAGCCATAAAAACTGATGATAAAAAGAGATTGAAATGAAGTTACAAGTAAGATTATCTCTACTTTTTGTGTACAGGGTGTACCTTCTAACCTAATTTTAAAAAATAAATTATCTGTTAAATTGTCGTCCATCAATGTCACTGTATAAAGACGTATGCCGCACAATTAAATGTCTTGAACTTGCCAATTATATGGTATTATTATTTCCATCTGCAATTGTCTCCAGCATTTCTTAATTTTATTCTTTTCGTGGATTACCCCTTTTATAGAATGCTACAGTCTGTTTCGCTTTAAATACGTTTATCATTCTGGTATGTCTAGATTTCACTGTATAGTATTGTATACCAGTTTTGTTCCTTTGCATTTTTACAAGAATGGTATCACTATCTTTAACAATGGACTTAGCACAACAAAACGATTTGATTTTTTACACAAACACCGTTTGGGAATTTAAATAATAAACATGAAATAAAAACAACTACTACCATCCGAGAACGCTAACATAAAGTGTAACATTAGAACGAAGATAATGTATTGGAACTTGGGACATAAGCCAATCTTAAACTTTTCTATCGGTCTCTATTTTGCGTTGCTCTCATCCTCTGTTCTCCCTCTGCCTCTCTTTCCGTACCACGGTTTTAATTTATTTATTATGCTGTTCCACCTGCCATCCGTGTATCTCTCATTATGTACTACCCATGTTAATTTGAAACTAATCATTCTGTCTGTGATATCGGCCATTTCTTGCTTTAGTTGGCTATGTTCTTGTACAGATCCTCTACATACGTTAGAACGGGCGAAATGTCCATATTAAATTAAACTTAATCCAAATTGAGCTCAGATCAAACTTATTCTTTTACTCATTTCCACGTTTTTCTATTCTTTGGTTATTATTATTTAGTATCCTAGGTGCAAATTCCTGTAAAATGTTTCTATTATTTAATTTCCCACCACTATATCACACAGTTGGTCTTCTACATTCACCACTGTTTTGGTTTTATTGCGATTCATCTTATTTCCTGTGACTTATCATTTAATTTTTGTAAAATTGCTTGTAAATCTCATTATTTTCAGTCATTAGCAGCATGTTATATGCGTATCTGAAATTGTTTAATCTCTCATCGTTACATTCACTCCTTTCTCTTCTCAATTTTTAAAAAATATCTTTGAATGCTCGTGTGTACAGTTTTGACAATACGATTTCTTGTCTAACGCCCTTCTTTATTGGTATATGATTTGTCTCCGTATGGATTTGAAATGTTGATGATGTTGGTAGATATTATGAATTAACTGACTGCTTCTGTACAATTTAATAGTAATTTTTTGATAGCCCATGTTTCTACCCTCTCAAACGACACCTCATCTCTACTCTTGGTTTTCTTCCCTATATTAATTATACCGAAAAAATACAATTAATATCAAGTGAAAAATGAAGAAAGCGTCTGCTGACTGCAATATCGCAGTTACTATGCCAGTTAATTAATAGTGTGACAGCACCTTATGTGGTAATTTTCGAGGAGTCCCTCTGTTAAGACTAATAATTCTGGAGTAAAGATTAACAACATAGAACAAACATTGAGTGAGGGCTAAGCTAAATTTACGTGAGAAAGTAGAACAAAGAGTGATTTTTAAGTATGATTAGATTACTCCACTGGAAAAATGGAAGACACTCAAAAAACGTAACACATAGATCGTCTAGCTACGATGATATGGGTAGGTAGTGACAATGCAAGATTAAAGAGTTATTGAAACTGAGCACGCATAAAATGAGCAAAGGAAATATGGAGAAACACGTGAAACCCTGACGGTTGGAAGAGTTTGGAAAATATTTAGAAAAGCGAGCAGTTGGACACAAGTATAAGAAATTGCAAAGGAAAGAAAGAGCTGGAAGTGGTTTTGCAAGTAAACAATTCGGTACAAGAAGGTTCCAATCAATGCAATATAATTTTGTCCCAAGTATCATCTTCATGATGGTTTACTAATGAAACCGTATTGTCACCTACCTGGAATTTGGTTTTGCCTAAGTATTATTTAACTAAATCTTATTACGATATTACAATATATTACATAGAATCATAATTACAAAATAATTACCAATAATAATATATTCATCCACAAAAGTGACAAAATTTAAACTGTTTGTTCATTATCGATTTGCTCACAATAGACTTGATTAGAGTCGAAGTATAATATCAACAAAACGGCTTTTTAATGTAGTTTCGTTTTGACCAAAAGAGCCAATAGGAAGCGTAGTAAACAAAATTTTAGCGCTTTCTGATAGATAATTTTCGCAAATGCAGCTTTGGAATGGGGTCGGTAAATTTTCATTAACGATTTTGTGCTCGACAGTCCAAGTGCAACTATATATCACAAGCAAATAGTCCATTTTCAACTGGCTGTCAACTACTTCTGTAAGAACTCTTACTAACTAAATTTACGTCCACCTCTTCCTAAAAAAGTTTGAACGACCCGGCCTTTTAAGCTAAACATACCCGAGCAAGAGCGTTAAATATGGGGGCTCCCTGTATTATTTCTTTAATTAGCCATTAAAGGAATTAATTAGTTGATCGGAAAATTTATGGATCTCTTTTTGCAATTAAATCCATCCAGCACTCGGAGCGGTTAATGTATGAATTGGGCGAACAGGCGGCAGCATTATAAATTCTGAATTAAAATAGAATTGGAATATTTAGAAGTCGCATCGAAGAGAACTGAGCGTCAATATTCAGAATTGCCCGTTCCCGAAAGACGACCTGCAATAAGTTCGGGCTTTTTCATGCAAATATAGCGTTTGTCCCGAAATTGCTCTTTATTGTAGTCGTTTGTAACAATAACAGCGTTTTCTTTGTGCTTATTCATGCGATAAATGGTTTTATTGATAAATTCGCACTATATGAAATACATTATGTTCAAATTAGATCGGAAATGCCGTTTTCTAAAGTTTTTTATATATAGAAATAATTGGCGTCTCCTTTTCTCTGCAGAAAATTGGTAACTGCTAATAAAGGAAACAAACTTTTGAGATATTAGTTTAAAAAAATATATTGACCAGCCAAGCTGATGAAAGAGACCTAATATGCTGTAAACTTATCGTCAAAACTGATGAAAGGTGAAGCCCTAGTTCCAACGCTCTCGCTTGTTTCATTTCAGTAATATTATTTTATTATTGTTTAATTAAAAATAATTTGTCTTTGAATGTATGAAACTATTTTAACATCAATACCGAGCCATTTTAATATTCTAACTGCAGTAGTATATGTGGCTACATACACAAATTGTTATTTTTTCTTCTCTTTTCGACCGACTTGAGAAAGTTTAAAAACTTTTTTAAGATTAGTAAGGCATCCCACGTTATCATAAAACAATTTGCAAGTAAAATGTTTTGAAAACTAGAAAATAAAAGAAATATTCACGGTGTATCACAGCTTTATATACAAACTTTGAGGGGTAGTTGTCGGTATAGAAACAAACTAATTTAAGTAAACTACCTATATCCAAAACTTTTTCGTTTCAACAGTATCGAACTTCAAAGTTCCAATAAAGAATTTTTACGTAATAAATACCAAAACGTTTTAAGTGATTCGTTTGATATTCCTTACGTGACTTATTATGACAATTTTCCTACTTGTTCAAGCAATTATTTCATTTGTTACTTATCTCGTCTAAAACACGACGGAAGTATTGTAATCGCGAAAAATCACCTTTCCAGATTTCTTCAGATCATCAGCTTTCAAAGTCCCTAGATGACGAATTTCTCCATTCCGTTTTTCTGTTTGTCTATCGGTCTATATATCTATCTGTCTGTCTGTCTGTCTGTTGCCGGTATAACTCAAAAACTATTTCTTGGAGGAAGACGATATTTTGCAGGCGTATTACAAGTCTACCTGGCATAACACCGAAAAAATTTAGGACAAATGTATACAGGGTTGACACCTTAAAAAATAAAATTTTACTTATTTTTGCTTTAACTGAGAAAAAGGTAAAAGCAATAATTTACACACAGGTCCTTGACGAAAATGGGACCCAACAGATAAAAGGTAAATGTTGTAAATAGACAAAAATGGTCAACAATAAATGCGTTGCATTTAAAGCAACCGCATCCCACTGATACGAACGCAACGAACGGATGATTTGCTTTCAGGCTATTGCCAAACGCATTATCACGTGTTTCCCATTATTGTTTCAGTATTATTGCGAACGTGAAAATATTTTCCCTTGGTTTTATTTGGTTTTTCAAACTGTTCAGTGTCACAGCTTCCACTTGCGAGGGAAGTTCTGAGTAAAGCCCTTTACAGATTTTTTATTTTTTCGTTTATCCTTGTACATAATTTCGGATAGCCATTGGCTTTATTCCCAAAAGTGTATATTATTTGTCTGCCTAAGCCGTTAAAGCTACGGAAATAGAACAGGATAAATATTTCTGATGGGTGCTTGTTATTCGATAAAAACAGTGACTTTGATATCGACTATATTTGAGCAGCTGTGTCTACTACTTCTACTTAAGAACTACCTGAAGCCTCACTGGAAGCAGACAATCAGTTAATATCTATTTAAAAACTTATTGCTGCATCTAACTAAACCGTAAATTACTGCAATAAGGTTTATTGAAGAATAACTCGAAACCGCCAGAGATAACAGAACAACTCAAGTTATGCTATGGCTCGTTACGATAATAAGTCGTGTAGCACATAATAAACAAATTGCTTAAAGTGTTTTGCTTTTATTAAAAAAATCATTTTCAACAATTCTACAGCTCGGTGTTATTAAAAACAGAAAAGGTTTTGGATACAGGTGTAGCCTGACGGGCTAGTTTAATTTAATGAAATTGTTTAATCTGTTTGCTACAATCACCAGGCTGAAACTGGCTTCCCAGGCAGCTCAGAATGCTAAGGTATCAATAATAAACTCAACTAGTAACTCAGGAAAGAAACACAGAATAAGCTCCATCATCGTATAATAATTTAGCTAAATACATCTCAAATTAAATTGTATTCAAGACAGGAAATAAATATAAAATGTAGCAATGTTTGTAAAATTAATACAACTCCTTTAACGGGGCGTCTCGCTCGCTGGGAATCGGGCCGTGTCAGTTTCTTTTGGAACAGCCTATACACGGAGTAGCTCCGATGTCCCGTAGGCAGTTTGCCGGGCCTGTACAGATAAAATGACAGTTTAGCGAAAACCGCTTAATGGCGGCGCGTAAACATTGAATTCTGTCTTTTAAGTGCGGGCAATATCAAGTTAAATTATATGCATACTTGAGACAACTCGTATTTATCGCGGCCTGCAGGTGTGTTGTTGGCGGACGGCCAGTTTAGCTGGTTTTACCTGTGCCGGCTGCTTTGCGTATCCAGGTAAGCGAATTTCGATTAAAAAACCGTTGTTTCTTGTTGGCGATGATCCCCGTCAGATTGCCCTCGATTCAAACGTGCGTACCTATAGACGCCGGTCTCTGGCTCCTAGTTCACGTTTTCGGATTCGATGGTGCCAAGTCGCTCCGAACGCAATTAACGGGATTAATTACGTCAGCGTTGTTGTCCGGACGCATGGAAAGTTAGTTCACGAACGGAACCGTCTCCGGCGAGCTCAGCTTAATCCTCCGGGTCACCAGGTACTGGAAATCGTTGTCGGCGAGTTCAGCCAAGTTCTCCTAAAAACTAGGTGTTGGACACCGTCGTCGTTGAGTCTATGCGGACCTTCTAAGTGCTGCGGAATGGCACCGTCACGTCTCCTCGCGATGACGTCGTTTATCCTTGCCCGCGCGGACTAAAGATGCAGCGCCCCGATACCTAACGTAAAATACGCCATGGGGGAACGCGCGAATTAATTTATAATTCCTAAAATCGCGTTCGCGCTGGGCCAAACGTTACATAGATAATATGGTTACATCGGTTTGACTCCAGGAAGCACCCCCTCAAAGTTTGTGTCTAGATTTTTGATACACTATAGAATGTATGTATTACTTACAAATGGGTTGCGGTAATAATTTGACCATATTATAGAGCGACATCATATACAGTGTGTTTCATTTCCCACCTTCACACCCATTTATTTTCTTTATTTAGCTTGTAGATTAAATTACTTCTAAAAACATTATTTTTGCAAATTTTAAACAATATTCTGCAGAGCGCGATCAAAACTAAATGCAAGAACTAAAAAATAATAGTAGGCTATGTCGAAGTCGGAACATAAATAAGGCGTATATAGGGGAGTAAATGTGAGAAGTTAAGCACACTGTATAGTAGCTGGCCCAGCTGAGAGGACGACCTTCAATGCAGCACCGATGCAACCAATATGACATGCGATGCTTTATCGGACATTTTTCGCTGTCTCGGGTGTTTATCACACGACGTTTCGGAAGAGGAGATGGATTAATTTTTGTTCTTCCCTTTCACGTACACTCGTGCCGGCCCCGGGTTCAAACCCCTAATAACTGTGTTTCAAGTCTCTCACTCTTACCACTACCACCAGCGCGCCATATATTTTAGTTATAGTGTACTTGAAAAAGACGTACAAAAATCAGTCCTTCTCAAAACTAACCAGGAGTTAATTCGCCTGAGGAGGGGAGTAAACCAAAAACTCCCAAAACGTCATATAATAAACACCCGAGACAGTAGAAAAAGTCCGATAAAACACCTCATAATAGACCACCGTCAAAAATGACATCATTCGGCGAACAACCAAATAATATCTACCTATATTTCTGCAATACTTTTAACGTTATGAACTTTTACTCTGGTTCACTTATATATTAGAGTAAACACAAACATAGAACTGCGAAATATGTCTATTGTTCGTATAGATACATAAAATGTTCTTAAACTAAGAAAGAATTCTACAAGTTATGTATATATAATAAAGAAATTAATTTCTTTGGGGGCATGGGTAATGCACCAGTCGGGCAGCTGTGTTGATTTTACCCCTTAATTTAAAAATAAATAAATTAATAATCAAAAACCTAATATTAAAAAATAAAAATTTAAACGCCTCAATGACTAATTAATTAATTTATAATTTAATATTAAATTAAACGTAAAACTTAAATGAAATAAAAATTCAATTTAAATAATTATAAACTATTGATTATGAAATCAAATTATACTTAAATAAGCGCCTCTAAAATGCTAAATAAGTAAGAAATATCTATATATAAAGGTTTTAATTTGCGTAAAACTAAAATTAAGGAAAATTGGGTAGAATTTTCTTATTTTATGCATATAATAAAAAATACGTAGACCCAGAAGTTTGAATTTACAGGAATTTAAAGAAAAAATAAGGTCTAGTAATAAAATACATGAAAGATAATAAAATTTAAAAAAAATAAATCAATATTAAAAGAAACTTTACTTAAATATTGATTTTAAATGCCGGTGCAGTGGCGTCTGGAACTAGATTATCCTACTTCCATAGGACTGCGCCGCGTAGCGAAGACTGAGACTAGATTATCGATCCGTAGCCGAACGATTAATGGACAAACTTTTTTGACAAATTCAATGCTTTAATGATTTTCAAATTTAGTACGACCCTCAAGGGGGACGTTTCTCTCGTTAATCGGAGTTGCAATAGTGACTAAAGCTCATAGGCAACTATTTTTAACTGGTAAGTTAGACCTCAGAACTATTTTCGGCAAAGAATACGTCAAGGCAAGTCTTTCCTTTTTCCAGGGCCGTAGGAAGCCTTTGACAAAATACTCAGGTGTTTCGATGTTACAGTAAGCGGCGAAACCTCTCAGTTGGAGTAATGGAGGGAAACAATTACTGGAGTCAGCATTCATCAACGCAGCTGCGTCTGCGTGAGCATAAACCTCATTAACACTAATGCCGGGTTATGAGAATGGAGGGGTTCTGTAGGAAGGAAGCCCGTGGCACATAACCGACGAGCGAGGTTGCATTAAAAGAGCAAAGAATATGATTGTAATCCCAATTAAAAAGTGTCTTTTAGCAGCGAGACCGGTGAGGTCTCACAGAGCGGGTTCGCCCTCCAGGTACTGGAGGCCTAAAATCCCCTTGGAGCTTTCAAGCAGGGATGTCAGACTCAAGTTTAGTCTTCAGGGAGAGGCAGCTTCCATAAATAATTTTTTCTATCTTATGGGGCGCCTTGAGGGAAGGTTGGCATTTTGCCGTGACCTTACATGTTAGGGCGGCACACCTGCAGAATCAAGCGCTGAACCTTCTTTGGAATATTATCACGAGACAAGAATCAATAAAAGTGCTGAATACGAGGGAGATTAGCTGCGTGCAAATTTTAAAAGCATTAATTATGTTTCAATTAATTTGCGCCAAGTTAACGTCACACCACAGCACTCTGAGTTATTAAAATATGAATAATCAAATATATCTGTGGATTGCATAGTTATCACTAATTGTCATTAGTAATGCGGTACGTGTAATTTGGGTTGCATTGGCGCAGCATTAATGGTCATCAACTTAGCTGGGCCAATCTGTATAAAAGCGATTTAAGCTGAGTGACTGCATTTGTTAGACTAGATCGTTACTGATCGCACTTGCTCAAGCTGCGATCGAACTTACTTTCTTACGTCACTACCCTCCCCAGGTTCGGATTCTACTGAGTACATTGTTCCTTTTTGAGATTTAATGCTTGATGGTTACTTATTCTAATACAGGAACCGATCCAAATAATCAATAAAGCATACTGTAGAATTTGTCTAATATGGGTGGTGCAGAGGGGTGACTGGAAAGAGGCCCGAAAAGTAGGTACTCTATACTGTCTAGGAAATAAGATTAAAATTGTAGACTAAAAAAAGGCTAAATGTATTTTTTACGAAGAAATTATTTATTCAGGAAATATAAAACAGATAACAAATATAATAACAGGAAAAAAAAGAAGAATCGTGTAATTTAAACAGAAGGAATCCCTGGGCCATCCTGAAATTCATCCCTTGCCGATCTCCATTTCTTTCTTGATCGTCGGAGGCACATGCTGGATGCACGGAGGATAGCACATGCCAATCTAACTCATACCCAACGCATAACAATACTGTAGGGCCTGTGCCAGCGCTCAGACAGTTGTTCAGCCAGGGCTCGAAGAAAACTCTTCAATTCCTCGCCAAAGAAGCCATCCGCAGACGTTACTAGTGGAGTAAACGTTGCATGCCGTTCTTCACAAGCTGGTACATATTTGTTTTTCTTCTCCAGTTCTGACTTCTTCAGCACAGCTTGAAGTGTCATGGATCCGTAGGATGGGGCGTCAGCGTCAACGATGCGAATGTCAAACAACGCCTCAACTTGTGGTTCCCAGACCCCTCGGCAAGCCAAGTCACCCCGGAGAAAGGATTGTGTGGATGGAGACCACTTCTCTCTTATCATGGGTTCTCGTACACAGTTTCCCCATGCGGCTTCCATCAAGTCTCCTAGGACGTCCCGGACCTCGTTATGCCGTCGAATGATAAGTCCGCCGTGGTGACAACAGAGAGCGTTGTCCATTGAAAAAGCTTCTCCACATCCATTACACGTTGGGAGAAAATCCACGGCAGGTCTTCTGTAGCGAAGGGCGAGCGCATCCCGGAATTCCAGTGACGACATATCCAAATTTCACTTTCTGATTGGGGTGACAGATAGCCAGCCAGAGGTCTTTGATTCAGGATCAGCTGCACGGCTGATGACCTTCTTTCTTGCCGGCGGTAGGGCATCTAGAATGGACTTCAATCTGTTCATATGGTCCAACTGTTGTCCCTTGCTGGTGTCCTTTTTCGTTGCTGTAAGTTTTGTCCTATGCTAAATGTATAGAAGAAGAGAAGCTGAAGGTCCGTCTTATGGAGAGCATGTTGAGCTACTAATCTTTGTTATTGAGGTTTATTTCTATGTGTGGCACCTGATATATATTTTACAGTCTTGCAATTGCATTGCTAATATTTACGTCCACATTGCTTTTTGTGCGGATTTCAATTTTTTTGGAGTGATTTTTTAGTTATGGTTAAATTTTTGACGCCTTACGTTAAGACAGGTAAGACATATTGCTCCCAAACCTTTCACTTTAAGCAAATCGGGATGGAGCTTTCACATACATATTTTTTTCAAATGCTCTCCAACCCAATTCCACCGATCTTCTGATTTGACGGGTATGATTGTGTCTTGAATGTCGAACTAAACGTTAAAAAATCTTCTCGTTGTTTGCAAGGCTCACACTAAAGGTTAGACTTTAGAAACCACACGTGGTTGCCCTTTTCAAGGACAAGTATTTAATGAAGCAATGTGTGACCTTGTTATTAAACTGTTGGAAAATACTGTTTAGATGTCTTCTGCTCAAACGCCTTTTTCCGATCAGAACAAAAATTTATTTATAACAGCCCTCAAAATAGGCAGAGAAAATAAAGTAACCAGGGGCCCTGAAATGTAAAGATCTGAAGAAAACTCGGAAGACTTGTTTTGCGATTATAATACTTCCTTCGTCTTTTAGATGAGAGAAGTAAAAAATGTATACATACTAAGAGATTTTGTCACTAGGGTTGCTGAATTTCATGGATTGTTGGGCGACCTTCCATAAACCTAGTTCTACTGCCTGTTTCGAGACGTGGTTTTAAAGAATACAGGGATGTGTTACGGCCAGCGTGCAATATTTTGAAAAACGATAAAGTTATATTTTTAAATTCCGTATTTTAACGTTTTCTGTTGTTTTAAATATGTTAGTTTTTAGTTTCTACTATTTCAATAGCAATTTATCTGTATTAAATTCTAGAAAAATGTGATACTTAGTTGATAATTTGAATACAACGTGTTGGTATTATTACCATGCTACTAGTGGTCCTTAAGTTACTAAAATATTAAAAATTGCACTTCAATTCTACGATAAATATATGTTGATATAACTACATTTTAAAATTGGTATAATAAAGTGAAGGTAACACAATGTTACCTTACCTATTAACGTATTGCAAAAGTTATTGCACTAATACTCAAGCTTGTTCTAGATAAAGTCACATTTAATTCGGTCTTACCAAGACAAACTCCTATCAACGTGTATATTTATTGTTCGTAAAAAACAAATAGTCAATAATCAACATTTTGAAAAATTCGTTACCTGAAAATTTAAAATAGTTTAAAGAGAAGCTGCTGAAAAATTGAAATTTTATATTTACCAAATTGCTGGAATTTAAAAGAGTTTAAGCATCCCTAAACATCATATAAAGCTTATCCTTTATGTTGCGCTCAATAATTCATCCTTGAAAGCGTCTAGCAGTAAGCGTGTATATAAAAGTTTCTCGAGAATCAAAAATATTCTATTCGTACTTTTCCGCTTTATAATTCTCCATTTTTCAGAAGCGCAATAATCCAGAAAATTGAAATCCCTCTGGCGCGTGACCAGATTCCATATTCGGGTTATACTTGAATTAAGGAGCTTTAGACACCGTGTTTATATTTATAACGCTGGGGGGCATCTTTCAAACATAACCCTGAAAGTTATGCGTACGTGAATTTATAGTTGACTGTTTACTCGTAGCTGCTAAGGATGGTAATTTAACTAAATTTTATAGTTGATAAAAGAGAAAGCCGCCTCTAAAGTATGTTATTATAACACAGAAATTTAGTTTTAGATTTGTAACTAACAATAAATGTGTGTTTCAAAAATAATTAATAATTTCTGGGCCAAAATTCTATTAATGTAAAGTCATTTAATCAATTAAACTCGAACTCACTTTGTGTTACAAATACGCAATACAAATTTTAGAGTATTTTTAACTACCAGAGCTTAAATCTTGATCCAAATAAGGTGTGCCTACCACGAATGATTTAGATTCATTAAAAAATTAATTATACACGAACTTTCCTCTCCTTAATAGAATGAGAAGTGTTTTTGACGTTTATTCACTAAACTACATTTTACAAAATGTGTCTGGCTTAATTTCGTAAGCTTGCATAGGTTGTTAAAAACCGGTACCGGTACAAACAACACAATCACCCTGTAGCAATCATTTCCTCCAGCTAGCTTTCAGTCGAGACAAGGACAGTTTGAGATCCCTGAAAGGTGTTTGTTTGCTACTTCAAAGTAAGGGTACGTCGAGAATGCTAGTAAAATCAGGCACCACAAGGTTGTCTAATTAAACTCCAGGTCTTGGAAACGTCTTCAACGGAGTCGCATGGCAATAGTAAAAATGGGCATCTGTTTACTTACCTTAGCTTCAGCTATTAACTTCACTAAAAAATAAGTTTTACATATCTGATTTACAAGAGAATAATAAAAAAATATAAACTAATATTTTAAACGCTATAATGAGCACACCAAGTTATACGAAATTCTGGTGCAGTAATCTTCAAACTAATTTCAACAACTTCTTCCTATATAACATCATAAAAATACAAACTATGGAAATATTGACTTCAAATACGCAAATGACAGTCATTCAAATTCTCTGAAGGGGCTACTAATACTTAAATACCACACATATTTAGACGGTCACACTTCGAACATAAACCAAAATCTACGCATGCAAGCACTACAGAAAGGACGGGAAATTGGTGACACTAAACACAAAATTTACACAACATGCAAATGTCACTCAAATAAACTTTAATGTAACGAAAATATAAAAATCGTTACGATACCTCAAGCCAAGAAGGTGAAATCAGTGCCCAACAGTCCAGTGTATGTAAATCCGTCAAGAAAGAAAGAGAAACGTTATTTCCAGGTCAAAGAGAGATGGCCTAGGTGGCGAGAAGATATCTGAGGCGGAACACGCAACAGGAGTGAACCGTCGGCAGTGGAACTTAGCCAACTACTATAGTAAAAACCTTGCAGTCATGTGATATTTTAATTCGATATAATATCAATATTTTGAGACCGATGATAAAAACCAGACTGTAAAACACGAAAACCGCACACCGCAACTAAGAAAACCGAATTCAATAAAGTTACTCTACTGCTGGTAATGCTATGCTTGAAAAATACCACAATGAAAGAATCACAACAATGTTACCACCTGCGGAAATCTTTATCCCCACACAATAAAGCCTCCGGCTACATTTCGATACATTGCCATCTTGCGTCAGCTTGGGGGTCGAGAGCCACACATGAGGGCTTCAATAGTGAATCTCGAATACCGGTCGAAAGATGCAAGTTGCAATTCACTGGTTTTGTTGTCCTCCTCTCAAGGGGGTTGTTGCGCTTAGTTTGTAGTTGTGCATGCAATATTTGAAATAGCTGATTGGATTTTACTTTTAAGAATTTTTTAAGTAAGTTCTCCCCTGAATGGTTAGGCAACCCTATCTACATTTTGTTAAATAAGCTTTCCCCTGAGTGTTTAGGCAGCCCGATTTACATCTTTTGATACATTTTTGGGCAATGTACAGTTATACTATTATCAATCTGGCCCGCCTACCGGGTCCTCTCCTTACCTTCATATTTTCTAGGATGAAAAGTTATAGGAACTCATACTTGTGGACATTACTCATGGCGTGGTCCAAATATTCGAGTTTCATCTGCTTAATGGAGTTCAGCAGTCTCGTGGGCAATACATACTTTGAAGAACCTCCTCGTTAATTACGTGATTCTAAGTAGGCAACGGTAGATCCACATTTCGAAGGCTTGTTCTCTCTACGTATCTTGAAACATGGTTCAGGCTACGACGCCCCATAGTACAGTGCAGAAAACACAGCACTCCACAATCCTTTTTTTATATCCAATCCGAGATCTCGCTATCTTAGAAGTGTGAGCATTTTTGTGAGAGTGGTTTTGGCTTTCTCAATACCTTAGTTAATTTATAGAAAATCATCCAAGCTCTTGTTGAGAGCATAATCAAGGTATGCACAGTTAGCCACTCTCTTGATTAATTGATCTTTCGCTATAAGGTTTCGAGGAGGTGCAGAAGACTATGTGTTTGGTCTTTTTGGTGATAAGGTCTAAGCGGTGCTCTCCACTCGTGTTGTATACCCAAGCGAAAAGTTCTTGTAACCTCTCTAGTGTGTTCGCCATCAGCAAGGTTTCAAAAGCGTTAATGACTTCTCCGTGGGCCTTAATGCCATGCTCGAACTCTCTCTAGTGATTCCCTGAATATTAGCTGTGAGTACAGATTAAAGCGCAATGGTAAATCACCCTAAATTACAGAATTCTTTATGCAATGGACGATGATTATCTTTGCTGCTAATATCTAATACAAGATCTACTAATCTATCGTAAACTTCTGTAATAAATTCTTCATTTTTTATTTTACTTACAACTTCTCTACTGATACAACTAAGTATTGATTGTAGCTTGTTATCGCCTTCTCTTAATTTACTAGATTTCTTCCTTAGCGATTCATTACCTTTATATAAAGGATATATTAATTGATCTTCTTCAATCCTGTTCTACGTCTAGCACGGTTTCTACGAGCCGTCGACACGCACTACAGCCTTCTGTACCCAATACAAGTTGGTGATAATACCTAATATATCCTTTTTATTTGCCCTGGTGCTCCTGAGCGTACTGATCAATCTTACAGGTTGGCAGCGGTCAAATAATTTGATATAACCCAAGAAGCATATATACACGCCATAAATAGCGTCCCTGCTCCACATCGTATAGTAAACAAGGTCTCCCGGATGCCGTGACATCTACGAAAGCCAAATTGAGTTGCACAGATGTATTTCTTGTACTTATT
Source organism: Agriotes lineatus (assembly GCA_940337035.1). Lineage (NCBI taxonomy): Eukaryota > Metazoa > Arthropoda > Insecta > Coleoptera > Elateridae > Agriotes > Agriotes lineatus. The sequence continues at coordinate 52,136,573 of OW679202.1, read as the reverse complement.
GTACATTCGACTAAAAATTACATTGAAGAATATCTTCAGCAAATGGCTCATAAGACTGATAGTCTTGAAGTCTTGAATGGTTTTCGCAGTAGCTTTCTTTAAGAAAAGTTACAAAAGTAGACATTAGATATGATCCCTGATAGTAGACCTTGTTGTAGAACTTAGTAAGGGTCTTGCCACAGTTGTATCCCATTATATTTAGGTTCCCGGGATTTTTCAATTTTTGGATAATGCGATGATGGCATGTGTTACTTCCGCGACTAGAATTTCTGCTTCGTCGAATGTTCGTCTCATGGGGTGCTATTCGTCATTGAAAAGCTCCTTCTGTCAAATATTGATTTTATATTCTATTTCCAGTGTCAAATTACAACGATCCTCAATTATGTTTCCGGTCATTCTTTGTCTGTTCCTGCCGATAGCCTCATTGATCTCTTTGTGGGTGTTGAACACATGGTATCTGACATTTAGTCTTTCTGTTTTCCTACACTTTTGCTCATTTAAGCTTTTTTGGCTTTCCTGATCTTTCCCCGGATGTAGTAGTGGACAGATTGGTCATTTTCTTTGGGGCGCTTGATTTCGAGGCTCTTCTGCCCATTAAGTTAACAGTTTCATTCGTTTTTTGACATCGCGCTCTCATTTCAGGTGTTGATCTCAAATACTTCCCAGTGTGCCCTTCACAGAGTCTCAGAGCTCTGCTGTTGTATCTCAGAAGATCGGATTGTTTGGTTCTCAGTACTTAGTGCTTGGCCTACTCGGTCTTTTGTTTCCTCATTCAGAAGTGTTTCAACGTCGTATTTCTTCTGTAGCTTATCCTGAAGGCGGCAGATGACGGAATTGCAATTAGCAGCGACAATTTATTTTTTATTATAGTAACCATTATCATATAACGAAGTCGATGGGGTGGCTTATCTTAGACAATTATAAATCGTATGTTTATTGGTCCGTGTAAGCCCAATTTTATTACGCTTGGCTGTTTTCTACATTACATAATATCAAACTTTTTTCATATTCCAATTGCTATAAGGCCCCCATCAAGTTACAAAGCAGAAATTCCATAAAACGCAATAATTTCTATAAAAAAGAGAAAGGGCCAGCTATTTGCTTACTTTCCTGCTAATATACTAATTGACTAATTGCTCCAAACTACCTATTCCAGAATTGGTATCATTATAAAAGTATTTTATTGTTTTCTGGTCAACTTCTGATTTATGAAACACTGCGAAAAGTAACGCAACAGCTTGTCTTGGTTGAGATATAAACTACACTCGAGTAGATGGTTGTGTCAACCCGCTGAATTTAGGGGAAAGAATGCCCTCCTAAGAAGGTCACGACCATCAAAGCTGTTTGTATGCTGGCATACGGTAAAAAACCCTATTCGAGTGTGAGGTTGGAATTCACTACCTGTAGATTTAAAACGAAAATGCTCCACCAGGCGACCATTCGTTCTCTTACTCTCTCTCTCTCTCTCTCTCTCTCTCTCTCTCTCTCTCTCTCTCTCTCTCTAATAGCTTTGTGGATGGTAACTGTCATTTATAACCTAATAAAATAATATTTTTAAATGAAAGAACTAATCTAATGCTTCTCGGTAATGTGGACACTTCTTCGGACATTGGTGTGATTGAGTTTGTGCTTGTTACAATAGCTACTTCAAAAGCGTTATTAAAGTTACTTATATATTGGATTAAATTTTTTGGACACTTATCTACAGCTGCTTGTAGAAGGCTCATAGAGGGGTTGTGATCTTCAACTGCTGCTCTGAGCACATTTTCGGTGAAGCTCTTCATGAAACATCGATATGAGCATGAGCGAAGTGCTGGCCAACACCAACAACAAAATGACCAAGCATGTTTAGTGACTAAGAACTTTGACGCCGTGGTCTTTGTAACGGTCTAGTTCGTAGTTCGTGCAATTTTAGGGAGAGCTAATGCAGTCGTTGGGGATATTAACAGAATCAAAGCAAGTTGTGAGCGTACGGTAGCGCTTGTAATCAGCCGCTCACTACTTGGCGACGGGTGCGTTTCGTCCAAACAAAAGGGACGCCACGCGAAACATTAAAGTGCGATTGAGTGTTTATGTGTTGGCCTGCGTATAAAGCAGTCGACGCCCCATTATTCTTGAGCCGAAATACAGCCTTGAGAGCAGATAGCTACCTGGGAATCAACACCGAGGTACCAATAATTCTTCATCGACGGAAGCCACTATTCTAGCTTCTAGCTACGAGACCATTTGGCGCAACTATAAGATAAAGTTAGTTCCTATAAATAATTTCAACTATCGAATGCAGATCCAGGAAACTGTGGGAGCAGAATCATAACAGCAAATTATAAAGGGATTGCAACAAATTGCCCAATAGCTTCGACGAGCAATTACTCGCCCTAAAGCTAGGGCGCTTACCTAATGAATGGTCGAAAAGCGTCAGCTGATTTCCAGCGACCGAAGGCAGAGCCGTACTAAGTGAATGTGTGTGCGGAATTTAAACATTTTTAGCACTGTTGGATTTTTGACTTGCGTTGATGATTAATAAGTCACACATACACTTAAGCAGTGTATTCAAGCATGTAACATGTGAGCAAATAAAAATGAAATCAAACTTGGTTTTCAAAAATTAAGTCATGTGCTTTATTACTTCTGATGTTTTAAATTTAAATATGACAGTTATCATAATCAGTGTCAAGTTGTTTAAATTATCAAAATATAAATTACACATTAAGTTATTAGAACTTAATGCGTAATAATTATTTATGTAGCAGTTGTAACATTGTTTTAGTGTTGGTTTTTATGTTAATTTTCAAATAAAATTTTAACATGACAGCCGGTGACAGTTATGCAATGGTTTAATTTATGTATGTGTATTTAATTATAGAACATCAACATAATGTAAATTAATCATCGACATACGTTTCAATTTTCAAAGCCAAGCTTGATTTCATTTTCGTTTGCTCACATGTTAGGTTCAGCATTAAGCTCGTGAACATTTCGTAGCTATTGTTGATAGCTTACAACATTTTTGTATTACCATTGTGTATTCTTTTTATGTATTTTCCTGTATCTATGTTCTTTTCTAGAGTATATGTGTTTTATTGTAAACTGTTTGGTTTTTATTCCCAGCAGGATTTGCATGTATTATTATAAAATTATAGGTGATAACAGGCAGGCCGGGGCACTCTATATTGACATTTTCATCGGCCATACTGAGATAAAAGCGGGTTTTGTGCTTCTACAACTGAGTTAACTAGCAAACAAAGCGAAATCTAAATTCACAGTAAAGTAGAGTATAGGGCTAAATAAAAGTACCATTACACCTTTGGTACGTCTCTAGGCAGGTCTTCAGGTTCATAAGGCAGATGTGGAACACTCAGGAGGTTACTATAAATAACGGACTGATTACCAAAGAATACACGAAGCCGGAAGAGCCGAAAAATGAACTGCATATGACAATCGGCCAGTAGAGAAATACGAGCTAACCATGAACACGAACAAAAACACACAGATTAACATTGGACAGCAAAGAATAACGATGGCTAAGGCAAAAATTGTTTTTTTGTAAGTTTCCGCAAGTAGCTTTCTGTAAACACCGAAAAATAAGTGTCAAAGATGTTGGAAAATCCGGAAGAAGCCTCCGTCGTGAAATTAGAAGCGCATGGCCCAATAATCTATAAGATATCAAATTAAGGTTTGGAAATTTCCCAAAAATAGGTAACCTGCTCCACATGCAGCAGCTTAAAGTGACCTAATTTCATACAACAGCATCTTTATATTTAGAAGAAGATTTTCCAAAAGGGAAATTTTACGCAAGCGTTAAAAAACTATTGCGCAACGATAAATAAACAATTTATGAAGCTTGTCTTGCTAACTTCTTAAGCAACAATGCTAATATAATCATTGTTGCAGACTCTTGTCAAAATTAAGTTCGCCCTAACATAATTTTATTACTAAAACATGTCTGAACTTTTACAGAACCAGCTATTAATAATTTATTTCAAGGTTTCATAATTGTGAATCTCCTTCGAATATTCTAACCAAACGCGTACTTAAGTCTTAAAGGCGGAACCGCTAAGAAAGTCGGATAGACAGCTGCAGTTTATGCAATTAATGCAAATTACAGGAAAAGCTCTTAGTTTAAATTTCGAGTGCTTATGAAAATGTGAATTGTTTCATGCATAGTCTATGTATAGTTATAAGGAAAAGGGGCATAATAAACGAGGAAAGAGGAGAATTGCCAGGAAACATATGCAAAGAAATATTTTTGAATTCTGAATAAATTCGCGACTGCTTCCCTTGGTGATGTGTTATTCGCCTATTCAGAAAAACAGGGAAATAAATAAAAGGCAATGCGAGATGCCGCGAGGCAACGAACATTTAAGCCGGTCTTAAAAGTTTCAGAAGGGGATATTTAGTAAATTATTCATGCAAAACTACTACGAACCGCTTGCTTAAAATTCCGTTAAGCAATACAGTTTTGTATCGAAAAGTGGAGTAAAGTTACGATGCAATCTACGTAATGTTTTTGGTCTCAAAATAAAAAAGGCTCATTCGTGAATGGCAGGTATGTGCAGAACTGTCATCAAAATTCAATGTATTTCAATGCAAAACGAATTCATCATTGAAAATATTCCGAAGATACGGCGAGATAAACGGTTTAAATGAATAAAATGCAAATGCAGGGAAAATAAAACGCAGCACTCGAAATGGCCCTTCAAAAATCCTTCGTCTGAAGCGGCTCTCGTCTAGAGCATTGTAGTTCATTTTCGAATTTATAGAAATCTAAACTATTGGCAACATGCCGGCAATAATAAAACAATTTCGAGGGAATTAAGATATTCCGCACGTTTCGTTAGCTTCTCGGCGTTTGAAAAGTGAACAGGCGCTGCTTTTAAATTCCATAATTTATCCTGGACAAGCTGCATTCGGAATAAAAACAAACCGCCGCCACAAAGGGGACTTTGCCTTTTAATCACGGTAGTCGTCTAGGTGCTTATTGATCACCAAAATTCATCGAGTTACAAACCACCACATGAATGAGTTCCACCCTTGTTCACGCTAATTCAGGGCGTGTCGTCTACAATTTTGTATGTCCTGTCGTAATTAGTACATCCTTTATTATTTAAAAGCCCCTGCACGCATGCTGATGTATTAGGTTTTCTCTGTAGCACCTCCACCATGATTAAACAATGACTATAAATATTCTTTATAGTTACCTATTCAAGCCCCTTTGTTTATGGCGCTTTCAGCTACGGTAAGAAAGGGCTTAAACGCATTACATCTAATTGCAATTATTTTGTGGATCGTAAATAATACATAGAGTAGTAAATTGTAATTAGCAAAATCTATAATATACAGTGTGGTAGAACAATGTGGTGTAAGTGAAATTATTGTTTAAACATAGAAAATCTATGTTGGCCATATTTTCATCTTCTTTTGAAACTTATATGAAATAATTAGAAGATGTTTCAGAAGAAAGTGATTTTTTTGAGAAAAATGGTAGAAAATGTTAAGTAAAGCAGCGACCAGTACAGAGCATAGATGCATGGAGTGTTGCGTATAGTCTCACAGCCATTTATTATGCTCTGCCTCAGATCGTCTTGGCTTTCAATAGGTGTTGTGTAAATTAAGGATTTGAGGTGTCCCCAAAAGAAAAAATCTCAAGGATTTAGATCTGGGGATCTTGTAGGCCATAGTTGGTTTGGCATTTGAGTACCTCGACGGATCCATTGATTGGTAAATACCATATTTAAAAACAGACGAGCTAGTACACTAAAATGGGCTAGAGCGCCTTCGTGAATAAACTACAATCTCTTTCTGAGCATCAGTAGAACGTCTTCGAGTAGAAGAGGTAGTTCATCTTCAAGAAAATGACGACACGAAGCACGGTCGAGTTTCATGAGAAGAAAGACAAGGCTAATCAAGAAATTTCCAACAATTCCCCCCCATACCTTCAACAAAAATTGATGCTAGAAGTGGCTTTCTACTATCGCATGTGGATCTTCTTCAATCCAAAGATGGTTATTATAAACATTCATAATAGCTTTATTCGAAAAGTTGGTCTGGTCTGTAAAGAACACCTCAGTAAGGTATTGAGGATTCTGTGCAATTTGTTGCTGAATTCCCAGACAAAACGTTACACGTTGCGGAAAATCTCGTAGCAACATAGCCTGTACGCTACTGCTGTTCTCTCAGAATTGTCCATACCAACTTAGAACTTACTTGACGATTAGATGCAATTTTTCTGGTTCTAGTTTCTGGATGTTCTTCAATATCGTTCAGAACAGGTTCTTCCGCTACAGGAGTCCTACCTGTTTGAAGTCTTCCTGGACCATTACTTGTCCCTACAAATGATTCTGTTTCTACAAGACCACTTTCCGGCGAACAGCGCCTAGAAATGTTAAATCTTCCACAAAAACGCTCACCTTCGAGATTAGGAGAGCGGTCTGAAATTGTTGGTGTTGCCTTCTTCAATTTTGTGAGGTTGTGAGAGGCGGCTGTGAACGGCGAAAATTCAAACCTCTTGAGGGATTTGAATACCTTGATCCAAGTAGGCTATGCTTCTTAGCAGTAAATTGCTGCTAATAATTGTAGCTAACGCTTCGAGCGGCGTCCTTTGGCAATTGCGTGAAACCCGAATTCCTTGTTGAGTACTAACTAAGTTGTAATTAGGTCTTTAACATCCGGCTTAATGTTCTGGCTTTACTAGGCGTTAGAGTTACCACTATACGCCGTTCAGCACCAGTATTCTGCCAAGGCCTTGAAAAATAAATTCAATCCAGGAATGCCGCGTTTCACAAATGACTTCACATCTAATGAATGCTTTCGAAAGCGTTTGAAGAAATATCTCGTACCACAGTAAGTACATGCAATTTGTGTTCAGAATTTTAATTGTGTCGATAAGAGCAGTCTGCCTGCTATGAATTGAGTATTTTTTAAATAAAGGTTTTTGACTATAAAATCGCACGTGTTAACGTAATTCAAAGTTTGACAAACGGTAGTGCGTTTTCACCTAGAAATTAGCCGAAAGCATGTATGTGCCCTGTGCAACACCCCTTGCGCAGTGTGACCTTGAGCGACCGGCTTATTATAATTTTAATTTTACCAGTTTTGCAAGCCGGTTGAAGTGTGTTCTATTTCATTCGGTTAGCTAGATGTTTGCATGACATTCAGATATCAATTGTTGACATAGTATTGTTGGCAAGCGCTTTTTAACTTGTTTTGTACAATGTATTCGAATTTTTAGTAATTGATTTATTTGTCATTTTTGTTTGGGTAACACCAAACCCAGTTAATAATTGTTTTACCTGAGTTGTGTTTTTAATACTTCGTATATGGTTACGATGACTATCTGTTACACTTTTGGTGCTATTAATTTTTCTATTGAGTGTTACTGGTTTATATTGCCCTGAAGTATTTATACTACCACCTTTGATAAACCTACTTGTGTTATTTTGAGATTTAGATTACAGTAAGAAGCATACAAAGTAGGTGGTGATTTGTTTTGGTAGCTAGATTGGTGATTATGTTGTGTATAACGACTGGAGCCCATTTGCTATTAATTTATGATATTTCTTTAACCTTAAGAACCGCTGCCTGGTCCTTATTCACTCCATTTTCTATCAGAGTTAGAGATGGTTTAATAGATCGATTTGAAAATATATATTTACGTTTGAATATAAATTCGAACATTCCAGTGATCTTTATCAGTAAACCGGAAGTTATACTTTACGCTTAACCTCTTTTCCGTTTTCCGAGAAATTTGTATAGTTTTTGAAAAAACTCAAATTCTTTATAGGCAGTAAAAGAAAGTCTTGTGGTGACTACAACTAATTTTTTTAGTAATAATTTTCAATACTTTATTAGACTCCCCTTTCTATTACAATAACATTCTCATAAAGCTCTTGATACAGTAAAGTTGTAATAATATTGCAAACCTTCTGTAGTCTGCCGTGTAACGGGAGTCTAGAGTGTCACTTTTGGAATAGTAAAATGTTTCTGTGTTATTTTAGTTTCAAACTCATGGTTTTGTTGAGTTGAGTTGAGTCCACAACCCCACCCTTTATGGTCTGCAGTTTGACTTCGTAACTATTGGAAATTGGATTTCTTGAACGACTAAATGCTATATAAAAGTACTTGGGCGCGTTCAGTTCCATGCAGACCGAGTAACACCAATCGCCCAATCCATTTAGATCCAACTGAAGTCTCTCAAAGTCATCCACACCACTGACATCTGAATAGATATAAAATCACCAGCAAACGACAAAATGATGTCTGGATATCGTTTATGAGAACATTCAAAAGTATACGCCCAAGTGTGGAACCCTGAGGTACGCCCGCAGAGACATTTACTTTCTTGGACTGATGGTTAATAATCTGCCTTTTATTCAAAAGATAACTCTGCAACCAGTCCAATAATGACCCATTCAGTTCTAATTGCCTTAGTTGGTCGGTTGAATGACTTGGAGAATTCAGTATACAAAGGATTCATGCATTCCGTGATCCAAAGCGCTCAGGATAAGTAAATAACTTTACTTCAGTAGATTTTTAGGAATGGAATCCAAATTATCATAGATCAAAATTTTCTTTAACGAGTGTCTTAAGAAGTCACATCCCAATAATTCAAACAGTTTTGGGGTATAATTTAGAATACTAATTGGCTTACAGTTACTCACCAGGCTTTTATCGCCGGACTTAAATTTAGAGGTCAAGCCAAGTTAAAGCTACAGTATTTTAGTATGCTTGGTGGTATACTGTCAAGGCCATGTCCGTCAGAAGGGTTCAACGCACACATTCCTATTATATCTTCATATTTACAAAATTAAGAATGCTTTCTAGTTTTGGCCAAGACTGTTTATGAGTGTGGTTACAATTTCAAAAAGATCTGATAGTTTCTTCTTTGATACTTATGTTATGTTTTAAAAATATTACATTTTACAAGCTCATCAAGGTAATGCCACTGTTGATAAAGAAGGATTCAACGAATTGTCAAGTTATTTTCGTAAAGCCACTTGTCGAAGCCCACTTTATTTTCGATTCTATGGGCGAGTTCGCCCCTGTTCATTCATTAGACGCAATTGTGATAATGATTCAGCTTACAGTTATATGGCACCCGCCAGACCGCTGTCAGTGCAACAGGGATTTTCTTCGTATCGTATACACCTCGTGCGCAAGTATGGAGACTGCATCTTCATTGTTGACATGTACCGACCCTCCGGCGCGGACAATTAAGCCTTGTTTGCGAAGCAAGAGCATCGCTTGTGAGCGGCCGCTCTACGCTCTAAGTGCGGCCTCCGGGCAGAGCTATGGCGAATTGGCTTCTTGGTATCAGTCTGAGGTGTTTTATTTTGTCGATTGCAGTACGCGGTGCAGGAAATTAGTTCGCCTGGTAAATTTTAAAACCCTAATACCGCCAAACTACGTTCTAAATTACGACCAAACGCCTGGGCGTCATAAAAGGGTTCTTTAATAAGAATTACCAATCTGCAGAGGGTATTGCGGAGCCAATAAAAGCCGTTTTGTGGACACACCCCCTCTTTTACGTATCTTGGATATCTTCGGCTACCCATCTCGTCCCGCAAGCGCACACTGAAACCAAGTGTCAAAGCTTTAAAGGGTGGGAATGCATAGCTTGATTTGTGCGTGTTCTTGCTCTCCATTGTATTTCATTATGGCTGATTTTTTTATATATTGTTATGATGTGTGTATGATTTGATATTATCATTATTACATTTTTATTTAAATAAATGACTGTCATCTGAAAGGGTTAGGTTTTCTACATCCTAAGAAATAGGATTCAATGTATAATCATAGGCAATACATTTGCTATTAAGATAATAAACGTGGATTTTATGATTTTTAAAAGTAATGGCTTTAGTCATCATATGTTTATCCAGGTTGGAACCACTTATTTGGCTTCCCTGATACAAAATAGGACACCAGGCGTCCCCACAGCAAATCCCACGACGGACAGGGGCTCCTGTTTCTCGCCCTTTGCCTGCTATAACAAGCCAGATACCTCTTCGAACGCCGCCTGCAGCTTGCACCACTTCAAAACTGCTTACAACTCCATTTTTGCCCCAGTCCTAGAGCTCTTCACCGCTTAGTAAGAACGTAGCTGCCACATTCCCGCTTCCAGGGCTATGTTAACCACGCAGCAACTCCAAACACTGCCACAGGAACACCAGCTACCACTTGACGTACTATTCAATACTTTTTTAAACTCCTGTAGGGGCGCAACGAATCAAATCGATCCTTCTACAGCCAACCCAAACGACACTCCACTAATTATGAAACACCGAATTGAGAACAATGAGCATTTATTCGCTTTTAAATGGATTACTTATGGGGAAACCAAAATAACACACCTCACAGCTTGGCTTCGCTTCTCGCTTCCGTTTTCTGTTTTCAGTCATCTCCCATTGTAATTCATTATTTTTAAGCTTGCTCTGATTACATTTTATATTTCAATCAAGGCTAATACTATTCTTAATGCCGTTTTTTACAACTGATTAACTAAAAGTCAATACTATTCATCCAATTAGCAAAAATTAAACTAGTACATTTATGGAATATTTTGTAGAAGAATGTTTGAAATGCTTGAAATGTTGTAACCATCTGGGTTTTTGTAAAACTAGTAGAATCTCTCCTTTATTATACATGTCTTACATGATAGAGAGTATTTTGTCTAATGTGTCTTGGTGACTGCTTTTGATTATTTCACATGGACTATCGTCTATATCTGAGATTTTGTTATCTTTGAGGTCTTGTACTGATCTATGGAATTCATTTCTCAAAATAAGTCTACGATCCTCGTCGTCATCTCTACTTTTTATGAGTTCAGTTAATGGGTGTTCAATATCTTTCTTGTATAATTCTTTTAGGTATTCTTTCCATCTCTTTACTATTTCCTTGACATTTACTGGGATGGTACGTCCTCATTAGGTGTTGTAATATGATAATAATTTAATAAGGGTACCACCCAAATATTTTTGTATTCGTTTTATCAAATCTCAGGTTGATTAAACGTGACTTGTAAATTGATAGCTAAAATAAATAGTTGTATGCCCTTCATAATATGTTATTTATCTGCAACTAATCAAATAAAAAAACGCTAGCTCAAATTTCGGTAAAGCAAGGCTCGTCTCGGTTAGGTTCCCCCTGAATGCATAATTTATTGAAATTCGTTAACTACAGATCTGTTCTCCGCTTTAGCTTAACGCGCACAATCGAAAACTCTGAAATTAGTTCAATTGTTAACCAAGATGGATGCCGTTTACAAGACTGCGTTTAATTGAATGATAAATATTGTGAAATCGGTCAACGTGCTATCGGTAATTATTTGAATTAGACTGTTTTCCCGGAATTAATTTGTCTTCTGTTTCAGATCTTGCGGGCACGCTATTTTAATTGTTTTTATAGCGTCGGTTTTGGAAAAACATAAACTCAACTCTGATTATTCCAATTTCCGGATCTCTGGCTGTTAATGGATGTTTAATATGCCTGGGATCGGCTTCCTCAGGTCGTACTCTTGCTTTATTGTAAGTTTCAGGCTCCTAGCGCCAATAATTTCTTGTAAAAACTAACCTGCGATTTCTGTCTGCGGCAACCTCCGCGGATGAACTCAAGTGCCCAGATCTTCTCCTGGGATGCTGGGATTGACGTTCCGAACTCCTATACGCTGGAGAAGCGTGCAGCAGTTGAAACCCCGGGCTCACAAAACCGCTTTCTGCCTGTAGGTCAGGATCGTAGGCTGGGATGGATCTGGCAAAGCCCTCGGATACGTCAACAGTGGAAATTTATTTTCATATGAGGGAAATCGAAACCCACACTTCCCCTTGTAGCCGGGTAAATTGCTAATATACTGGTGTACTTTTTATTATTAAATTCAATTGGTTTCTATTTAAAAACTTAATTTATTTGCAGACACAAAAACTGGCTGTCATAAAATAATTTATTCGTTTGTCTACCGCCATTAATTTGTTGTAAGCAAAAGCTAGCTACTTCAAATAAATTGCGGATATTAACATGGTTCAAATACTAACTTTTAACAATAATTCTACTTAAAACTATGATTTTATACACTAATGTTATATCTAAAATAAGTGTTCCATTTATATTAATTTTGCGTGTCTATTTTCACTGCACGTCCCTTTAATTTGCGTTTTTAAATATCCACATCTCACTGCACTGATTCAAGTATTTAATTCGCGCATATCCTGCACTGGGTTCTTTTGAATTCACTGTTTTCTTTTAACACACATTTTTAATTTCATATGTGTCTTGCTTTTCTGCAATTCCTATAACCCTTGCCTTTTGATTCTTACGGTTTCCTTCAAATTCTTTAATACCTTCCTTCTGATCTGCCCGTTGCATGTTCTTAAGCTTATCCATCTTCCAATTACATTTCTTATAAAACCCTGACTGGATTTCACTATTAAAATATGCCTGATTTCTACGCTTCATTCCTTGCGTTTGCAATCCATCGTGTAATTATTAAATTTCATTCGGCTTGGCCTTTACATTTAGCACAAACCTAATCAATTAACTGACTTACATCCAATTTGGATCCCTATGCGAATTGAGCTTGCTTACTGCGTTCATTAATTAATTATTCTGCATTTACTGGCATCTCATTACAAATGTATTCATTCTGGCAAATTAAAATTTTAGCTTTGCAGTTATATAAAATATCTCACTCTGAGCTTTCATGAAAAGTCCATTCAATTTGCAAATGCTAACAGAGTTGAATTATAGGGCTTAAAACCATAGCATTACATGTCGTTGTTCTAAGCATGCTTTTAATATTTCTGTATGCTGTTATCGGTTTGCCTTCCGTGACGTCTCATTGAATCCCGGCGCAGTTACTTCTCATAAATCCTCTTTTGTATTTTTATACTGTCTCTGTGTGCGATTTTTTAATTATTGGTATTTTAATGTCTTTGGCTTAGTATTTACATTCTTACATTACTACGATCTTCTATCAGGGTTATTATATCTGTTGTTATTCATGGTCTCTCATTTTGATTTCTTCTCCTACCTAAATCTTGTTTAATTCCATTTATTATTCCTTGTTCTACATGCTTCCATCGGTTTTCGATTATGTCATTTTGGTTGTAATTTAACATTTACTTCTTGTTTTTTAGTGTCTTGTAGGCATTTGATCTTTTCCTCGTTTCTTAAACTTTCTAGATTCCATGTTGTTGTTTCTTCCCTTTTAGTTTCTTTACATTGAACCTGTTATTTCGTTACGACTACATTATGATCGCTGTCAATGCCTGGTCCAGAGTAGCTTCTCGATTCTTTAGCCTGATTCTTGAATCTTTGTTTCACCATAGCATAGTCAATCTGATATCTATTAATATCTTCCAACATTTTCCAAGTATATCTTCTTCTGACGTGGTGTCGGAATATTGTGTTACTGATGATTAGTTTATGTTTAGCACATAATTCTATCAGCCATTATCTCCGCATTTTTCTTTTACCTAGTCATATAAGATCTGGTTGGCATGTATACCTGTACGATTATAGTGTCTTTAGGTTTCGTTCTTAAGCTAACCCTTAAAATTCATTCGCTGTGCTGCGTTTACTCTATTACTCTGCGTCCAAAGTGTCTATTTAGTACTATGCAACTCCTCCATTACCGTCATTTGTAGCTTGTGTGAATTATTCTATATTCATCGCACCAAAATGAAACTTGTTGCGAACCACGCTTCACTTATACGTATTATTTCAATTTGATGTGTTTTTAATTTAATTTTTGAGATTATGAAGATTTCCACATTGGAGCAGCGTTTTCACGTTCCAACATGCAATTTTTTGCACATTTATTTCTTATTTTGTTTTCTGAGTTACTCAGTCTTAGCTTATTTTGTGAAACAGCTGCTGAACATTTTATCCTAGTATATGTAATTGTAGATTTATTTTGTAAACAAGGAGATATTCTTAAATTGTTCGATACACAAATGGGGAAAATGTTATTGTATATGTTGAATGGTCGTTCTCGTATAACAAATACTTAACCGCTTCAAGCGAGGATTACACAAGAAAGTTTACGACGGCCATAAAATCTTCACAGTAAAAGTTGACGCTGGGGGTCATGAAAATTTATGTATTTATTTTCTTAAGACATGTCAACCGCCTCTTCCATTTAGTCTAATGTGAGTAAATGTCCGTTGTATGTTTAGGAACAAGAATTTATTAGTTCTTACTGATATTAAAAAGTTCCAAGTTAAAGCAAATAAAGGTATTGGCAACGATAGCATCGCATCGGGTTGGAAACAGAGCCAATTATCATAAGATAAATTGTCCCCGCTTTAGTTATCCGCTGAACATTCCATATTACAAACAGAGATTAATCAAGTAGATACTCTGTCACGGAACTAACGTGCTTTATCCAATTATGCGTACCAGCAGTACAAAAAAGGGAACATCGTAATTTGTCAGTCACAAATCCTTAAAAAATATATACTCGCATAGCATAGCCCAGTAATGTAATTGAAGTGGTGCTTAATTACAGCAAAATGTGTAAACACCGGTAAGTTAAAAACAAACTCCACGGATTATCACTGGGAAATCTAGCTCACGATTTATTCTTAAACCAATACAACAAACTGTAATTAGAACGGATAAGCTTGAACTCGCGAAGCTTCCGTTTCACGGATAAGCCAAATGCAGCGAATTAAATTTAGCCAAATCGGTTTTTGATTTAATTTAACTAGAACAGTTTCGAAGGATTTTGCGAAAATTGGCGGTACATACTGATGCATGGTCAACGTTTCATTTGCAGAATGTAAGTAAGAATTGCGTTTCTGGTAACTGTGTTATAAGTCGCTAGGTGTTTTATGAAAACAGAATGAAGCGCCTAATTAAAACTGCTTCGAGTAATTTAAATTTTAATTAAAATTTGAAATCGCTTAATTAAAAAACATAATTAAAAATAGAACACCCAGTGTATTAAACGGAAATTTATCAGGAAAATTATAAATTGAGCATCCTCGATTTATATGAAACATAATATTCCGGATTTAAACATCTATGATGAAGCATATAGATACGCGAGTCTTAATAAATACAAAGTATTATATATATTAGTACACTACCTGCTTTGATGTTTTGTTTTAATCTTAGTGGCTAATTTAAAATTGTGAACTTGAAGTTCTACTCAATTCAATTGATAAAACGTTTCCAACACATTTCATATACACAGGGTGTTTCAACTTTCGGGAACTGCTATATTGTGCCTTTCTTACTAATGATGTACAGAAAACTAGGAGGTAAACTTATACAGGGTATTTACGTCTACATTTTAGAAATATTTCAACCGCTATGGTCGACTCGTGTCGAAGGACAATGCAAAAACATCTTGTCTTTTTTCACAATATACCTTACTTTTAAAATTCTGACCAATGGTTTACAAATTATAACTTTTTTGTCAAAAAATGCTTTATTTAAAAATCATAGTTGCCTTGTTTTTAAGAATTCAGAAAAAGGAAGCTGCATCTTATTCGTAAAAGGTGTATTTATTACATAGGGTGAACTTTAGAATGTGCCATTTTTTGAGAATTGCAAAAGAGTCATAACACCATAACACCGATTGACTAGCTTTATTTTTATTATCCTTATTTTTAATAAATATGTCTTATACCAAGAGTCGTAAGTCTTCGAAATGAGCTTTCTTTTCGCAAATGAAATCTTTAGTAGGTCATAAAAAACAACATCTGGGAAACCCGTATCTACATTTACCATTAAATTGTGAAAATAATTGGCACTTGCGAAATTACAGTTAGAAATTTTATAAAAATTAAACACCAAATGATTTAATTTAGAACATAATTTTTTCCACAAAACCCCTCATAACTCCTCAAGTATTGGTAAAAAATTCAAAGCTAAGATATATCAAGGCCAAACGCAGTTCATTGAATAGGAGAGACTCAAAGTGTAACGTTTCGTAATTTTTGCAAATATAATTTCATGTTCAAGGTGAAATTCTGATTACCTTACGTTATTAATTAGTTCTCCCGGGGTAGCTCTGGTCTAAGGTTGTAAACTACTGAAGTAAAATATTCGAGTCAAAATTATACAGGTGTTTATTTTGTCTAACTATCGGTACTGTTGGGAATCTAAGAGCCGTATTTTCGCTAAGACTACAACACCCCAACCTAAGTAAACAAGTCAATCAAATATCTTAAAGCTTCACTACGCATTTGGATTTTGTATACTAAATTATAGTGTTATTTTCAATTAAATAAAGGATTACATACATATGACCAATATCTAGTAATAGCCTTACAGTACAAACTAAAAGAAATCCTGGATTTCTCCCAGTTTTACAACAAATAAAAGTAAATTCTTCTTTGTAGGCCTCGGCGTGGCAAACGGACCATAATGACTCCGCCTGGGGAGTTAGGCAACTTGTTCATCTGCTTGTTTAATCTATTAGTTGATGTAGTCGCCGGTGCTTAATGTAACCGTTAGATGGGCGCCAGGCAATTTGTGCATTTCCGTTTTCTTGATGTCGCAATCAAAATAATGGCATGTTAAAGGTGAATTTTATTTCGTCATAAATCATGCAAGCGTTATGACGCAGTAACCTCTCGTTGGTGGTTGGATTGGAGTCCTCGAGTGCTTGGGTATATGTCCATCTATTTATTTCAAGCCTGGAGATGGTTTGTGCTGTGTATTAATTCTAAACTTATGAAAGCACCTCGGTTGTGGTCGCACATTTTCTGCGATTTGAAAGGCAGGAAATTTCCTGATATGCGAGCCATTTTCAGCATGAATTATATATCTAATTTTTGTGTCTGTTTTATGCAGCCTTTCAAGTACGGACCAAAAGATTTTAGTACGGGCAGAAAACCGCTGTTCGTTTGGGGATTCATCTTTACTCAGCTATCGTAGCTGTAAAGCGGCTTCTCTCCCGTGTGCTGTGGTTTGTAGCTCCAGACACATCTCCAATCACGTCGAGGAAGTTGTGGCTGACGAAATGACCTTAGAAGGCCCCGTTCGCCAGAGTGGCAACCCGTCCTCAACAATTTATCTTCGTTGGAAGAATCCAAAGAAGCTAATTACCCCACATTCAGGTTTAGTCACAAAGGCTGTTAAAATAAATTGTGTTGCTGGCCTCACAGCTAGAGTAGGATATTTTGTGTGTTTCAAGTAATCTAGCCCGGATGCTGAGTTACGCTGTGCTATAATCGTTATACGATACATGCTATTAGTTGAAATTGCCGAGCTAGTACTTCGTTTGATTTGCAATTCTTTCCCCGCTGTATTAATGCAACGACTTGTAAAAGCGAGGAGTTTTTACCTCGCAGATTTATAGCAAGCGATATAGAGATCCCTATTGTGCTCCGAACGATTCACTACAATATTTTGCACTGGGAATTTGTTGTATAAGATTGGCTCTGCAAGCTGGACTGTTATAAATTAGTAGCATGTTTTTTTGGAAATAATTAATGAATGCTAATCTGAGCAGCAAGGTGTTGTTCACTACGCTTTAAGATTGACAGGACAGGGTAGGTTTGGGGCTAACCTAAGCTGCAAGATGTCGTTCTCTGAGCTCTAAGGTAAACAGAACAGCGTGTTTTGTTTATATGTAAGATTACTTTAAGGCAGTCGGACTAACCCAATCCAGGGAGGTTTCAAGTCAAGTTAAGAGTGACTCAGGCAGTTTAACTTCTCAGGTGTGAAGCTGGAAATAGAACTTCCATGAACTGGAAAGGACAGGTAGGTTCGGGACAGGAATCTGGTTATACGACATGGAGGTGACTGGTGGGTCCTAGAACCCCCGGCTGAGGCTCAGGTTTTGGTCTGCAACCTGAAATAAACTGGTTAGATCTTTCCCTGGACTGAGCGAGGAGCAATGTTTCGGTATCTCCTTCCACATCGTCTACCTAGAAAGTGTTACGGTATTAAAAGAACTTTACGACACCCACCCAAGGTGAGCATCGCACCACGGAATCAGTCCTGAAAAACTGGCACACTTGCCCTGAAATC
>OW679202.1:52092659-52118494 GCA_940337035.1 Agriotes lineatus | reverse complement strand
ACACAGTACCTTTTTAAGATTCTCGCTGCGGTTGGTGTTGCTTGATGCCCCTTTCAAATTCGCGCTTGAACGTGTTGCTGCAGTGCTGCAGACGAATCCGGGGAACTCGATAGAATGGAATGTGGCAAGCGAGGCCGCCGTAACTGCTGAAGAATCCAGGAGATAAATCCATAGCACGGAATGGCAAGCCGTGCGAGAACTTGGCCTACGTGTCTGGTCCTTTGTGCAGGATAATTCGGGAGTGCCGCCAGACGTTACGAGACTCCGGTACGCACTCTTTATTAAGTGACTTAAATCGATCAATACCGTAAATTAAATCCAGCAGAGAGGATTGAGAAGATCGTCGTGGTCAAAACACTAAAGACACTGGGCACCAACTACACAAATTGCTTGGATGCGGCAACTGAAGAAATCCTCCGCCGAAAATTACGTGGAGCCCTTTTAAAAAATCTGAAAGCCGTTTGTGAAAGGGAATAATGAGATGTTTGCGCCCATTGTTTGAAAATAGGCTAGGCGTTTAATTCGGAAATTTTATTAGCTGAGGCCGTATGGGAGAGATAGCGTGACTCATTTTTGTGCGAGGAAATTTACTGCTGAATATTTGTTAGTTTTATTGCTCATATATATCAATCTTTAAATAACTTTTACGGGCTTTTTAATGGGCTAACGAGTGTTTTGATTGACATCTCAAAATGATCTGCTCAACCTGTGTGTTCTATGGCTCATATCTTGATCTTGAAGTGACTTTTACTGCCTTGTTAATGCCCTGACGGGCAATTTGACTGATTTATGAGGCAGCAGCTGGTCATTTCGGGACGTAATGCATTGCAGTTCTAACCAAGGACTCTATTTATCGAGGCAGCTGAGCTGGACACCTTTGCGCCTGTCTGGTTGAGTAATTTAAGAGACAATGACTAGTTGAACACGAAATTCTGGCTAGTATGTGAGATTCATCTTACAAACCTTAGATGATGAGATTTTTCCCTTTCCATGTTAATGTCTCTCTAGAATGCCAGTTTGTCGTTTGAGATACTTAGCTGTACTTATATAGTCTATCAAGGCTATCCACAAAGATATATTGTATGCCGTTTTGTATATTAACACAATATTATTGTTTATAAGTTTTTTCTTGTGCTGGTTGGACCTTTCTGAACTTATTGTATTAACCAGAACTGAGTAAATTATAATCCGTCTTGAAAGGACATTATGTGAATAGCAATTTAGAAGAGTCGATAATTTGTAATACTAATTTTGCAATACTGGGTATTGACAACTAGTTGACCTAAGCCGTTTTTCTGATGATGATGACTTATTTAGAAAAGTTACTGTACAATTTTACTTTAAAAAAATTGAGGCATTACTGTGCAATAAAATGTCAGAGAAAGCATGTCAACAGTAATTGATAAAATTGAATAGTGGTAAAAGAGGAAAACCAATCATATTTAAAATGGCTGAGTACAAAAACTCAAACAAATTGTAAGACAAAAAGCTGAAGTCAAGAGAGTGGTGTTAGTAGAAAAAAAATGAAAATCCAGGGATAACAAATGTAGAAAATTTGAGAAGAATATAGGAGGTGAAAGATGCACAGGTGCCTGGATATTTATCAACTGTATTTTATCCGACAAAAATGGCATGGAATTAGAAGTAATACCGGTGGAAGCTCTAATACCTAACAGCATTACATAAAACACTGAAGGAAGAAAATGCGAGATGAAGAGTGGAACAACCGTAATGCCCGCATTTATATTAGCCGTTTATGCTTGACTGACCGTCAAATGGATCTTTCAGTTATCTTCCCGTTCTGTTATGTGCCAGATATCACAGTAAGCCAAACCAACGTTCCTCATTGAAAGAAACACCTGGTACTACGTCGAACTTTGCCCTCACTGAAGATTACTTACCGTTTTACTTCAATGCATTACAACTTGTATTCAGCACCAGATCCGTAACTAGCCAAAACTGCGTCTTTGACGGGTAAATCCACTATGCGTGATTTGAATAATGCTTGAAATTGAAAGTTTTAAATATGAAAAACGTAAGAGATTATGAATATCTCAATAGAATATCTACTACAAATGATTCTTCTTTAACTATAGAAAAAAGGAAAGCCTCTGTGCGAGTTGCTTCTCAGCCTTCAAGTATGAATAAATCTAACCCTTGCTTTCGATGGCCATAATGTGGGCGACAAATGTATTAGATTTACTTCGGTCTGTCTTTGGCCCCAGAATTACAATTTTTTTTAGCTTATAATTAGTGTAACACGCAGCCTAATCTGTTGCTCGTTGGTTGTCATTTCCATTATGATTGCTCTCGTCGATCTACATCAATTCTTGGGATTCATCGTCTCATGTACAAGATGAGTAGAAAAGAGATAATTTTGTTTTTCCGTATTTTCAGGACCAAGGGAGCTTATTCTTCACGAACATTTTCCAGATTGTCCTTATTTTTGTTTGCTTTTTTCGTATCATTTTCTGCTTTCGTGTTTTCTTTCTTATTTCATGCCTCTTCAGTTTTATTTTAAGATAACACCTTCTCCTTTGCTGGGTTCTTTTTGTTTTAATTTCTTGATGTTCATGGTTGTGAGCGTGTTTTACCTTTTTTAGTTTTTGTTCCGTTTTTCTCATTTGAAGACTCGGATACCAGAGGAAGGAGTTCCTGAAGAAATACATTTCCTGGGTTGAAAATTTAGTTTCTTTGTCTTCCTTTTACAGATGAATCTTCTTTCCCATATCTGGCATCCTGAAGCATCTCTTGCAATGCTAGTGTAACATTTGCGTCCGATTCTTCATTTACGCAACCTCTTCCAACAATTTTCTCTATACAAAAAAAATGTACCCGTTTCTTCAAATCCAGAACAAATGTTTTGAGCGTTTCGGCCATCAATCCCTTTCAAAGATTGATTTGGAAACGGCGAAAAGAATTTAATTTTGCGGAAACCTACTAACGCTTCGATTTAGCGCCCTTCGAAGGCGTTGCGCCCTTGGCAGGCGCCAACTTGACAACTCCTAAGAATCTGACAGAATTATCAGCGAAACTCAAGTTTAAATCGACGACTGGTATAACCCGGAAAAACTTATCATTACGGACAACGGCCGTGAAAGCTTGCATTCAATCTTTTTAGTTTTAAAATTTAGGAGTATACTTAAAATATGTTATACCGGGTGTTCGTTCTCAAAATCGAACATAGGCGATTAACATTGTATTGCACGTTTTTGCCGATTCCTGCTCGCCAATTAAACTTACAGGGAACGTAATGGTATCAATGGAAAGATAAAATTATTACGCATTAAATGATACCAATAATAATATTCAAGATGCGATCTTTATTTTAAAATACTAATTTAAAACGTGAGAATTTTTAAATATGCCATGCCTTGTTTTTCAAGTTCGATAGCATTTGTTAAAAAATTGATAACTAGTTGGCGTAAATCAGGTATTTTCTGTCAACGCCTGTTAAAATTATCTACAGAAAAATGAACTATTTCAATGAAGAACGAAGTCAATTGTGTGTGTTGCATTTAAAAACACTTTCTAAATGTCAAGAACTGATCTGTGTACGTCGCGCTTGCAGCAAGAAATGACAAATTGCTTCTGCCGTTTTAGTCAAGTTGTTAAGCCTTTCATAAACACTTTCCAACGGACTGCATTATCTCCAAAAAAAAATACTCCATATCGCCACAGTATTAAAGAAACCAACTACTAAGGTCCCAAAAGAAATAATCACTCCTCCTGCAAAGTCGACAGGATGCAGCTATGTAGGAGAAAGTGTATATATACAAAGTCGACACAGCGAAAGTGCGTTCAACCCTTTTTCGGCAATAGAGACTAGTCCGAAATCCAGCGCCCCTCTCCGGACCTGGTCATTATACTCGATGAACAATAGCTCATTGTAAACCCAAAGTGGTACGAGGCAGCTAAGCATTAATAAAATCGTTCCGGCAACAAAGGAAATTCCGAACCCAAATATATCCGAGACGGACCACCTGTGGGGAAAAGGTGAGCAAAGAAACATTTACGCAAGTCACAGAAAGCTGTTAATAAAATACCATTGTACTCCAAAACCCTTATGTCCAGCACAGCTGACAATACGTGTTGTCCTCGAAGAATATCCTGAGATTCCTCCGTAGCAGGTGTTCTTTCAGGAACCTCTTCTCCTGGCGTAAGAAGCAGTATTTAAGACCAAACTACCTGGCGTTTCAACATTGCGTCTCTATACTCCGACTTGGGTTACTTTAAGCAAGACTAGCGCTTTTGGTCAGTTTCCAAAGCCTATTTATGGTACCGGGGTTTGTGTTAGTATTATTTTGTGTTTTCAAATAAATGGAATGGATGTTATTGTTGTGTACATTATACTTTATTAAACTACAACTAACTCTTCACCGACCCATATAACTTTTCAAATGTGTATGTTATAGCTCAACTAAAGATTGAAAAGTTCTGAAGAAACTGTGCACCTGTATGGGAGCGTACGGTACCGACCAATCACGGTTATAAGAGCTCTGGAGGAAAAACGTCATCAATACTAAAGCAAAACTACAAATTAAGGAGTCTGAAGTTAAAACCGGTTTTTTAAAATAAAAGTAAGATCAAGAAAAAAATACTTTTGATTTTAATTAAGAACAATTTATATCTTTGAATTCTACCTATAAAGTTCCATTAAAGTTGTTCCAAGGAAGTAGAAATATCTAAATCTACTTCTTAATAAAAAATGCAAATTCTTGCAATTTGCAGTAATGTCGAACATTTTTATTTATTTTCGGCCTTGTTGCGCCCAGTATTGAGAATAAACTTCCCGTTCTGCTCTCCAATTATTCCTGTTTTGTGCTGCTTCCGCCCATCTTAATCCTGCCACCTCTTTATATCATCATACCAGCGTGTGTTTGGTCTTCTGCCTGCCTATGGTCTCAATCGTATTATATTGACATTGCATTTATTGTCTGTTCTTCATGCTACGTGACAGACAAATCCCCATTTTAGCTCTGTCGCTCTGTTTATAATGTTTGTGACCCTAATTCTTTGTCTTATCCAGTCATTCTTCTTTTTATCTGTCAGCGTTACACTAATCATCGTCCTCTCCATAGCTCTTTGTGTAACCCCCTGGTTATTTGTCTCGTGAGCACCCATGTCTGCGCACCATATGTTAATACGGGGTGTACACACTGGTCGAATAATTGCGTCTTTAAATATTATGGTATTCTTTTATTTTTCTGGAGCTTCGACAGCTTACCAAACACAGCCTAACCTAACCGTATTCTACTTTTACATCTTTGTTTTCGTGTCTCATTTGAATTGCTTGTTCTAGGTTTGTTTTATTTTCTTTACCCTTGTATTATTAACTGTTATTATTGTTTGTGGTCGGCACATTATCTTTGTCTTGTCTAGGTTCATTTTGAGTCCAATGCTGCTTGACCCCTGTGCTAATTGCGTTAAATGTCAACATTTCCTCTGGATCTTCTATGTCGTCTGTAATTAGGACTATGTCATCTTCAAATCTGAGATGGTTGAGCCGTTCTCAGTTTATGTTACCTCCCACATTTGACCAGTTTCGTTTTTTGAATACCCATTTTAGTGCTATCGTATAAAGTTTGAACGACATGGTGTCTCCTAGTCGAATGCCCCAATTTATCGGAGTTGGTGTTGGTGCTTTCGTGTATTTTTATTTTTGATTTCACTTGGCTGTAGATGTTTTTCAATAGCTCGTTGTACTTATAGTCCAGTTCCTTCATAATTTCCTAGTGTTCTACGGCTTTTTCGTAGCTAACAAGTGTAGTTAAGAGCTGATCACTTGTAT
Organism: Agriotes lineatus; assembly: GCA_940337035.1. Taxonomy (NCBI): domain Eukaryota; kingdom Metazoa; phylum Arthropoda; class Insecta; order Coleoptera; family Elateridae; genus Agriotes; species Agriotes lineatus. The sequence continues at coordinate 52,112,703 of OW679202.1, read as the reverse complement.
TAAAGCTTTTAATAATACAGCCTGCTCCACTGGTTGATAGATATCCAGTTCGTAACTCGGTTACTTCGATAGGAAACGAAGATGTAGTAGAAGAAATCCTTTATTAATTTTATCTCTAATTTACAATCGTAGCATACAAAAGTCCACATAAGTTGAATCATCAATTTTTTACATTACCCTGAAGTCGCATTTTAGTAAAATGCCGTGATAAGTTAGAAATTGTGTGCCTTATCTTAGATATTCACAACTGTAATAAAAACTGTTGCAATTTAAATAGCTAACAGTTTCATTAATTCCATGCTTTAATGCAGTATAATTCTTTGAAGGCAGTGTCCTGCAACCAAAGAAAAGAAGTTTTTGCTTACATTTATTGCTTAGACTTTGAAGACAATAAAGCATTAAGAATATATACGGAGCTTCATACATAAAGCGTTGTCTTAATTAAATAAAATCAACGCTGCTAGCAACTCCATTAAAATAATGACTGCAAAACGCAAACTAAGAACTTTTCTTTTTGTTGTTGCTCTAGTTACAAGAGATGTGGTGTACTGGGAAATATGAGTAAAATAATATTGTTTATTTGAAATAATAAGTGCAATTTTGTAATGGCACCAGATTTTAATGAACCATTGATATTTGCTGTATTAGTTTATTTGTCGCTTCATTAATTATTATTGGTTTCGTGTTCGATATATCCCTATTAACATTTTGAACTATTTAGTTATACACTTACAGCAAAATAGTAATTAAACATTAGCTTTAAACGAATTTATTCTGATATGTTGCGTTTTGTGTAATGGACCTTTTTCCGCAGCAACTTCCATGTAACTTTAAATTGCTTATTGTTTCCTTATACGTGTTAGGGAATTGCCCGTATTACTGAAATACGAGAAATTCTGATAAACTCAAATCAGACTCGCTCGCTATCCTGACTCTCTTGTTTTCAAGGATAATGAATTTTCTTCAATTCTGGAACAGTTCCTTTTATTTAAATGAGATCGTTAGCTGTCCAAATTAAGTTTTCGAAGTTAAAGGAAAGGCGCAGTAAAATTTCTGTATTCTCCTTTGATAAATACAAGGGAACGTAGGAGTGTATCTGAATGGCTACGCCGACCCGGATATTTGGTTTTACTTTTTGCTCTTCTCGGTGGCTAAATTGTAAATCATAGATTCGCTTACGCGGCAAAATTGACGAAGCGCAGTCTTATTATTTCCATTAAGTCTGCATCGTTCACCATTTTAATTAGTATATTTGATGTTCTTTTGAAAAATGTGAGCATGCACAATTAATGTCTTCAAATGCGAACAATCCATGAAGCTTAGATATAAAAAATTCAGCTGCCCTTTATTTTTGAAAATAGTTATAGTATATTGTTAGGGTTTACATTTATTTGACGGAGCACAATTTATTTTTATTTTATTAATAACATGATTAAATTAATATAAAATCACTAAATAAAGAAAATAAGTCTTTTTTCTAACCTCTTCCGTACATACTCCTATATGTAATAATAACGAATTTCATAGTTATAGGTGCTTTAAATTTTGCTCCAATAAAAAAATATTGCTTCTAAGCACGAACTACATGTGTTCTTTAAAATTGAAATTTTTTATAGTAACTGACTTTCTTTAAAAACCAACTGTAACTAAAATGTTTGCTGCACATTTACTGCTACTACGTTTCTGATCATACAGATAAGAGCCGCAATACTCACGAAGTTAAGGACATTGAAATAGAAGTAACTGGGAAAATTTAAATTTTATCTTAATATGTAAGGCACGATTTCAATTTTTGGGGGTTTATTATTTTTTCCAGCTTTAATAATAAAACGGGATTTGACCCTGCTGTATTTGAGCTCATTTTTAATAATTATTTCCATATATCTCCAACTTGTGTGTCTTGTAATATTAGATATAACTCTATTTGGATTTGAATTTGAACTTAACGCCTGCACCCGTCAGTGACCCGCGGTTCTTAGTGTACAGTTTTTGTAAGAGTTGCCGGAAGTTAGTGTGTTAAAGCGGGAAAGAAACATTAAGTGCGACATATTGGTGCAGAAGGAGCTACCTCTGCAGTGTAGTGCACTGGAACAACGCCAAAGAGTGTATCAGTGCGAGTCTCTGAAATGGTCTAAAGCACTAGTTTTTAGAGCCTGGTCTTAGCAGATACGGATCCTGAAAATAGCATATATAAGTGGACAGGGTCTCCAGGGAGACGGTGCAATATCTGGGAGCGGACGACAACAAAGAGCAAGCGCCCTTACTATTACTAGTAGCGTGGGATAGCCTGCATTAGATGAAATTATTAAAATTTGGTATTTTTTACCATTTGAAAACAGTGAAAATGGCAGTTTTCATATTGCGCTTCAAACCAGTGTGGAGCGGCGACTAAGCAATTGGTGCAACTCGTGACCTCAAACGGCAGCCCTGACAGGTAGTATCATATTACATATTACAAGTCGAGATTTAATACAGTTGAATGTTCGCGTATAAAGATCAGTTATTTTAGTATCTTTTTGATGTTGTTTAAATGTAAATTTATTTTATATATAGTGATTCCATTATTATTTGACTTATAAAAGCGAGTAGAATTCAGAAAATAATAATACACTTATTTCCACACGTAGACACAGTGCAGAAAACAAAATTAAAGAAAAAATAAATGCTCGTAGTTCTTAGTTAACACGGTTGTGTTTGGAATTGACCATTTATTTTAGGGTTTAAACCTATGTGTTTTATTGTTTTATGTGGGCATTTAAAAGACAATACATGGTAATTATATTGAAGGTGAGAAAATTGGCGCTTATTTATTTTCGGAGCGTTGTTGCGTGGATTTATCCATAACTATAACTGGGAAAAAGTTGAAAGTGCTCTTATTGTAAACGGAACTAGCTGGCAACACAAGGGCAAATAATTTACAAAAATCAAATGCAATGACATCGCTACGGAAGCCTTATTACAAAGCTTTCACTACTATAAACAATATTTGATAATATTTTTCTGAGAAGAGTCATCAAACGTATAGACCTGTTCAATTCACTGCCGAATAACCAATTTTGAAGCCATGTAACAAGCCCACAGAATAGTGATAGTGACTCAAATTGTTTAGAACTTGGAAGATATGAACATCTGAATAGCAGTGTTTTTAAATGTAACTTAGATATTTGATAAAGTGTGACATACTGGTTTGCTTTAGAAACTCCAATTATTACTTACGAGCTACTTCTGCCTGTTACTGAAATTTGGCCTTACTAATCGATGTTACTCAGCAAAATACCCGAAATAGTTTTCCAAACATATTCTCTCTTTAATCCAGAGTCCTCTGATCTTACCTATACTACCGGCTCATCTGAATAATAATAATAATAATAAATAATAATAACAACAATTTATTTCTGAAGAGTATACATATATGTATAATACACAATAAAGACAGTAATAAATTGTTTTGATCAAGCATTTTTTATGTTTATTAAATTATAAAGACTATATCTAGGGGTATTCTGGAGCCAAGATTTTTATGTTTTTCTTAAATTTGTAAATATTGTGACTTTTTTAATATCTTTAGGTAATGCCGACTATATTGGAGGTGCAATATAGCTGTAAGATCGTTGACCAATAGCTTCATCTGCTTTTTATACTATAGTTTAACTATGACATCTGTACCTGGTATGATAATAATGGGTTATGTCTGTTAAATCGTCTTTAGTTTTATATTGCAAGCAAAGCATCTTATAATAAAATAGCTGTCTTGGGTCAAACAACTGGCTTTCTTTATATAATAAATCACTCGGGTATAGCCGGTCTTTCCAAATATAATTTTGAGAAAATATTTTTGAATTATTTCTAGACCTTTTAGGCGATGCTTCAATATGCCACCCCAACCAACTATTCCACAGCATAAGTGACATTTAAATAACTAGTGATAAATATTTTTTAGATGTTTCAGTTCCAGTATAGACCTCCGTTGCTTAAATTTGAATAGAACTGATATAAATTTTTTCAATAAGATCATATTGGATACTTTTGCTGACACTATCAGCTTTAAGCAAATATTGTATTCCCGCATCCGACAATCTTCAAGTTCACCTGAACCATCTAAATGACTGGTTCGAACGGCAGCAAACCAGTATTAACCAAACGAAATCCGCCAAAATGGCATTCACTACACGACGTAGAGACTATCCTAAGGTCAATATTGCAAATGTTTCTTTGCCTGTCAAAACTGACGCAAAGTATCTTGACTTACACTTGGACCAAGAGGTTACCTGGAAGAAACACATAGATACGAAACGCCAACAACTAAATCTGCAAGACCGTTCAATGTACTGGCTAGTTGGGAAAAGGTCATCAAAGATCAAAACCTACAAAAAACTTGCGAAACTTTGCAAAGCTTCCAGTTCAAGGTGTGAATGTTCCGTGGTATGTCAATTAATTAAACAATAAGACTGAGAAATTCCATACATTACAAATAAGATGTAGATATATTCAACAAATTACCATGAAAACTTACTTGGATATTGCAATGAACTTATAGAAGAGTTTGCAAATGAACTCCTCAGACGAAGACTTACTGTCTTGTTTAATCCTAAAGGCTTTGCTACCTTTCCGTGTAAAGCTAGTTTTGAGTTGAGTTTGTTGGGTATTTCTTCCACATCTCTGTCGATTGCTTTGTCTCTGCAAATCCTATTATCTCTTTTGACCTCACAACCCTCTTCACTGTTGTGGTCTTTCCTTTTTTCTTGTTATCTATTTAGCGTTAAAAATATGTCTCACTAATCTATCTTCTACCATTTTTATTTCGTATCCTAGCCATTCTAGCTATCTTTCTTCTATTTTGGTTTCAACTGGTACAATATTCAATTTATCGGTATACTTACTTTCTAATTCTAATTATATTCGTGTTTTTTAGTCGGATTCTGCCAAATGCTTTTCCATATTAAGAAACCTCTATGTATTTGTTTTCCCATACTAATTGTTTTTCACGTGATTTTCCTTTTAGCAGCTCTGGCTTTTTTCTATCGGTTGGTCTACTTTCTCCCTTACTGGGTCTTCTAATATGCTTGCATACATATTTCCTACCGCATTTCCCATAGTTATTCCTCTAAAGTTAGAACATTTCCTACTATATCCCTGCTTATAAATCGGAGTAATAATTTCCAACTGGCGACCTTTTATTTTCCTTATCTGCGTGGTTGAGTGAATTCAATATTCAATATTTGACCGTTTTTTCATATATAGGTATTTTCCCTAATTTAATTTTTTGGATCGCTTCTTCCAATTCATTTCTTATTATATCTTCTGTCTGGTCTTGGTTTTCTCTATGTCTATGATTTTGTTTATCATCGATTCGGTTTTTGTTTTCGTATTCGCTTTTTCTTCTAATTATTAGGTTTTAATACTATTGCTATTCTTAATATTTTCTTCCTGTCTGAGTATGTTTTTATTTTTGGCTAGTATATTTTGATGTATGTTTCTTTTCAATTTTCTTATTTGCACTGGAGAGAGGTTTTTGGTTCCCTTTGTATGCACTTCTGAGTTTGTTACCAAAACCTATTTAGCACATCTTGTTACTAGCTCTTATCGTGTTTTTAATAACTCTCATTTTTTCGTTGTAGTTCCCAAAGCTTTCTTAATTTCTCGACCTGATATATTTTCATAGAAAAGATCTTAAAAGTCTCACAATCTGCTATGAAACCTCACCCAGCATAGAAGAGTGATTCAAATAGGAATTATATTAGTGGATACCTTGATATTCAGTTCAAGTTGTCAGTATATTTGCTCAGTAATCATATAGACTACATTTTAATTTTAAAATTAGTTGATTAAAGAGTAGTTGTTAGCAACTGTCAATATTGAGTAATTTTTTAAATTTTAAAAAGATGTAATATTTCGGGGTTACATTAATTGTTTTAAATAATAAACTTAGTTGTTTAGCACAGAGGATCTTTTAAATTTATCATTTTAAATTGTATTCGTTGTTTTGCAATATTTTTTAACTTTCGTCCGTATAGATGCAAGCAGTTATTTTCGTAATAAAGTAAATATGTTTTTGATGTATGATGCTTCGAACCCATCTTGTTTTTACCGATAAGGGATAAACGTCGTTCTAGTAGTAAATATATATGCGGCTTATAGTAGAGTTTTCAAATGTTTTCAATGGCGGTACATTCTCTTGGTCGATATGTGAGGTAATTGCTGCCCTTGTATTTTATTCTTCAAGATTATTGATAAATGGACAGTTTCCAATTTACTAAAACTTATTGTCTCTTTTAAGGTGTTCAATAAATGTGATATAAGATTAATCATTTTTGCTATTTATAGAAGTATTTCATGTCGACTGGTTAATGAATACATGTCCCCATGGTAAATATAATTTTATTTTTGAGTTTCTTGTTATTTTTCAGCCACTTAACTAGTGCTTTGTTCTACTTTTAGGGTACTGTTTTGTTATATATGCTTGTTCAGTTGTTAATATATTTGACATTTTTGTTTCGCTTAAAGTTCTTCAATTGATTTTCCACACTTTTGTTCTCCTGACGTGTTTAATTTTCTTTTTATGCACTTAAAAACACAATGTATCGATTAGTTCGCTGTGGTTTAAAAAATATGTGGTTTAAAAAATATGTGGTTTATTTTTCTCTTGATTTCTACTGCTGTGATATTTCCTGTGGATTTATTTGGGTCATATCCTCAGTGGAGGGCGGCGATCTTTAGAACCAACAATACATGTTGGATTGTGTCCAGCCTAATAGATTTGTCAGTAATAGCTTACAGTGCCATGACGTCACTATTAAGGCCATTTCTTGCAATCTTTTTTTCATGCAGGTGACTTCCTGACTACATTAAGCAATTGCAGGTAAAAGCTAGGTAGGTATGCAACTGCAGTATTTTACTACCCTTGTACGATTGAATTGAATAACGGCAGCCTTACTTACATCACCATTTTTCACGCTGTTATCTAACCAACACATAAAATACAACAAAAGATGAATTTTGGTTTACACATTTTAATTACTTAATTTAATTGTTAAGCTGATATCGTAAATTTATATGTATACGTGTATTTTTAATTTTGCAGTGTCCTGAAATGCCCAAAGACAAATTAAGAATATCAACATACGTGAACACAAATTATTACAGTTTATCAATCGATGAATAATGTTTAATGATTGTAGCCAGTAATCCAGCTTATAGCTTGCCATTCTGATACTTCTCGTATAATGAAATGTTGCATACTCTGATATCAACCCAGAAAATAAATGCGAATGAAGGAACTATTTTCAATCCATTAAGCAGAAAGGCCACCACTACGTGCGTAACTGGACGGTATAATTAAAGATCCCCTACGAGATAAGAACGCCAACGGAGTTGCTACGGAAAACTTGAATCGAACCCTAAAAGAAATTGTGATATTTCGCACATATCTATTTTTAGAACCTGCTTTTCTGATACTTTGATTGATTAGTAGTTCAATAAGGTTTGGAGAATAAATGTATTTGTTTCCAAGAATATCCTCCTCTTCTTAAAAACAAATGGCTGCTGTTATAGTAGTTTGTTGAGATTTTCTGCAAACAATGATTTGAGTTGCAAACTTATTAACCAAAAGGAAGCAAATATCGTTTCAAATTTATTTCTTAGAAATTTGCTTTAGCCTAAAATGCACAATAAGGGAAAATATATTTCATGACAAATGTAAAAGTATTATTTTTTCTACATTTTCTACATTTGTAACTTTTTAAACCAGTCATAAACTTTACTGGAAATTCAAATTGAGTACTTTTGACTTTTATATCACCAAGTTGACATACAAAAAGTATTTCAGGATTGCGACAAAATTTAACATTAAAATGTAGTGCGATCGTATAAGTGTTTAAAGAAGCTCTATAATTTAAAAAAAACCAAACTTACAATTAAAATCACAAATCAAAATTTAAACAAAACAATGCTATTCTCGTAGTAAATAGAAAGTACTTGTATTACCAAATACTCGAAAAACTAGACAGCCAACCTTGAACAACAAGAAAACCGATTAGGAAATATACAGAGAAAATTTAAACGAACTAACACATCTGTATATTTGGCTTTAAAACTCTGAAGGATATAATAAGGCTGCAACTAGATTCAAGAGTAATGTACAGAAAGGCAGTAACACCATATCAAAACAATGCGCCTTATAAAGACAAATGTCCTGTAGTTCTACAAAAATTAGCAGAAAAAGCAACTTCAAAAAGTTTGGCAGATCACGAGGAGTAAAAACGATAAACTCAGTAGAACAAACAAAGATTTAAACAAATTGATCTTAGAAATTATAACAATTCTATTCCGGAGTATTAAAAAACACCGACAGCTGCAAAACTACAGTTCTCGTTCTGGAAAGCCACCAGAAAAATAAAAAGGTCAGAAAAATTCATTTCATTTGTGAAAGATGCTAATGGGAAATGGGCTAGGAATAACGACACTTAAAAACAGTTATAAATGCGACAGCAGAGGAAGATCAGCACATAGTACACCACCTAAACCAACCATTGGAAATGGATTTAGCAACAAGGTTATTCTCGGTTACTGAATCCTCTGGATAATTATAGAAAAGGTGCTCCAAGAGATGCCAAATAAAGAATTCAAAGCTGTGCAATAAATATTCAATGCATTTCTAAGACTTGGCTACCTCCCCAGTTAACGCGTTATTTTTAATTTATAACGCCATTGTAGATGCAAGTTTTCTTAAGCCGCTGGCGTTTACAATAGAAATTTTCCTGCACTCCGCGCGAGCCACGATCGTGCATCTGCAGTTTTGGAATTTGGTACTGAACTCAGTCGTTTGCAGTTTAGCACGGCAGCTTTCAAATCGATGGCAAAGTTTGCCGAAGTAAAGATAACCGCAGATGTGGTCTCGTAGGTGTGGTATTTCCAAGCATAACATTACTGGCTGAAAGGCGCTCGATTTATTTGGATTTACGAGTTGTGCTATGCATATACACTTTTGGGGTCCCGTGCTTTTCTTCCGCATCGTCTTTATTGTTGGCCCCTAAAATCAATTTTATATAGTATCAAAATATCACACAACTGCAAGGTTTCTCCTTGGAAGCTGGCTACATGCCACTGCCGCCAGCTCATTCCTGTTGCATTTCGCCCCCCAGGTATGTTCTCGACATTTAAGCCATTTTTCTCTGACCTGGCGAAAATGCCGCTTTCTTGAGTGTTTCACATATGTGCTGGACCTCTGGACACTACCTTTTCTCCATGTTCGATATATCCGCGTGTTGGTTGCGGCGCGACCATGAGGGGGCTTGTAAAGAAGATCCCTGGGGATGCTCAATCCTGTAGGGTGGGCTACCATGAAAAAGCTACAGGACGTGTTGACCCACTTTCTGTGGTTAAGCTGCCCTAAGAAACTGCAGGATCAAAGTATGCTGGCTTTTCCCGAAATAATGGTGTGCAATTGTGGGAAGAAAGGACTTGGGAGGAGTTGTTTTAGAACGTTTTACTTGTAGTTATCGATATGTAGGCACGATCACAGTTACAAACATGCGTGACGTGCGAACATTTGGAGCCACGCGGAGAGTAAGAACAACAGAAAGGGATAAGGGCCCAGGTGTGAAACCGGCGAGTTCGCAAGCTTCGCCGCGCTGCTCGATCCGTGTATCTTTACTTTCCGTCAACATCGAAGTATTACGTTTACTCCACTTAGATCTTTCTAGGTAGACGATGTGGAAGGAGATACCGAAACATTGCTCTTCGCTCAGTCCAGGGAAAGATCTAACCAGTTTATTTCAGGTTGCAGGCCAAAACCTGAGCCTCAGCCGGGGGTTCTAGGACCCAAGGGCTCCACCAGTCACCTCCATGTCCGTTAAAACCAGATTCCTGTCCCGAACTACCTGTCCTTTCCAGTTCATGGAAGTTCTATTCCCAGCTTACACCTGAGAAGTTAAACTGCCTGAGTCACTCTTAACTTGACTTGAAACCTCCCTTGATTCGGTTAGTCCGACTGCCTTAAAGTAATCTTACATATAAACAAAACACGCTGTTCTGTTTACCTTAGAGCGCAGTAGAACGACATCTTGCAGCTTAGGTTAGCCCCAAACCTACCCTGTCCTGTCATTCTTAAAGCGCAGTGAACAACACCTTGCTGCTCAGATTAGCATTCATTAATTATTTCCAAAAAAACATGCTACTAAATTTATAACAGTCAGCTTGCAGAGCCAATCTTATACAACAAATTCCCAGTGCAAAATATTGTAGTGAATCGTTCGGAGCACAATAGAGATCTCTATATCGCTTGCTATAAATCTGCGAGGTAAAAACTCCTCGCTTTTACAAGCCGTTGCATTAATACAGCGGCGACAGAATTGCAAATCAAGCGAAGTACTAGCTCGGCAATTTCAACTAATAGCATGTATCGTATAACGATTATAGCACAGCTTAACTCAGCATGCGGGCTAGATTACTTGAAACACACAAAATATCCTACTTTAGCTGTGAGGCCAGCAACACAATTTATTTTAACAGCCTATGTGACTAAACCTGAATGTGGGCTAATTAGCTTCTTTGGATTCTTTAGACGAAGATAAATTGTTGAGGACGGGTTGCCACTCTAGTCGAACGGGGTCTTCTAAGGTCATTTCGTCAGCCACAACTTTCTCCGACGTGATTGGAGATGTGTCTGGAGCTACAAACCACAGCACACGGGAGAGAAGCCGCTTTACAGCTACGATAGTTGAGTAACGATGAATCCCCAAACGAACAGTGGTTTTCTGTCCGCACTTAAAAGCTTTTGGCCCGTACTTGAAAGACTGCATAAAGCAGACACAAAAATTAGAAATATAATTCATACTGAAATGGCTCGCATAGCAGGAAGTTTTCTGCCTTTCAAATCTCAGAAAATGTGCGACCACAACCGAGGTGCTTTTATAAGTTTTAATTAATAAGCAGCACAAACCATCTCCAGGCTTGAAATAAATAGATAGACATATACCCAAGCACTCGAGGAATCCAATCCAACCACCAACGAGAGGTTACTGCTTCATAACGCTTGGATGATTTAAGACGAAAGAAAATTCACCTTTAACATGCCATTATTTTGGTTGCGACACCAAGAAAACGGAAGTGCACAAATTGACTGGCGCCATCTAACGGTTACATTAAGTACCAGCGACTACATCAACTAATAGATTAAACAAGTAGAAGAACAAGTTGCCTAACTCCCCAGGCGGAGTCATTATGGTCCGTTTGCCACGCCGAGGATTACAAAGAAGAATTTACTTTTATTTGTTGTAAAACTTGGAGAAATCCAGAATTTATTTTAGTTTGTACTATAAGGCTATTACTAGATATTGGTTATATGTATGTAATCCTTTATTTAATTGAAAATAACACTATAATTTAGTATACGGAATCCAAATGCGTAGTGAAGCTTCAAGATATTTTATTGACTTGTTTACTTAGGTTGGGGTGTTGTAGTCTTAGCGAAAATACGGCTCTTAGATTCCCAACAGTACCGATAGTTAAACAAAATAAACACCTGTATAATCTTGACTCGAATATTTTACTTCAGTTGTTTACAACCTTAGACCAGAGCTACCCGGGAGAACTAATTAATAACGTAAGGTAATCAGAATTTCACCTTGAACATGAAAGTATATTTGCAAAAATTACGAAACGTTATACTTTGAGTCTTTTCTATTCAATGAACTGCGTTTGGCCTTGATATATCTTAGCTTTGAATTTTTTACCAATACTTGAGGAGTTATGAGGGGTTTTGTAGAAAAAATTATGTTCTAAATTAAATCATTTGGTGTTTAATTTTTATTAAAATTTCTAACTGTAATTTCGCAAGTGCCAATTATTTTCACAATTTAATGGTAAATGTAGATACGGGTTTCCCAGATGTTGTTTTCTATGACCTACTAAAGATTTTCATTTGCGAAAAGAAAGCTCATTTCGAAGACTTACGACTCTTGGTATAAGACATATTTATTAAAAATAAGGATAATAAAAAATAAAGCTAGTCAATCGGTGTTATGGTGTTATGACTCTTTTGCAATTCTCAAAAAATGGCACATTCTAAAGTTCACCCTATGTAATAAATACACCTTTTACGAATAAGATGCAGCTTCCTTTTTCTGAATTCTTAAAAACAAGGCAACTATGATTTTTAAATAGAGCATTTTTTGACAAAAAAGTTATAATTTGTAAACCATTGGTCAGAATTTTAAAAGTAAGGTATATTGTGAAAAAAGATGTTTTTGCATTGTCCTTCGACACGAGTCGACCATAGCGGTTGAAATATTTCTAAAATGTAGACGTAAATACCCTGTATAAGTTTACCTCCTAGTTTTCTGTACATCATTAGTAAGAAAGGCACAATATAGGTTCCCGAAAGTTGAAACACCCTGTGTATATGAAATGTGTTGGAAACGTTTTATCAATTGAATTGAGTAGAACTTCAAGTTCACAATTTTTAAATTAGCCACTAAGATTAAAACAAAACATCAAAAGCAGGTAGTGTACTAAAATATATAATACTTTGTATTTATTAAGACTCGCGTATCTATATGCTTCATCATAGATGTTTAAATCCGGAATATTATGTTTCATATAAATCGAGGATGCTCAATTTATAATTTTCCCGATAAATTTCCGTTTAATACACTGGGTGTTCTATTTTTAATTATGTTTTTAATTAAGCGATTTCAAATTTTAATTAAAATTTAAATTACTCGAAGCAGTTTTAATTAGGCGCTTCATTCTGTTTTCATAAAGCACCTAGCGACTTATAACACAGTTACCAGAAACGCAATTCTTACTTACATTCTGCAAATGAAGCGTTGACCATGCATCAGAATGTACCACCAATTTTCGCAAAATCCCTTCGAAACTGTTCTAGTTAAATTAAATCAAAAACCGATTTGGCTAAATTTAATTCGCTGCATTTGGCTTATCCGCGAAACGGAAGCTTCGCGAGTTCAAGCTTATCCGTTCTAATTACAGTTTGTTGTATTGGTTTAAGAATAAATCGTGAGCTAGATTTCCCAGTGATAATCCGTGGAAGTTTGTTTTTAACTTACCGGTGTTTACACATTTTGCTGTAATTAAGCACCACTTCAATTACATTACTGGGCTATGCTATGCGAGTATATATTTTTTGAAGGATTTGCGACTGACAAATTACGATGTTCCCTTTTTTGTACTGCTGGTACGCATAATTGGATAAAGCACGTTAGTTCCGTGACAGAGTATCTACTTGATTAATCTCTGTTTGTAATATGGAATGTTCCGCGGATAACTAAAGCGGGGACAATTTATCTTATGATAATTGGCTCTGTTTCCAACCGATGCGATGCTATCGTTGCCAATACCTTTATTTGCTTTAACTTTGAACTTTTTAATATCAGTAAGAACTAATAAATTCTTGTCCCTAAACATACAACGGACATTTACTCACATTAGACTAAATGGAAGAGGCGGTTGACATGTCTTAAGAAATAGATACATAAATTTTCATGACCCCAGCGTCAACTTTTACTGTGAAGATTTTATGGCCGTCGTAAACTTTCCTTGTGTAATCCTCGCTTGAAGCGGTTAAGTATTTGTTATACGAGAACGACCATTCAACATATACAATAACATTTTCCCCATTTGTGTATCGAACAATTTAAGAATATCTCCTTGTTTACAAAATAAATCTACAATTACATATACTAGGATAAAATGTTCAGCAGCTGTTTCACAATATAAGCTAAGACTGAGTAACTCAGGAAAACAAAATAAGAAATAAATGTGCAAAAAATTGCATGTTGGAACGTGAAAACGCTGCTGCAATGTGGAAAACTTCATAATCTCAAAAATTAAATTAAAAACACATCAAATTGAAATAATACGTATAAGTAAAGCGTGGTTCCCAACAAGTTTATTTTTGGTGCGATGAATATAGAATAATTCACACAAGCTACAAATGACGGTAATGGAGGAGTTGGCATAGTACTAAATAGACACTTTGGACGCAGAGTAATAGAGTACACGCAGCACAGCGAATGAATTTTAAGGGTTAGCTTAAGAACGCAACCTAAAGACACTATAATCGTACAGGTATACATGCCAACCAGATCTTATATGACTAGGTAAAAGAAAAATGGCTGATAGAATTATGTGCTAAACATAAACTAATCATCAGTAACACAATATTCCGACACCACGTCAGAAGAAGATATACTTGGAAAATGTTGGAAGATATTAATAGATATCAGATTGACTATGCTATGGTGAAACAAAGATTCAAGAATCAGGCTAAAGAATCGAGAAGCTACTCTGGACCAGGCATTGACAGCGATCATAATGTAGTCGTAACGAAATACAGGTTCAATGTAAAGAAACTAAAAAGGGAAGAAACAACAACATGGAATCTAGAAAGTTTAAGAAACGAGGAAAAGATTAAATGCCTACAAGACACTAAAAAACAAGAAGTAAATGTTAAATTACAACTAAAATGACAACATCGAACACCGATGGAAGCATGTAGAACAAGGAATAATAAATGGAATTAAACAAGATTTAGGTAGGAGAAGAAATCAAAATGAGAGACTATGAATAACAACAGATATAATAACCCTGATAGAAGATCGTAGAAAATGTAAGAATGTAAATACTAAGCAAAGACAATTAAAATACCATTAATTAAAAAATCGCACACAGAGACAGTATAAAAATACAAAAGAGGATTTTATGAGAAGTAACTGCGCCGGGATTCAACAGCATACACAAATATTAAAAGCATGCTTAGAACAACGAAATGTAAATGTCAAAGAAATAGTAAAGAGATGGAAAGAATACCTAGAAGAATTATACAAGAAAGATAACGAAAACCCATTAACTGAACTCATACGAAATAAAGATGACGACGAGGATCGTAGACTTATTTTGAGAAATGAATTCCATAGATCAGTACAAGATCTCAAAGATAACAAAATCTCCGATATAGACGATAGACCTTGTAAAATAATCAAAAGCAGTCACCAAGACACATTAGACAAAATACTCTCTATCATGTAAGACATATATAATAAAGGAGAGAATCTACTAGTTTTACAAAAACTCAGATGGTTACAACATTTCAAGCATTTCAAACATTATGCTACAAAATATTCCATAAATGTACTAGTTTAATTTTTGCTAATTGGATGAATAGCATTGACTTTGAGTTAATAAGTTGTAAAAAACGGCATTAAAAATATTATTAGCCTTGATTGAAATATAAAATGTAATCAGAGCAAGCTTCAAAATAATGAATAACAATGGGAGATGACTGAAAACAGAAAACGGAAGCGAGAAGCGAAGCCAAGCTGTTAGGTGTGTTATTTTGGTTTCCCCATAAGTAATCCATTTAAAAGCAAATAAATGCTCATTGTTCCCAATTCGGTGTTTCATAATTAGTGGAGTGTCGTTTGTGTAGGCTGTAGAAGGATCGATTTGATTGGTTGTGCCTCTATAGGAGTTTTAAAAAGTGTTGAATAGTACGTCAAGTGGTAGCTGGTGTTCCTGTGGCAGTTTTGGAGTTTCTGCTTGGTTAACATAGCCCTGGAAGCGGGAATGTGGCAGCTACATTCCTACTAAGCGGTGAAGAGCTCTAGGACTGGGACAAAAATGAAGTTGTAAGCAGTTTTGAAGTGGTGCAAGCTGCAGGCGGCGTTCGAAGAGGTATCTGGCTTGTTATAGCAGGCAAACGGCGAGAAACAGGAGCCCCTGTCCGTCGTGGGATTTGCTGTGGGGACGCCTGGTGTCCTATTTTGTATCAGGGAAGCCAAATAAGTGGTTCCAACCTGGATAAACATGCGATGACTAAAGCCATTACTTTTAAAAATCATAAAATCCACGTTTATTATCTAATAGCAAATGTATTGCCTATTATTATACATTGAATCATATTTCTTAGGATGTAGAAAACCCAACCCTTTCAGATGATAGTCATTTATTTAAATAAAAATCTCATAATGATAATATCAAATCATACACACATCATAACAATATATAAAAAAATCAGCCATAATGAAATACAATGGAGAGCAAGAACACGCACAAATCAAGCTATGCATTGCCACCCTTTAAAGCTTTGACACTTGGTTTCAGTGTGCGCTTGCGGGACGAGATGGGTAGCCGAAGATATCCAAGATACGTAAAAGAGGGGGTTTGTCCACAAAACGGCTTTTATTGGCTCCGCAATACCTTCTGCACATTGGTAATTCTTATTAAAGAACCCTTTTATGACGCCCAGGCGTTTGTTCGTAATTTAGAACGTAGTTTGGCGGTATTAGGGTTTTAAAATTTACCAGGCGAACTAATTTCCTACACCGCGTACTGCAATCGACAAGATAAAACACCTCAGACTGATACCAAGAAGCCAATTCGCCATAGCTCTGCCCGGAGGCCGCACTTAGAGCCTAAAGCGGCCGCTCATAAGCGATGCTCTTGCTTCGCAAACAAGACTTAATTGTCCGCGCCGGAGGGTCGGTACATGTCAACAATGCAGATGCACTCTCCATGCTTGCGCACGAGGTGTATAAGATACGAAGGAAATCCCTGTTGCACTGTCAGCGGTCTGGCGGGTGCCGTCTAGCTGTAAGCTGAATCATTACCACAATTGCGTCTAATGAATGAACAGGGGCGAACTCGCCCATAGAATCGAAAATAAAGTGGGCCTCGGCAAGTGGCTTTACGAAAATAACTTAACAATTAATTGAAACCTTCATTATCAACAGTGGAATTACTTTGATGAGCTTGTAAAATGTAATATTTTTAAAACATAACATAAGTATCAAAGAAGAAACTATCAGATCTTTTTGAAATTGTAACCACACTCATAAACCCTCAAACAGGCCAAAACTAGAAAGCATTCTTAATTTTGTAAATATGAAGATATAATAGGAATGTGTGCGTTGAACCCTTCTGAAGGACCTGGCCTTGACAGTATACCACCAAGCGTACTAAAATACTCTAGCTTTAACTTGGCTTGACCTCTAAATTTAAGTCCGGCGATAAAAGCTTGGTGAGTAACTGTAAGCCAATTAGTATTCTGAATTATACCTCAAAACTGTTTGAATTATTGGTATGTGACTTCTTAAGACACTCGTTAAAGAAAATTTTGAGATATAATAATTCGGATTCCATTTCTACAAATCTACTGAAGTAAAGTTATTTACTTATCCTGAGCGCTTTGGATCACGGAATGCATGAATCCTTTGTATACTGAATTCTCCAAGTCATTCAAACGACCAACTAAGGCAATTAGAACTGAATGGGTCATTATTGGACTGGTTGCAGGGTTATCTTTTGAATAAAAGGCAGATTATTAACCATCAGTCCAAAAAAGTAAATGTCTCTGCGAGCGTACCTCAGGGTTCCAAACTTGGGCGTATACTTTTGAATGTTCTCATAAACGATATCCAGACATCATTTTGTCGTTTGCTGGTGATTTTATATCTATTCAGATGTCAGTGGTGTGGATGACTTTGAGAGACTTCAGTTGGATCTAAATGGATTGTTCGGTTGGTGTTACCCAACCTGCATGGAACTGAACTCGCCCAAGTACCTTTTTATAGCATTTAGTCGTTCAAGAAATCAAATTTCCAATAGTTACGAAGTCAAACATACTAGTATTCAAAAAGTGCAGACCATAAAGAGTGTGGTTGTGGACTGAACTCAACTCAACAAAACCATGAGTTTGAAACTAAAATAACACAAAAACATTTTACTATTCCAAAAGTGACACTGTAGACTCCCGTTACACGACAGACTACAGAAGGTTTGCAATATTATTACAACTTTATTGTATCAAGAGCTTTATGAGAATGTTATTGTAATAGAAAGGGGAGTCTAATAAAGTATTGAAAATTATTACTAAAAAATGAGTTGTAGTCACCACAAGACTTTCTTTTATTGCCTATAAAGAATTTGAGTTTTTTCAACAACTATACAAATTTCTCGGAAAATGGAAAAGAGGTTAAAAGTAAAGTATAACTTCCGGTTTACTGCCAAAGATCACTGGAATGTTCGAATTTATATTCAAACGTAAATATATATTTTCAAATAGATCTATTAAACCATCTGGGATGTAAAGAGGACATAGTCAGACTCACAAACTGAAAGACTGACTGACTGACTGGCAGACGCATAGACAGACTGTATCACTCCCTTAAACAAGGGGCTGCTCTAACTCTCGATAGAAAATGGAGTGAATAAGAACCAGGCAGCGGTTCTTAAGGTTAAATAAATACCATAAATTAAAAGAAAATGGGCTCCAGTCGTTATACACAACATAATCACTAATATAGCTACCAAAGCAAATCACCACCTACTTTGTATGCTTCTTACTTTAATCTAAATCTCAAAAGAACACAAGCAGGTTTATGAAAGGTGGTAGTATAAATACATCAGGACAATATAAACCAGTAACAGTCAATAGAAAAATTAATAGCACCAAAAGTGTAACAGATAGTCATCGTAACCATATACGAAGTATTAAAAACACAACTCAGGAAACAATAATTAAATGGGTTTGGTGTTACCCAAACCAAAATGACACCAATAAATGAATTACTAAAAATTCGAATACATTGTACAAAACAAAAGTTAAAAAGCGCTTGCCAACAATACTATGTCAAAAATTTATATCTGAATGCCATGCAAACATGTAGCTAAACGAATGAAATAGAACACACTTCAACCGGCTTGCAAAACTGGTAAAATTAAAATTATAATAAGCCGGTGGCTCAAGGTCACACTGCGCAAGGGGTGTTGCACAGGGCACATACATGCTTTCAGCTAATCTCTAGGTGAAAACGCACTACCGTTTGTAAAACTTTGAATTACGTTAACACGTGCGATTTTATATTCAAAAACCTTTATTTAAAAAATACTCAATTCATAGTAGGCAGACTGCTCTTATCGACACAATTAAAATTCTGAACACAAATTGCATGTACTTACTGTGGTACGAGATATTTCTTCAAACGCTTTCGACAGCAGTCACTAGATGTGAAGACATCTATGAAACGCGGCATTCCTGGATTGCATTTATTTTTCAAGGCCTTGACAGAACACTGGTGCTAAACGGCGTATAGTGGTAACTCTAACGCCTAGTAAAGCCAGAATATCAAGCCGGATGTTAAAGGCCTAATTACAACTTAATTAGTACTCAACAAGGAAATATCTCACCCAAAGATGGAATTCGGGTTTCAAGCAATTGCCAAAGGACGCCGCTCGAAGCGTTAGCTACAATTATTAGCAGCAATTTACTGCTAAGAAGCATAGCCTACTTGGATCAAGGTATTCAAATCCCTCAAAAGGTTTGAATTTTCGGCGTTCACAGCCGCCTCTCACAACCTCACAAAATTGAAGAAGGGCAACACCAACAATTTCAGACCGCCCTCCTAATCTCGAAGGTGAGCGTTTTTGCGGAAGATTTAACATTTCTAGGCGCTGTTCGCCGAAAGTGTCTTGCAGAAACAGGATCATTTGTAGGGGACAAGTAATGTTCCAGGAAGACTTCAAACAGATAGGACTCCTGTAGCGGAAGGAGCTGATCTGAACGATATTGAAGAACATCCAGAAACTAGAACCAGAAAAATTGCATCTAATCGTCAAGTAAGTTCTAAGTTGGTATGGACAATTCTGAGAGAACAGCAGCTATACCCTTACCATATCAGTAGCGTACAGGCTATGTTGCTACGAGATTTTCCGCAACGTGTAACGTTTTGTCTGGGAATTCAGCAACAAATTGCACAGAATCCCCAATACCTTACGGAGGTGCTCTTTACAGACCAGACCAACTTTTCGAATAAAGCTATTATGAATGTTTATAATAACCCTCTTTGGATTGAAGAAGATCCACATGCGATAGTAGAAAGCCACTTCTAGCATCAATTTTTATTGAAGGTATGGGTGGGAATTGTTGGAAATTTCTTGATTAGCCTTGTCTTTCTTCTCATGAAACTAGACCGTGCTTTGTGTCGACATTTTCTTGAAGATGAACTACCTCTTCTACTTGAAGACG
>OW679202.1:51886451-52092559 GCA_940337035.1 Agriotes lineatus | reverse complement strand
ATAGATGTATTAACTGTTAACGACTTATGATTTTCCTTTGTTTTGTGCATGTTTGTTTACAGGGTGACTTAGTCACTGTGTCAAGATCGATGTAAGGTGAGGCCCGAACATAGTGTATAAGCATTGCAGGTAGGTTGGCACGCTTGTCGCAGCGCTGTGGCTTCCAGATTTAGTATTTGAGTATGTTTTTTCCCGTTTGTTCTTTAAGGTTCGGTCAAGCGTGGGTCTCCTTGAGTTGGACCTTGTGACGCCCATTTTTTTGGTAACACCCTATACATATCAACACGCTTGCCCTGTAGTGTCTCGTTTTAGGACCATGCCCTCTCCCTAAGCGTATTTGAGCCGCGGCCTTTAGCCTGTTTCTTACGATTTCCAGGTAAGTGTGCACGTTTCCAGGACTTGTTTAATCATCTGGCACTCACTCATCCGTTAATGTCGTTAAATCGGTTTGATACTGTAACATATGTGGTGGTTCGAAATTGACAAAAACAACTAAAAGCCGAATCCAGTCACTAGAGACGCATTTACGCCTTCCGCGCAACTGCAATTATTTCCGCCGGGCGATGGTTAAATACATTAATACAACGAATTGACTTAATAGTGTTATAATGACCATATGATGTGCTTTTTCCTATGCCCGTTAGTCACAAACAATAAAAGGCTTCGTTTTAAGATCATTATTTCCCACAAAAATTACTCTTGTATCGATATTTTGTTTTCATTGAGTAGTTGGCGTAGTTAAAGGCGTGTTATCTCTGGTGGCGGCTATTTTGTACACTTTGAACTTTAAGGAGATACACAATAAATCAGAAATAGAATTGTAAAGTACAAGCATGTTAACGACATCCAAGTATGGCCAGATTTCGATTCAATACAATTAGTCACGAGAAAACTCCTGGACTAGTATTTACAAAAAGAAATTATTAACCCGTACTAAAATAATAGAATGGGATAAATATAATAATTTCAAACTACTTGTGTGACGGAAAGGTATTCCTCAGAGATGTACAAAAGACTGCGTATTTTATAAATTGTTTAGTTCGCATTAGAGGAGTGAGATTCTATTTGCTTCATAGTACAACAAAATGTGCCAATGTCCTGACTGACTGAGTTGAAAATCTGTGCCATTTTGTGCAAAGAAGAATTTCTCAAGATATTTATTCGTGGTCTTTCTACGTATAAGCAATTCTTAGTTCTAGCTGCGAGTCAAGGAATGTTAAAAGCCACTTGTAACAAATTTGGAGTTTTTATTTTCTTTTGTATAATTTTGCATCATGTTATATGCTTCTTTTCGCATGTATACCATCAGTTTTAAAACTTTAAGCTTTTAAAAATCGTCTTTGAACCGATTCCAATCTGCCAATGTAATTTTTATAGTACGGACTCGAGATAAGTGAAGGATATTCGAGCTTAGATCTCATTAAGAAATAGTAAAGTCTTCAAAGTGTTATTATCTTCTAAATCGTGGCTGATGGTTAATGAAACTATATGCTCGATATGCTGATGATGTGATTACTGAAAGTTAGAGTTCTATCAAAGATAAGTCCCAATTGGCAAATGTATTTGCTCTCTGAACTACATCATTAGCTATGCTATAGTTATACTCAATAGGATTTGATTTTAGGTTATAAAACATTACTATGCACTTAGAGATGTTAAGGATCATATGATTTTCTTGACATCAATAAGCTATACGATTCAAATGATAACCGCTTACAGTCCTAGATATTCGTTATAACATTACATAGCTTGAGGTCGTCAGCATACACCAAAAAACTTGGATCACCAACTTTCGAAATACCATTGATGAAAATGCTAAACATTAACGGCCCCATATTAGAGCCTTGCGAGACTTCAGAACTGGCGTCTCGCTTTGTGCCAGTGGATTTTCATTTCAATCGCCGGAAGCACTTTGCTTATCTCGCCCTCGATCGTTTCGCAACCACCCTACAAAGCAACGCTCGACGCTTGTTCCCGACATTTTGAGCTACAGCTGCCCATTATTTTGTTTTTCCAAGTCGCTGGTCTTCCACTGTCCGCAAATTTTCGAGTCTAAGGGCTGGAAAAAATTCCGGCTGCTACCGAGGGCCCGTCGTCCGCCAATTCTGTGCTCAGCCCGAAGTGACTCACTTTGATTAGTATTTCTCTTACTCCCAGCTAATTACTCACATCTAGTTAAGTTTGACTTTTTTCATAGCTAAGTAAGGCATATTGTGGATTGTCGCCAATTTTGAATATGTTATATAATTGATCACTTAAGCGAACCTAACTTTTGCGTTCATCTCAGTTGTAGACTGTAGAACACTATTAGGAATAGGTTGCTGACCTGTTATTGGGCTCTCAAAACTAGTTTCTGTCTTGTTTAGCGTACGTTACGTCACCACGCGCAGGTACTTTAGGGATCATTTTTAGGGGTATTTTTGTAATATACCCGTCTGAAATTATACACTATGTGATTTGATTTATAAAGTGACATACACTTGCGCGTATTCTGGGAATAAGATAAGCTATTCAGAGAAATTACGCTACGGCTTCTTCTACATGCCCCGCAATTTCATTGCACTATTTGCGTTTATCATTTCTAGCTCTCTTTTTAATTCCTTTGTTGTTGTACTCTCTGGTGCTCTATGCTTCCTGTTAGGCACGAAAGGTGCCCTTATTAAGCTTTGATTTGATTTTCTTTCTCTTAGTTATTAATTCCCATTGTCCCATGCGTTCTTTTTATGTTCTTCTATGCTTTTTGTAATAAAAAATCTTCGATTTTTTCCCATCTTAATTCTGTAAAATGACTTTGCTAATATTTACATTGGTAGCTCATTATGTATTGTCACATTGTTAAGTGTTTTCAGGTTGAACTTCATGCGTTTAAACTAAGAATTGAGACTTTTAATTGAGACTAGTTTTATACTCATTGTGCAAGTTTCAAGATTATGAGCCATTTATCAAGGAACTCGTCGATGTTCTACTGTGTGCGATATAGTCTATTTGGTTTCCTTATTAAATCAAAGTTTGTGCATACTACAACGAATAGCTAATCGTTTTTAGCGCTTATATCATTATAATTTTCTTTAGAACTGACCTTGGCATTCGGATCTCCTAGGACGATCTTCACTCCAGTATTACTTACTATTACTTCTGTTGGTAAGGCTTGTTAATTGTTGATAGTATCTGTCTCGTAGGTGTTCTACTATGTGCGATATAGTCTATTTGGTTTCCTCATTAAATAAAAGTTTGGCATTACTACAACGAATAGTTCGCCATTCTCATTCCGTTGATCCTAGCCGATTCTTCTTAGCGCTTATACCATTATAATTTTCCTTGGAACTGACCTTGGTATTCGGATATCCTAGAACGATAGTCATGCAGTATTACTCACTATTACTTCTTGTTAATTGTTGATAGTATCTGTGTTTTGCTTCTTGAGACGTTTTTCAGTTGGGACATATCATTGAATAGAAAACTGTCTAGCCTGAAATTTTTGCAACTATTATTCGGTCTGATATTGAGTATCAGATTATGAGTGATTTCCTGAATTCCTTATGAATTAAAATTCTTACCCTAATGTTGCTGTTATCTGCCTCATTTTTGCAAGTGCATAATAGGTTGCCTCTATTTCCCATTTTTAATTTGCTTCACCCCACTTTGGTAACTGGCGGCCACCTCCGTTCATGCCAATTATCACCTATGGCACAGATATATGGGGATACGCCCTCGAGAAGTCTCTTATCAAGAAAAACAACAAAACTTGCATGGCATCTGCTGCACGGCGATCATCGGAAGCTATATGTCCACCTCACCCGAAGCTGCAGGTGGTTTGACTGGCAAACCTCCTCTTCGACTTGTGGCATTAGAATATTACTCCAAAACTCTACTAAAACATGGCAACAATGCAGTCTACTGCAACGAAACAATTCTTAACGGAGGGGTACTCACAGGCCGAACTAGGCATTCGCCTTCAAGACATAACAAGGACAACATGGCAAAAAATGTGGCAGCAATTTAGTAAGGGTCGGATGACTTTTTAATCTATACCAGAGATCTCGCGGTGGAACCGCAGAATGCTCAGCAAGTCAGTACTGTAAGTCCTCACTGGGCACGAAAAATTCCAGTCGCACAACGTGCGAATAGGCAAAAGTGAAGACGTGCAGTGCATTGCGTGCACCATTGATGATGCAATCCATCGTCATCGACGATGTTGTCTAGACTAGGAAAGACAGTACGTCCGACCTACTTAACACTTTAGCTGACCAAGACGAGCTCGAACTCTTAGCGCCGTTTGCTCTCCGGGTTCACGCATAAGGTCCTGCATCTCTACTAATAAGCAAGAGCTTGAGGAGTCATTTCGCTCGAGAAGACCCTGCGGGGATAACATCTCTACTGTTTCCAAGAGTTTATAACTTGCTATAATCTCGAGAAGATTTCGATTTATTCCAATTCTCGGTTGAAACACTCTGAAATTTCTGTAAATTTTTTCAAAAATTTTCCATCTATACATTTTATGTATAAGGAATCCAGAGTCAAATATGTGTATGTGTTTGTGACGTACTTGTACTTTGTAACTTATCTTAAGTTCATTTCTAATTCTTACAATGTACATTATCTTAAGTTCTTTTCTAAAAACTTCTTTAAGGCACGAGGGGTGTTAGGAACTCTCAAATAAAATGTAATGTTTCTTTCTTAGTTAATATTCGTGACTTTTGCGGCGCCGAATTGAAATTGAATTGAATTGGCTGCCACCTTATCGGCTCCAGACCTGCTGTAGTTGAAGACACATAATTTACTATGCCTTGGTGGTTAGTTTATCTAGATACACCCTACTGGAATAACCTCACCACCAAGGCATATTAAATGACGTCTCTTCAACAGCTAGTAGGCCATGTCGAGGTTTGAGTGTTAAAAATATGTATTCGCATTGTAAACGATACCAGCTAATTGTCCATTCGTTGATTGCAAATGTAACTCAAATTGGTGGATGACAATAATTTTGAACTAAGTTGTTATATTAGTCAGCTTTTATCTGCAAAAGTAAATATTATTAGAACGGATAAAACATATTTTTTTTAATACATAGTTATTGTATAAAACGGTTATTGTTGCAAAATGATGCATAATAATTGGAGACAGGCACACTTTCAGAACAAGTTAACCTAAAATATGTCATGTTTGGCTAAAATGTCGCAATGGTTGAAAAGTAGGAATATCTGATTTCCAAGGTTTTGAAGAATATAAGAAAATAACAACAACAATTTGGTATGTGCACAGAAAAAGTGTTTTGTATAAAATAACTGTGGTCATAATAAGAAGTTTGGAGTAAAAAATACCAAGATGTTGGTGGTATACGTCTAGCATAACTAGCAGGCGTTACTGACGACAGAGCAAAATAGTCTATGCAGTAGATGCAAGTCCATTGTGTCAATGAAGATAAATTGAGATAGAAAAGCCAGAACGCAAGTGAAAAACAAAGATAATATTACAAATACCAGATCTGAGTGAAAATATAGAAATTTAAATTAACAAAACTACTAATCAAAACATTTCAAAATTGAAACAGTAAAAAATTATAAATAAATTAAGAAAGTTGTGTGTTTAAGCGAAAGGTTTATGAAACAATTTAACAATAAGCAATAAAATAAACTGCATGTAAACATACAGTATTAATTATCTAAATTAAATTTAATGCTAAATTTAGTAACGATAATTAGACTAAACCGATAAATATTCAAAAATACAGATTTATAGTCAATAAATGTTAATTGCTTCATATTTAAAGTGTTATGTGTTTTATTTGTGTATGTACTAATTAAATTTCTGCAACAACCCAACGAGATTGAGAACAATTTATTTTGTTCCAACTGCATGCTAGTTGAGGACCACTAAAGGTAAGATAGAATATAACGTGATAAAGCCCTGAAAGCAGAGCTGGGCAGTAATTAATTACTTTGTAATTAAATTACTAATTAAATTCCTTTTTGTTTATTTGCCTTGGAATTGAACTACTTTTCAAAATGCGGTAATTGTAATTGGGAATTTGCCACTTTTTAAAAAAGTACTTGAAAATTACTTTTTGAAAGTAATTAATTACTACATTTAATTACTCAATTACTTTTGTGTAATTAAATTACTCTGAAGTATTTAAATTACTTTACAAGTATTTGAATTACCTGTGGTAATTTAAATTACTAGAGGTAATTGAATTACTTTGTGGTATTTCAATTACTGAATTACTGACCTCGATAGGGTGCAAAATCTCCAGAACGCAATATATAAGATAAGGTCTTATTAAATTACACATTAATCAAATCGCAATAGGGTCTTTCCGGAACAATATAAGATTAATTTATTATTTCCTTTGACCAGTCGAATAACAGCAACTTTTGCATTTTGTACGACGCGTTCACAATCTCTGGTGCGTGTATGTAGATGTGATCTGTAGCTTGTAGTAGTGACACTAATATTTATTGTGAAAGACGCTAAAACTATATTTGGGGTAAGTAGATTACGGATTACAACACCTACGGTAAAAATATAATTTAAAATAGCGTAATTAGACGATATTGGTTCACAACAATTATTTATTCATTTTAATTGACTTGTTTTTAACGATGTACTAGCATAGCCGTACAAGTGTAACAGGCGTTAAGTCCAGAAAATTACGTTTTTGAGTGAATAATTGAACTAAACGGCCAAAATATGATAACATTTAAACAGCGTAAAACACATAAATAAAAATATGCATTCTTTGTTGCTTTTTTGTCTTGTAATGCTCATATGCTGCTTTGTATACTGGTACCTAGTGCATAATTTGTACTGACTGCTGTAGCATGTTAGCTTGGATTATTATTAAAAATCTGGAATAGTGTCTTATAAAAATCGTGACTTTCTTATAATTCCGCTCACCTCATACAACATTACTCCTTTACGTTATATAGAGTGCTGCATTGGCGGACGAAACATTTAAAACCGTCATGCTAATTACAAGGCTTTCAAATATTGGCTTCGTAATGATTTTCCACAAGATTCAATTTAGTTTTTTAAAAGAATAGTGCATAGTGACCCAATTTACGTAATTTCAAATATTTTATTGCCATAAACTTAAAATCAATGGATATTATTAAAGATGTTGATAAGATTTTGAAATTTGAAGTAAAAATATGAAAGCAACCTGAACAATTTAATTGTCGAGCGTTCACACTAATTTTATGAAATACGTATTTTTACCCGTTTGTTATACGGTGTGTTCAAAAACAAATTACATAAGGGTTGGCCATGGAATATAAAAGTAATGTCAACAGCAAGCTTTAGAATTCATTAACTGTCACCACTGTTGTTGCTGTCGTAAGTTTATATTATACGCTGATATCGTGATTGAAAATTCTTAAAATTGCTGTCTGTAAAGCTTGCTATCGTCATCATCATCATCTTTGGCGCTACAGCCCTGGGTGGGCCCTGGCCTCTTCAAGAAGGGTTCGCCAGGCATCTCTATCCTGCGCCTTAGCTCTCCAGTTTCTGACACCGATATTCTTAAGGTCTTTTTCCACTGCATCTAGCCATCGTAGCTTAGGTCGTCCGACTTTCCTTTTTCCCTCTGGCTTGCCCATTAACACCTTTTTGGTTGGTTGAGTGTCCTCCATCCGCATCACATGTCCTGCCCACCGTAGCCTTCCAACTTTAATTGCTTTAACTATGTCCATATCATCAAATAGTTGGTATAGTTCGTGGTTGTATCGTCTTCGCCACATGTTATCTTCTAAGATGGGGCCATAGATTTTCCTTATGATTTTTCTTTCAAATACTTGTAAACTTGACTCGTCAGATTTGGTCATTGGCCAAGTTTCAGACCCATAAGTTAGAACAGGTCTTATTAACGTTTTGTAGAGTATTATTTTGGACTTGTGGCTGAGTATATGAGAGCTGAGTTGTTTCCTGATGGCGTAGTAGCATTTGTTTGCCTGTATAAATCTTCTGTTAATCTCCAAGCTGGTGTTAGATTCATCGCTCATCAGGGACCCCAGGTACACAAATTGCCGTACAGCTTCTACGTTGTAATCATCTATTGTGATATTTTGTTCTATTCTATATACCGTGTGTCCACAGGAGTACGCACCATAGAGATAAGATAATGCTAATAGAATATAAATATCAACCAGTGCTATGACCACCGTCCCTTTTCGTGTACCATTTAAACAATATTGTTTCATACAGTGGCGAGTCAAAAGCCAGAAAACAACGTTTTATCGTGCCGGCGATTCCAGCGTTAGCCGATCTTTCTATTATATTTGGTTACCCCTATGGTGCGTATTCCTGTGGACACACGGTATATCTTGGTATCGTCATAAATTTTGTTTTCTGCTCATTGAATTAGAGTCCCATGCTATTTGCGACCTGTTCCAAGTTAATAAAAGCCTCCTTATTATCTGTGATGCCTCTCGCTATTATGTCGATATCGTCCGCATAGGCTAGGATCTGAACGGATCTTGTGTATATTGTTCCCGTGGTGTTAATGTGAGAGTCGCTCACTACCTTCTCTAGTGCAATATTAAAGAGTAAGCACGCCAGCGCATCACCCTGTCTTAATCCTTTAAATGTCTGGAACTGCTCCGACACGTCATGCTATATCTTAACCACGCATTGAACTTTTGCTAGTGATGCTCTAACAAGGTTTATCAGCTTTTTTGGTATCCCCATTTCAGTCATGGCCTTATACACTTTGGCTCTTATTACACTGTCGTATGCCGCCTTGAAGTCCAAGAACATGTGGTATGTATTTATGCTGTATTCAATAGTTTTTTCAATTATTTGCCGTAAGGAGAATATTTGATCTGTTGTGGACTTATTTTTTCGAAAGCCGCATTGATAGTTTCCAAGCAGATTTTCAACATAGGGTAGTAGTCTTTGATAAAATATTTTTGAGAAGATCTTATATGATGTGTTTAACAAAGTAATGCCTCTATAGTTCGTACAATCTAGTTGGTTGTCTTTCTTATGGAGGGGGCATATTATTCCCACGCACCATTCTTCTGGTATTGTCTCTGTCCTCCAGATTTCGATTAGCAGTTGGTGTATTTGTCCAATCAGTTCCTTTCCCCCACACTTATAGATCTCAAAGCTTGCTATCGACATTAGTTTTATTTACCATGGCCAACCCCTATGTAATTTCTTTTTGAACACATGATATAAAGGTCTCTTGAATGTAAAAATGACTTCATTGTTACGTGCTTGAGCAAATGTCTTTTGTTTTTGTATCCGATGTACAAATTCTTATTTTAATCAGCCGTTTTCAACTATCAGTCACCTTTCCCCCTCAACTTTCCACAGTCCCTGATCGATACCAAATTGATATCTTGTTTTAAAATTTCAAAAGTTATCTAACACATTCTTTAGAGCTATTTGTATTATTAGGGTGAAAATGTATCATTCCCTCTCGCGGATGTAGTTTAATTCTTCAGCGTTAGCGAGAACAGTACCTAATCAATTGTAATCATGCAAGGGAGGAAATGACGTTTTAGTACAGAGTTATACAAACAACACTTTTACATTTTATGATAAGACAATCTCTAGTATGCAGCTGCATTCAAAAATATTTAAATATGAAAACCAGGAGGCTAGTTGATTTATTATTAATCACATTGCCTCCCGTCTCTAATGGCAACGGCAGTCAATATATTATATTCCCTCCCACTGGAATTGGAAACCGACCAGGGAACCAAACGTATATTTTCGGGAAACCCCTAACAGGCGACAGAAGATGTCACTTTCGTATAAAGGGGTAAAAAAAGTATTTTCGAACTGAGCCAACAAAAAATGATCAAGTTGCGCCAATTAGATTACCAGGTAGTGTTCTTCTACAAAATCTAAATATAAATTTGTTGTCAAACAATTAAGAAATTCAATGCTATACCCTGTATACTATAAGAAAAGTGAGAGTGTTTCAATGTTTAATTTACGAGCGAGCGATGCAAAGCGAGTGGATTAATTTATCACGAACATGGAAAAATCACTTTTATAACATATTCAGCGTGTATTTTTTCTAATGGCGACATATCTTTATATTCGAAAAAAGAATTTTTTAATGGCAGTGAAGAACGTGGAAATCGTCAAATAAAATACGAGAAATCGGCAGTGAAGTAATCCATTCTTTTAAGACTTTTGTAGGGGGCTGGGCGATAAGTAAACGTCAACCGACAACAACATAACCTACTAAAGTTGGTTAAAATGTTGTAATTTTGCTATTTCTTGATTTTAAAAAAACAATGTATCCCTCGGCACTGGAAGTTCCTTTTTATCCCTCATGTTGTTTATTTGCTTTGGCTTTACGGGCCTCTACAACTAAATCCACATTCGTGATAAAAAGCTCAACTTCAGTGATAACCTATGTGAAAATTAATATCAAAATTAAAAAATTCAAATTGAACTTCCAAGACGCTATACCTTTTTACTAAAGGGACTTTGTACTAAGGTATATTAGGTTTAATCGGTTTATTATAACCTAAGGAATCTATGCCAAATCGGTGTCCCATTTTTTAGGACACCCTGTATAATTGTTATCCTTGAATTTATTTATTTACTTACATCTTACATCAAAACAAACTAAAAACTTTTGGTTTTGGTGAACGGTGCATGTAGCTACAAGATTTAACTATCAAAAAACCTTCAGGAGTGATAAAGTATGTAGGTTACTACAATTAACAAAACATAAAAATTAAGCATTTTTATATTACGATTACGAATCGACACGACACTAGTGATAGTTGCAACTTGCAAGAAAGTTCTACTAAATACAACTGTACGACAATAATTCTGTGGTGAAAAGGCAAAAGGTTATAAGTCAAAAATGATTATTTTACAAGTCGATTTATTGGACCGCTAAAACACGCTATTGCACCTGCATGGAAATGCAGTCGTAGTATAAGTGTACATAAGTTATTTGTTTCCAACAAAACCGGAAAGTTATGAAATGGCAAAAGGATATAAGTTAACATATGGTGTTCTGGCGTTGCAGATAACTTTATGAAAAACTTTGACTCGGGGTATTAGTACACATGTACCTATTTGCCATTGACTACATTTGTTTTGTATCAATTTTTAATGAATTTTTAGGGAATAAGTCTACATATCCCATTTAGAAAACCTGCTGTAACAATGCGGTTATGGTGTGTAGACTTATATCCTCTTGTATTTAGATGCCCGATATTGCTCTGGACACGGGGCATCAATAAAATAAAAAATTATATAAGTCGACTTATACCCTTATGTCTTTTTGCCACAGAATTTTTATGTGTACAATTACAATTACAATTACTAAGTAATTGGTAATTGAATTACTATTTCCTGTGAGTAGGTAAATCTTTGGTAATTAAACTACTGCATTGAGCGGTAATTGGTAATTAGTAATTAATTAGTTTTTAAAAGTAATTTGCCCAGCTCTGCCTGAGAGTAAATTAGTTACTTCAATTAAATTAAACTAAAATCATAAAGGGACGCAGCAATATATTTCTGATTTAAAAAGATATGTAAATACTTTGTTCTGCTGTTTTATACACAATGATACAATGTCACGCAAAGAAGGTTATCAAAATGCCATGGCTTGGACGGGGTAATGTCGTCTTAATTTTCTTATTGCATATATTTCCTATTAGGTAAGAGTATTATCTTCATCATTTATAAAACGAGCTCTGAAATGTTCAAATCAAACCATTTATTATTTAGACTAAAAGCCTCAAAACATTTATTTGCTTTCTTAGCAATTGCAGAAAAATTTCTTTCCGCAAACCTGTTATAAAATTAAATTTAAACTATAGCCACCACAGGCAACCATTTCTAGGTCCCTGGTTTTAGAGTATACCATGTTAAGTTTTTACGTGTGCTTTTTGATACTGCCTCGTAATTCTAGCTCAATGTAAATAAGGATGAAAGCTGGAATCCGAGCATCCAAAATTAAAACAGAACATGGGCAGCTGCAAATTAAAGCTACCTGTGTTAAAAATTGTTCATTTAATTAGAAAAATGGGTCGGTTCCATGTTGTGATTTATCGTAGTTGTTGAAAACAAAGAGCAATCGATCAACCTGGGCCAACCCACAAGGGGGAATCCCTTTGTTGTCCTAGGTTAGTTTAGTTCGGTTTGCACTCCATATATTCTAATATCAGGGTCGTTGAAGTACGTATCAGTTTTCTGAAATTGAAAGTCCTATCAACACGATTTATGTTACCGATCAGGAAATTTAGGGATGATAATTATTATAACCTCTAGCCGAGGTGTGAAAGGTGGCTTAAACTGCTTTATTAGCGAATTTTTGCAATTGATGTAAA
Organism: Agriotes lineatus; assembly: GCA_940337035.1. NCBI lineage: Eukaryota > Metazoa > Arthropoda > Insecta > Coleoptera > Elateridae > Agriotes > Agriotes lineatus. The sequence continues at coordinate 52,080,251 of OW679202.1, read as the reverse complement.
TGAGTAGCTAACATAATAACGAACCAACCCCTGCTGTATTTGAAGCGCAGGCCAAACCGAGCCGTAATTTGCGTAATTAACGAGAATTACTGTTAATAAACTTTTATTTGGTGTTGCACGCCGTTTGCGTGTACTCACAATGACATATCGTGTTTAACATTGCTGGCCAATCCCGCAAAGCAATAAAACACTCGGGAAATGGCCCTCGGTAACGGATCGCAACTGTTTACATTTTGACAACCCCGATCATGCAAGCTTCGGGGTGCAAATAAGTGAAAAGTTGCACTGATCACTTGGTCGAGAGACATTTTCTGGACTTTTTAACGCCCTCAGGGAAAACACAGTGCATTAACTCTTCGCGTGTCTTTATAGTTGCCGTTCATAACGCGGTCAGTTTCCGGTTGGACGCTCCTAATATCCGCAAAGTAGTCTCTGCGGATGCGAAGAGTACCGCGCTGGATAGCGTGCCCATCAGATAATTACCAGTAGCTAAATGACCACCCCTCCACTATCGTTGACCTCAGGTTAGATAGGTGTGAACACCCAAGCAAAAGGCATTATAAGTAAACATGTGACAGCTTTGCAACTCAACGAGCTGCAAATTTCAACTTATTACTTCCTGCAGCATACATCACTTAGCAAGGATACGTAAATACAGGGACCGGCAGAAAAACCGGACGGTTTTGAAATAGTTGCAAAAATTACAAAATTACAACAACATACATTTATATTACGAAAAATGACAGAAAAAGAATTGCCATTTACTAAAATATATCTTTAATTGCAAAAATTACAAAATTACAACAACATTATTTACTTTATTTGAAAATTATGTCTGATAAGTGACGACCACCATTTCTGACACAGTGCTGCAGCCGTGTTCGGAAATTTCTCATCGCCCTCAGTACCATGTCGTTTGGTATGGCTCGTATTTCATTACGAATTGCTAATTTTAACTCTTGAATGGTACGTGGTCTTCTCACGATGAAAAATTTCCGAACACGGCTGCAGCACTGTGTCAGAAATGGTGGTCGTCACTTATCAGACATAATTTTCAAATAAAGTAAATAATGTTGTTGTAATTTTATAATTTTTACAATTAAAGATATATTTTAGTAAATGGCAATTCTTTTTCTCTCATTTTTCGTAATATAAATGTATGTTGTTGTAATTTTGTAATTTTTGCAACTATTTCAAAACCGTCCGGTTTTTCTGCCGGTCCCTGTGCATGGTCAATGGAAACTACTTTAAACGGATTTGCCAAACTACAGAGTGGATCTCTGAACTTCTATCTAAAGAAACAACAATAGACACAATACATCAATAGCATTTATAGAAACGATCGATAACTGTTCCTTCAACATACTTGAAATAAATATTGCCGAACAGTTATTTAGTTTCCTTATGGAATTCAAAGCCCTCCACAGTAAGAAGCAAAACAGTATAAAAATATATATCTTTAATACGCATCGCCGTATGAAATGCTAACGGTATTACAAACTATATGCCAGATATAATAACATGTTTTCAAATATAAAAAATAAACACACTGTTAGTGCCAGAAAAACTACTTATAAAACAGTATTTAAAATATCAGTTCACACTGTATACTTCTCTGATCACCCAGATGATAATTCCCAAGGTGGATCACTTGCTCATTATGAGCTAGCATTCTATCAGACAGACAAGACTAGTATACATCTTGGCCAGAGATTATATAAATAAAGGACTATGGGACAGAGCAGGGCTGGCTTTTGGAAATTCGAAAATTAGAAAAAGAAGATACCATTGGTTCGATTATACACTGAGCAAGAATAGAACCGAAATATATAGAACGGCCTTAAACTAGAATGGAATCCTAAGGTAGACAAAGAAGAGGACATCAAAGGACAACGTGGAAAAGAACAATAAAAAAGAAGACAAACAAAAGTATGGTAGAACTCGGTCCAATAGCGACAAATAAGAATAGTGAAGTAGTTACATAGAGTTCCAATATTCCATACGGGACTAAAGGGCATACTGCTGCTACCGCTACTAGCAGAAACATGACTAATGCAATACATGATGATGAGATGAAGATAAGTTAAAAGGGTAATGTAAGACATAAATAGAACAATGGTAGCAGATACTAAATATACATAGTCATTTGAAAGAACAAAGCAGATAATATACTGGAGTTAGAATGAAAACATTCAAAAATACCAACAGAAGATTTGCAAATAGACTGAGCATGCTGGAAGAACTTGAAAAACGGATTTTGTCGACCAAAAATTTTAAAACTTTTACAACTAGTACAAGGAGAATGTGGTGCCAAGATGGTTACATACTTCAAGGTTTGACTCCCAAAATTTTTAAAATGTTTACAATTAGTACTAGGAGTGTGTGATATCAAGGTGTTCACATACTTCCAAGGCGTGTCTCCCAAAAATTTTAAAACTTTTATAATTAGTAAGAGGAGTGTGTGGTACCAAGGTGGTTACATACTTCAGGGCGTGCCTCCAAAAATTTTAAACACTTTTACGTACAGGTCGTAAGACTAGTGTGTGGTGCCAAGGTGATTACACAATTCATAGCGGTCTCCCTACATTTTTAAAACGTTTACAATTCGTAGGAGAAGTATGTGGTATCAAGGTGGCTACATACTTCAATGCGTGTCTTCCAAAATTTTTAAAACTTTTACAATTAGTACGAGGAGTGTGCTACTAAGATGGCTACCTACGTCAGCGCGTGTCTCCCAAAATTTTTAAAACATTTACAATTAATAACAGGGGTGTGTGGTATCAAGGTGATTGCACACTTCATAGCGGTCTCCCAATTTTTTTTTAGACTTTTTCAATTAGTCTCCCAAAAATTTTAAAATTGTTATAATTAGTAAGAGGTGTGTGTGGTACCAAAGTGATTGATTACACACTTTATAGCGGTCTCCCAAATTTTTAAAAAGTTTTACAATTAGTAAGAGGAGTGTGTGGTATCAATGTGGTTACATACTTCAAGTCGTGTCTCTCAATTGTTTTCAAACTTTTAAAATTAGTAAGAAGAATGTGTGGTACCAAGGTCATTACATACTTCAAGGCGTGTCTTCCAAAAATTTTTAAACTTTTACATTTAGTACGAGCAGTGTGTGGTACCGCTATGATTACATACTTCATGGCGGTCCCAAAATTGTTAAAACTTTTACAATTAGTAAGAGGAGTGTGTGGTACCAAGGTGGTTACATACTTCAAGGCGTGCCTCCAAAATTTTGAAATCATTTACAATTCGTAAGACTAGTATGTGGTACCAAGGTATTTACATACTTCAAAGCGTGTCTCCCAAAATTTTTATAACTTTTACAATTAGTAAGAGGAGTGTGTGGTGCCGAGGTGATTACATACTTTATGGCGGTCCCCAAAATTTTTAAAACTTTTACAATTAGTAAAATGAGTGTGTGGTACCAAGGTGGTTACATACTTCAAAGCATGTCTCCAAAAAATTTTTTAAACTTTTACAATTAGTAAGAGTGTGGTACCAAGGTGGCTACCTACTTCAAGACGTGTTCCCCTACATGTTTAAAACATTTACACTTAGTACAAGGAGTGCATGGTACCAAGGTGGTTATACTTCAAGACGTGTCTCCTGAAATTGTGAAAACTTTTACAATTGGAAAAACGAGTGTGTGGTATCAAGGTGGTTACATACTTCAAGGCGTGTCTCCCAAATTTTTGAAAACTTTTACAATTAGTAAGAGGAGTGTGTGGTGTCAAGGTGGTTACATACTTCAAGACGTGTCTCCAATCATTTTAAAAACTTACAATTAGTAAGAGGGGTGTGTGGTACGAAGGTGGTTACATACTTCAAGACGTGTCTCCCAATTTTTTTAAAAACTTTTACAATTGGTAAGAGGAGTGTGTAGTATCAAGGTGGTTACATACTTCAAGGCGTGTCTCCCATCATTTTAAATACTTTTACAATTAGAAAGAGGAGTGTGTGGTACCAAGGTGGTTACATACTGCAAAGCATGTCTCCAAAAAATTTTTAAACTTTTACAATTAGTAAGAGTGTGGTACCAAGGTGGCTACCTACTTCAAGACGTGTTCCCCTACATTTTTAAAACATTTACACTTAGTACAAGGAGTGCATGGTACCAAGGTGGTTATACTTCAAGACGTGTCTCCCAAATTTTTGAAAACTTTTACAATTAGTAAAAGGAGTGTGTGGTGTCAAGGTGGTTACATACTTCAAGACGTGTCTCCAATCATTTTAAAAACTTTTACAATTAGTAAGAGGAGTGTGTGGTACGAAGGTGGTTACATACTTCAAGACGTGTCTCCCAAATTTTTTAAAACTTCTACAATTAGTAAGAGGAGCGTGTAGTAACAAGGTGGTTATATATTTCAAGGCGTGCCTCCCATCATTTTAAATACTTTTACAATTAGAAAGAGGAGTGTGTGGTATCACCTTTCAAGATTTTTGCTGATCTTCACGTTTCAGGTTTCCTAAATGACGAAAAACAGGTTTTCTCAATTCCGTCTGTCGGCTTGTTGGCTCTATAACTCAAAAACTATTTGTTAGAGAAAGACAAAACCGAGAAAAAAATCAGTAAAATATACAGTGTGGTCCATTAAGTGTGCAACAAATGGGAATTTTTTTTATTAGTTGTACAATCGAAATTTAAATACCGCCAAAAGTTAGTGCATGTTCGATAACCATATCAGATGCCCTTATAATGGCTTCAAGTCAAACAATATACAGGGCAGGACAAAAAATATGAAATTCGTTCAAGAATAAAGTTACCTTATTTAAAAAAATATAGCAAAATGTTATTGAGAAAAGTTGTTTAGAATCAAAAGCTACGCTCAAATACAAAGTCACGGTCTCCTATTCAAATTTTGATTCTTTTTTGGAAAATTTTGTATTACCCCCGTATGATACATATTTTTATTATTCTGATTTTATATGTATTTAAAGCAGCCACAACCAAATCACTTTTAAATAACTTTTAGCAACTTGAAGCGTATTTATAAAATGTACTTGGATTTATATTTTTTTAGGTAACCGTCCACTTCATGTGTTAAGTCATTTTGCTGTTTCAGATGCTTAATTGCATTTCACGCCGTTAGTTAGGTCATTTTGGTATTTTGAATAGCCGCCTAAGCTTAGAGCAGCGTGCCCGTACGCTAAGCCCTTTTAGCTCTTTATTTGGCTCCATCGCCTAATTCCAGAATCACGATTTCGCACATAGTTAGCCTAAAAAGCAGTATTTGTCGTCGGTTGGAGCTCTCCTCTGATGGCGTTTTTCTGAATTCTGAATAGCACGCTGTGGCGGCGTGATACCAGCGTGGCCCGCATTGGTTTGTTTCATTTAGCACGCGGTGGCGGCGTGATACCAGCGTGGCCCGCATTGGTTGGTTTCATTTCATCGCCTTGCGATTCGCTGTGGTTTAGTCACGTGGGGGACGCGGCGAAGGTGACCTTTTGCGAACGCTTCCCTTGGGCATTCAGCCGAGAGCCGTCGTTAAAACAAGAGGTCGGATAGTGTATGTGAGTTCGTGCGGCGCTCCCGCCATTATGGCGGGGGGCGTCAGTCGTTTTCCCGTCGGGTGCTGCTTCAGCAGTTATGTTGCGGGCGTTTTCGCCTTGAAGGGAGTCGTCCAGAGCCCGTGGCAGAGAGCGCTTGTGTGTGGTGGTGGTGATTCGAAATTTGTCGAGTGATCTTCGGCGTAACGTGGGTGTTTTGGAGCCCAGTTCCTGCTACTATTAGTGAGGGGTCGTGCCCCCTTCATCTCGACCTACGAGGATTTGGTTCAGCAGAACGAGTGAGGCCCCCATCATTTTCGTCGTCCCGTTGTACGCGTCTTGACGCGTCTCCCGTCGCCATTGAGGCGGTTATGCATTCACCCCCTTTCGCCGTTGTAACACCGAAGGTACCTACCACCTACGATTGCAGCTCGTCGCAACTCAGCTGTACCAGGCTCCCTCGCCGCCCACGCATTAAGGTATGTGCCTTTAACCTGATTACCGCTGTGAACGCGAGTGTTACTCGTTACTATTCATTACTACGCTAGTGTATTCGTTCAGACTGCAGACAGTTCAGGCCGTGAAGGCTAATGTAAATCGTCGCTGCCCTTGCATAAGGCAATGTGTATCTTTGTACCTATTATTGCTGTTCACTAATGTTCAACATCTGTCGTTAAGCTTAGAGCGCGCGTGCCAGCTGGTGCCCTTAATTATAGAGTAAGGTTAGATACAGGGCGACGCATTCTGCTACCCCATTGTAACTCGAAGTGAAATATATGATTGGTTAGTTAAGGGAACTATTGTTTGTTTCGGTTTGTGCATGTTCTGTTACAGATAGACGCCCCTTTATTGTACGAATTATTGTACGACGGAACGAGGAAGCTGTGAGCGTGCAGGTGAGTGGGACAGCTGCGTAGTCGTGGTCGGATGGACACCTAATCACAATCCTTGCTTAAGGCAATCCCGAAGTTGTTGTTTGACCTTGCAACTCTTGAATAATCTTATTGGCGGAGTATTTTTGCATGCTTCGCTCCCGTCTAACCGTCCAGGCCCGGTTAGCCGGGTTACGACAGGCTTGGTGGCGCCCTCATAATTTCGACATACCCTGTATATATTATGCCACAACGCGCTTGCCCAGAACGTATCGTGTGACTCACGCCCGACTCCCTGAGCGTTCCAGCCGTGGCCTATTAGCCTATTTCGAACCGATCTCAGGGCAAGTGTGTCATGTTTTCAGGACTGATTCCGTGGTGCGATGCTCACCTTGGGTGGGTGTCGTAAAGTCCTTTTCATACCGTAACAGGCTAATTTTGGCGCCCGCCTCTGGGGCATTTTAGGCATTGTAGCCTTGTTGTGTCATTTATATCGTTGTCACAAATGTTTTTTTTTCGTCATTTCGAAGTGGTATGGACTGGTAAACCGTTTTTTTTTCTTAGTAGAATATTTTACCGAGCTTCTTTTCTTGTTTTCTATATGTTTTTTCTTGTCTTTTCTTATTTTCTATTTGTAGTTTGATGTTTTCTTGTTGTTTATCGCCTTTTTGAGTTTTCTTTTTTTGTTTTTTCATGTCTTTTCTTATTTTCTATTTGTAGTTTTGTGTTTTCTTGTTGTTTATCGCCTTTTTGAGTTTTCTTTTTGTGTTTTTCCATGTCTTTTCATATTTTGAGTAGCTTTTTCGTCATTTTTACCGTCGTTTCTTGTTTTTCTTAGCCAGTTCATACTACCGAGATCTCTTGTTGCATTTAGTGCAGATTTTATCCCGTATTAGTCGGATTTAGTACCAGATGTTGTCGAGTGAAGGTACCGACCTTGTTTTTTTTTTAAGTCTTTTCGGAGGCTTAGTGGGAGTTTCGATTCCCTGTCGCTTACATTGTTTAGCCTTGGGCTAAGTTGACACTTTTGTTGTACCGAACTGACGTTTATCAATTTTGACGTTCACGTTATCGAGGTTTACCGATTTTGACGTTGATGATTACCGATTTTGACAATTTTTCTTTTGCTATCGTTTGGTGTTGTGCCGCGTTGATTTTTGGTGAGCAGGTTGGAATTCATTTTCAGCTTCATCACTGCGTTTTGGTTTGTTGATCAGTTTTGGTGTGTTGTTGGTGTGCTTGGGGAGATTCGCTCGTGCGGTTATTACGTCCCTCAGGCCATCTTCTTAGTTGGTTTGGTGTAGTTATTTTCGTTGGCCTTTATCTCATTTTCATTATTATCATGTACCGCCCAACTTGGTTTACCGACTTCTTCGTGGACACCCCTAACAGTCATAGTAGTGTTTTTTACATTTTCCGTCAGTATTTAACGAGTCTTTACCGCTGGTCGGAATGCTTCGTATTTGTTGACGTTTTGTTGTCATTTACCGTACCCTTTTTGTCTGATGACGTCATGTTGTCAAGTATCGTGTTCTTTGTGAACAGTTTCGTTGAAGCTTCTGAGCTTTGTGTGGCAGTAATGCGCTGCTGTTCGCATGAGGCCTCTTTGGTATTCAAGTTTTCAAGTATTAAGTATTTAAAGATTTTTGACTTTTTTTTTTGTAGTGATGCCCTGTTGTTTTCGTGGCCTAGCGCTCTTTTACCGTACCGTTGGCCGTCGCCATTTTCAACCACCTATGTGGGATTACATAAAGAGAGCGTGTTTCTGGTCATTTTGTTTCGTGCGGACCCTGTCGTCGTAAGGTAGTCCCTTTGGGCCGCATGGAGTTCTGAAAAGGATTTATTGGGCATGCGTCATCGAACGCCTACACCCTTGGAGACTTGGTTCTTCTGGATTTTCTTTTGGTGTTCGGTGTTGGAGTCATTTTCGAGCTCGCGCTTTGCGGTTTAATAGTCGACTTGGCTCCGGCATCGGCATTGATTGAGGATTTCGGTGGACTGAGTTTTTCCTATTACTGTTTGTGACTATTTTTGACAGTTTCTGTCACAACCATTTTCCTTTTTTTTGGTGGTTCATCCTCTTCTCTTGGGTACTCATACCAGTTGTGGGATCCACACAATGCGCCGATCTCGTGACGCGCAGCGTGCCCTCTTCAGGTAACCCTTGGGTGGGACTTTGGACTTCCATTTCTATGCCCCCCCCCCTCCCTGTGTTCTTTTGGAACGGTTGGTCGGAAGTGTCCACAGGTGTAAGACCTATTTTACCCGATTTTGACCCAAACAATTTACGTATTTTCTACTGGCGTATCCAGTCTTTCTTCTTCCTCTTCTCTCTTCCCACTTTTGCACCCTATCTGGTGGCCAGTGTGCGTAATCCCTTTGGGGGTGCACTCTATCGTATCGAATGTTTTTTTGTTTTGTTTGTTTTTCGTTGTTGCGTTTTCGTTTGAAGTTCTCGTTACGTTGTCGCAAAATGCCTCGTTGTTTTATAAGAGACTTCGGGGAACTCTCTTTCAAGTAAGGGGAGTGTTAAGTCATTTTGCTGTTTCAGATGCTTAATTGCATTTCACGCCGTTAGTTAGGTCATTTTGGTATTTTGAATAGCCGCCTAAGCTTAGAGCAGCGTGCCCGTATGCTAAGCCCTTTTAGCTCTTTATTTGGCTCCATCGCCTAATTCCAGAATCACGATTTCGCACATAGTTAGCCTAAAAAGCAGTATTTGTCGTCGGTTGGAGCTCTCCTCTGATGGCGTTTTTCTGAATTCTGAATAGCACGCTGTGGCGGCGTGATACCAGCGTGGCCCGCATTGGTTTGTTTCATTTAGCACGCGGTGGCGGCGTGATACCAGCGTGGCCCGCATTGGTTGGTTTCATTTCATCGCCTTGCGATTCGCTGTGGTTTAGTCACGTGGGGGACGCGGCGAAGGTGACCTTTTGCGAACGCTTCCCTTGGGCATTCAGCCGAGAGCCGTCGTTAAAACAAGAGGTCGGATAGTGTATGTGAGTTCGTGCGGCGCTCCCGCCATTATGGCGGGGGGCGTCAGTCGTTTTCCCGTCGGGTGCTGCTTCAGCAGTTATGTTGCGGGCGTTTTCGCCTTGAAGGGAGTCGTCCAGAGCCCGTGGCAGAGAGCGCTTGTGTGTGGTGGTGGTGATTCGAAATTTGTCGAGTGATCTTCGGCGTAACGTGGGTGTTTTGGAGCCCAGTTCCTGCTACTATTAGTGAGGGGTCGTGCCCCCTTCATCTCGACCTACGAGGATTTGGTTCAGCAGAACGAGTGAGGCCCCCATCATTTTCGTCGTCCCGTTGTACGCGTCTTGACGCGTCTCCCGTCGCCATTGAGGCGGTTATGCATTCACCCCCTTTCGCCGTTGTAACACCGAAGGTACCTACCACCTACGATTGCAGCTCGTCGCAACTCAGCTGTACCAGGCTCCCTCGCCGCCCACGCATTAAGGTATGTGCCTTTAACCTGATTACCGCTGTGAACGCGAGTGTTACTCGTTACTATTCATTACTACGCTAGTGTATTCGTTCAGACTGCAGACAGTTCAGGCCGTGAAGGCTAATGTAAATCGTCGCTGCCCTTGCATAAGGCAATGTGTATCTTTGTACCTATTATTGCTGTTCACTAATGTTCAACATCTGTCGTTAAGCTTAGAGCGCGCGTGCCAGCTGGTGCCCTTAATTATAGAGTAAGGTTAGATACAGGGCGACGCATTCTGCTACCCCATTGTAACTCGAAGTGAAATATATGATTGGTTAGTTAAGGGAACTATTGTTTGTTTCGGTTTGTGCATGTTCTGTTACAGATAGACGCCCCTTTATTGTACGAATTATTGTACGACGGAACGAGGAAGCTGTGAGCGTGCAGGTGAGTGGGACAGCTGCGTAGTCGTGGTCGGATGGACACCTAATCACAATCCTTGCTTAAGGCAATCCCGAAGTTGTTGTTTGACCTTGCAACTCTTGAATAATCTTATTGGCGGAGTATTTTTGCATGCTTCGCTCCCGTCTAACCGTCCAGGCCCGGTTAGCCGGGTTACGACAGGCTTGGTGGCGCCCTCATAATTTCGACATACCCTGTATATATTATGCCACAACGCGCTTGCCCAGAACGTATCGTGTGACTCACGCCCGACTCCCTGAGCGTTCCAGCCGTGGCCTATTAGCCTATTTCGAACCGATCTCAGGGCAAGTGTGTCATGTTTTCAGGACTGATTCCGTGGTGCGATGCTCACCTTGGGTGGGTGTCGTAAAGTCCTTTTCATACCGTAACACATGTTTTTTGCAACGATATTTAACAGAACTTTAGAATTTCGCAAATATTTTTTTTTAACAAGGCAAATGCTTTACTAATGATAATTTACATATGAAAAAACTCTTAATAAAATCAGAATAATAAAAATATGTATCATACGGGGATAATACAAAATTTTACAAAAAAAAATCAAAATTCGAATAGGAGGCCATGACTTTGTATTTGAGCATAACTTTTGATTCTAAACAACTTTTCTCAATAACATTTTGCAATATTTTTTGAAGTAAGGTAACTTTATTCTTGAACGAATTTCATATTTTTGTCCTGCCCTGTATATTGTTTGGCTTGAAGCCATTCTAAGGGCATCTGATATGGTTATCGAACATGCACTAACTTGTGGCCGTATTTAAATTTCGATTGTGCAACTAATAAAAAAGTGTCTCATTTGTTGCACACTTAATGGACCACACTGTATACAGGGTGAGCACTTTCAAAAAATGATACCAATTTTTGCTGTAATTCAATTACTATTACTTAAATGAAATATTTTGCACATAGCTCAGGTTTTATCCTTAACGAAAACGGGCATATTTTGGGTGGCATATACTGGGCGAGCAATTTCAAAACATGTAATTTTGTTTATTTTTACTTTAACTAAGAAATAGATCTGAGTAATAATTTGCACATAGCTCAGACTTTACTTTTGACGAAAGATAAATGTAGTAAAAGACAAAAAAGGACAACGAGTAAGTGGGTTGTGTTAAATGTAGCTGCATAGCAGAAATTTGAAGGGTCCCGGTGGCCACGGCAGCAAACTTCCACATTCCTTGCGGGCTGCCGCAGATTATTGGATTCGTAATCGCGGGTCGTTCGCAATCGCTAAAGTTCAAATCCCATTGCCGGTAATTCTTTTTTATTTGAAAATATATGTAATTAGCATTAGCAAACGTTTTATTTTATTGTGTCAGAATTTTACGCCAGTCAAGATATTTTTAGTCCTATTTTTAATTTGATTCTTAAAATGTTTAGTGTCATTACGTCCAGTTGTGAGGGAAGTTCTGAGTAAAGCCCTTTATAGATTTTTTACATAGGTAACAATCTTATTTAGATTCGTTATGAGGAGTAGCTTTCGGAATCATCGAATCTTAAAACCTCAATTGCTCCCAATCACGAAAAATATAAAGTCGGCTAATGCAAGTAAAATATTTGAGGAAGTGAAACAATCCATAACTAGGAAACTGGGGGAACTGGAGATATACGTATTACCAAAACAACCAACTAAGACAGAACAAGAGAAAAACTCAGGTATGGATCTTCCATCTCCGTAGTAAGCAGGTAAGTATCCATGAAGCTGCAAATCAACTGAGAAGGAGCGCCTTTATCCCAACAGTATCAGTACTAAAATGCAGTGGAAGCAATAACGTTCTTCGAAAAATAACGCTATACTATAGGTCGTTTAAACTACTGCACTATCCCTCTGTTACTCTACCAATAAATATGCTAAGTCAGTTTGGTATAAATTGATCATGTCAAGTAAGTAGATGCTGCCTTGAACGAAACCTGTAAACTCATTACGGGATTACTAAAAGCCACTTCTTTCGACAGAGTTTACAACCCTGCCGGCATCGCCCCTGTCGCAGTTTCAAGAAAAAGAGCATCTAGAGGCAGAGATCTGAACAACATTCACTCCACGGTCTGCAACTTACTCATTGAAAAATGAAGTCCGGAAACAGCTTTCTTGGAGCCACCAAAAGCTTTGCAGAACACCAACACTAGATGGATCTATCGAAAAATCAAGTAGTGGATGTACACATGTTGGGAAGTATGGAAAAATGAATTTTAATGTTATTTTTTAATGTAAAAGTATTGTACACGTTATATAATTCTTTCAGCTTAATTTCCATATATTTGTTGCCTTTTTAAATTATTATTTTCGCCGAGTCCTTCTTTTAGAACGTTTCAATTCCGAAATGCTTCTATATTCTTAATGAACACTGTTGTCCCGCAATCCACATTTGTGAGAAATAAAATTAAAGATAAAAAATGAGTCGAATTCAAATATTTCAGCGCTCTAAAACATGGCTTTTTGTAATTCAGAAGCTTTCTTATTGAAACTACAAACTTTGATAACTTTCGTAGACGTTTCAGTATATTTTTGTAATTAGATTTAATTCGGCATTGTACACATAAAACAAAGTTTGTTCTATTCCCCAAGACAACTAAGTTATTTGTTTGAAAGCTAAAATAGAGCGAACGTTATCATATATGTCTATTTATTGGATCTAAAGTTTATGACTAAGAGTACTTATTGCAAGGACCAGTGAACGTAGAATACTTTTTGTGAAACTTTACAAACTTCTAAGACATATGAAATCCTTTAAGTTGCAGCATAAGTTGAAATGCCTCATTTCTTTTTATAGCATACAAACAGAATAGCAATTACATCCACTTATCTATAAACTGACAAAGCAATATATATTTTTTAATGTGCATGGATGTATATGAGACTGTAACCGTAAGAGTAGATTCTGTGTCCCGTAATATCGATATGGTAGCGAAAAGTATAGGTAGGTAAAGGTTCAGGGTTATTTCAATTCCCCCAACTGGGGGCGGGCTGCTATAGGGACCTTCCGTCCCTCTTCAGCCAAGAACGGGAATTATAGGATGGGTGAGAGAAAGGAGGGCTGGAGAATGGAAGAGAAGCCAGGAAAGGTGGAGAAGTACTGCCCCGGCATTCGCCTCAGAGAAGATACTCTGTTGACTCAGGAAAACCACCTAAAAACCTGAATCAGAGCAGACGGCCAGGGGAATCGAACCCGCAACCTCCCGAATGCTAAGCAGAGCTACAGAGCTCGGTCGAAAAGTATAAGTGTGGTGTTTGTGCCGACAATTCTCGGAAGAACAGTTTTGGCCTGGGAGGCCCAGCCGCTACCTGCACCAACAGGGGGTCGAAGCAAATGCAGGGTGGCTAAAACCTCTGAATTCATTCATAGTTGGAGCAGGGTTGCCAACTTTCAATTTGATCAATCGCCAAGAGTGGAGGAAAAAGTCGCCACAATGTCGCCAACTACACAATAATAAGAAATAGCCAGGAAATCGCCACTTTTAAATACTAATGACGGTTTGCACAGCATGAAAATATTTTTTTGACTACCTATATTTAAAACGTGATTAACAATTGTTTCTATGCTTTTTAAGTCAAAACTTTTTCTAGCTGTGCAAAATGCCATTAGGTTTTCAATTTCTAATTAAATGTTGTAGAAATAAATGGGGGGTTTTAAATAATTACATATTTTTTGCAAAAAATTTATTATTTAGATATATGATATAAACAAACGACTACATGGAATAAAAAAATTTTAAAATATTGCCTAGAATATGATGTTCAATTCGACTAAAACAAGTTTTTTTTTAGGTAATTATTATTTCGCCAGATGATCGCCAGTTTTGATCCATATGTCGCCAAATTGTGTCCCCAATCGCCAAACCAGAATTTAAGTCGCCGTCTTGAATAAAATGTAGCCACTTTTGCGAAAAATCGCCACGGTTGGCAACCCTGAGTTGGAGTCTTGTAACGTTCGGTAGAATAAATGAAAATACAAAGTTGTGCAATAAGTTTTGAATTGTCTCTGTAAATTATAAGAAATGGATTCAAACGTTAACAGCCCTTTATACCAAAACGAATACCAAATTGAGAAATCATATCCCATTCAGAAATGATCGCACTCGAAAACACAAAGTCGTTACTCATCTGTCCAGCTCTTGTACGAATTCAAGGTTGGATTACATTTTGGTATTATCCATGTAAATAAGAGTACCGAGTGAGTTTTTAAAACCTCAAACTGTATGTACATTACAGAAATTCGCCACAGTGCAAATATAAGCGTGGTGCTACTATAATCACCATAATTCGCCAATCCAACGTTGGCACCCGACCCTACGGGTTGTGCTATGAATAACACCTTCTCAAAAGACAAGGCTCTTGGCTGTCGGTGTAACAGTGGGGATGTTCGCAACAAAGCTGGCAGCGTTTCATAGCTATGTCTCAATGCAATTTTGTATATTTACTCAGCTGCATACTATAATGGAAGAAACATAAATGGATGCTGGGGGAGTTTAGAGAGGGGTTCAGCTTATTGGTACCAGAATATGTTACTGCATTCAGTTAAGTTACTACTGGCTTGTGTTATATCTACTGATACCGTACTGAAGCATAAGCATTGCAGCCATAAATGAGGTAACTCATTCCTTGGGCTGGCCAGATTTCTCGTAGCGGAGGGAAAAGCTATTTCACAATATCTTCAGGCTTAACTAGCAGGTGGCGCCTAACAATTTATCTTGAATTTGTCAAGTACCCTGCTGATAAAAGCCCTTCCTTGACGTGGAGCGGGCAAGCAGTACTATAGAAGTATTAATATCTTTGATGAATGGATCAGCCAGTGACTTTCGACTATCATATATAAAAAAAAGAATTATCACTAGTAGTTTAGTTGTTTTTTCTTGTTACTTTCTGACAAAACACTTGGGTAGCTCAGTTTGTTGAGGTCCTTGGTGGGCAACTAGCTAATGTTCAACTCCAAGTCGGTTACTCTAAATTAAGGATTGCTGAATGAGGTGACTGTGGGGCACTTCATGCCACCATTATCTAGCTAGCTTCCTTCTATAACCCGTATGGTAAGCAATCCACAAAGTTTAATTATTATTTTTTGTTTCAGGTAACGTGCCTACTTGTAATTGTAATTCGTTTGAGGTGGTCCTCTTACAGGTAAGCTTTTATTGGACACAATTTTCACTACTTTTGTGCACTAGAATAAAAGCTGCGTGGCCTTGCAGTTACTTGATTTCAGAATTAAAGAAAATGTTCTATACGTATGTATTCCAAAAGAACGTAGATGGGTAAAAGGTGTGATATTTAAATACTAATTATATTCTCCATATAATAGTATGTTATAATAATTACATCTAAGCACAAGGAAATAGTTCATCAGATCTTTTTCACCAAACACTTTTTAGACTGTAAATGTTATATTTATAGTATGATTTTCACGAAACATCCCATTCAAAACTCATAAAAAAATAAACCGGATGGTAGCTAGACATTGTTAAAATGTGGTGCAAAAATTGCAATGTAATTCTAGATAAAAGAACGCCTTAAGATAGTGTTTACATAATTAAAAATGCTTATACTAACGATTAATGGCTGAGAAACGAAATTTATACTTAGTAGTTTTTAGTCATATTTCGAAAAGAGGGCCAGGTCTAATTTATTGTTTCAGTTTTATTGAGCATTTAAATAAACATCTACTCTGTAATTTAATCATCGTTGTGTTCCTTACGATATTTTTTTTACAAAATCTGACTGATGAGCCTCGAAATAATTGAATGACCTTGTATATGGAGATTAAATCCAATATTAATGTATGTATTATAGTTAACCCATTGTTACCTTAGTGGTGTAGAAGCTGGTACTTTGTACGCTAGCATCTGGCGGTGCAGAGCTCAACCTGTCCCGTGTTCCGAGTTACAAATTTGGAGCGCGGTTTTGTGCTTGCGTAGCAACCGTTGTGTTAGGTGTGTGTCTTGGTGATGTGTGAACCTTGTTATTTTATATCTTAGATCTGCGGTTCTGAGTAGAGCACAGTTAATTCAGTGGCCAACTGTGAATGGTGCCACCGGACCCGATGCTGATGGCAAAGGTTGTAGAAAAAATTTGCCCACCATGTAATTCGAACGTAAGACTTTCTTAATGCAAGCCTAACGCTCTGCCAACCGCGCTATCAGGCTTTTTCCAATATTAATACTAGATGTAAATATAATATTAAGATTATTATGTAAGGGAAAGGATAATAGCAAAAACATTAATTATAAAAAACGTAATATTGATTTGAAAATGTGCAGCAAGGACCTTGCTGCAGTTCAAAGACTGTTAGCTAATTTTAATTCGTTGGTCAATCTTCCAGAAAATGTACTAATGTACACTCGGGTGCAATTGCCGGCCGCCAGCGCAATCGAAGAAGACGTAAATGTCTTTCAAGGATTAGTCGGTAAAACAAAACAAGAGATAAATGCCTAGCGCGCCATTTTTTTATCAAATCACTGCGAGTGCACCCCGGTGTTTTAACGAGAATTCGTAAACCTAAATAGCTTAGACACAAATACAGTTCCTGAAGGAAAAACTTCAAATAAGGCAAGTAGCCATAACTAAATCAAACCCTCATAGCTGACATCATCACAGTATGATTTCAGATAAGTCACGGTAAAAAAATCACAATATATATTCAGTTCAGAATCGTAGGATGCCACAAATGATATGCTACTATTAATAATTTATCACTAAGAATATGAGGTACGTCGGACAAAGATTATAGCTAATATGTACTTACAGTTTCACTCAAAAGCTTTGCAATAGCATTATTGCATACATTAAAATAAATCGACTGGCAGGCAATAATTACAGCATAAATTCTTGATGTTGCTTGGTTTCGGAGAAAAAGTAATACTCGTTCCAGGTGTGGGCTCAAGGTCGACGACGTCACGGCTTCCCAAAACGGTTTGGCGCAATTTCGTGCACCAGAAAACTGGTGGCCAGGGAGGATTTGCATCACGACGGCAGGGACAATTTAGACCTGGCGGTGGGCCTCCGTATCGAGTCCTTCCTGAGCTCTAATAGCTCACGTAGCAGAGGTTAAAGGGCCCCGAAGATTCAAACTACCAGCCCAAAATCGCATGAAGCAATCCGCCCGTAGTAAAGCTAGCGAACTGTTTGTAACGGCCCTCCGGCACTAGCTGCTGTAAGGGAGGAAAAGGACCACGATATCATACAAGAAATACAAAGCATTTCGAAGCGACTTTCTACTTGCCCTGAACAATATTCCAGACATGTGCGAAACACTCGGTAACGTAAAAACTTCCCTAATAACGAAATTCGGGGACTTAAAACTGCTCCAACAGCTTAGGCAAGCTTCACACAACCAAAAACAAACGGCAGCCCATCAATTCTCCAAAATTTCAATACTACTAACCCGACTTCATCTTGTTTCGCCTATCGAGGTGGAAAAGGGAAGCGCTTCGAGGTAATGGCTGGCTATATCAAGCATTCACAGCAAGGCCAAGAAAGTAGGCGTGGCGCTAGCGCGCAAAATACAAACTGAACAGCCAAAGACATCAGAACCGAAAAAATGCTCAACAATATGAAATAAATACCACAGATCTCGAAATCAAATGGCGGTGCGAATAAATCGTAACAAGTCGGCATCTGGAATTGCTCATTGTCTAGAATATGAAGTAGGTAGAAGTTTGCCGAATTATGAAGGAAGAACGCTTTTTCACTTCATTAATAGTCGCGTTGGCATTATTGTGATTTTTACGACATATCTGTATTTGCATACGTTCGAAATATACACTATTTTTGTTAATTTTCACAGTTATTTTATTTATTTACGTATGACTTACAGTGAAGCAAAAGGATAAACAATTATAACGTGCACATTGAAAGATTAACATTAATAATTCAACGCCAACAGTTGTTACGTTAAATAACATAATGTGTTCCACTTAAGTAATTAGGTTAATTAGAAAATACCTAAAAATAAATAAATAAATTGTTAGTAACAATAATAAAAAGGAATAACTAAATAAATATTGTATCTTAAACTAACATTATTAACTAGTCTTTACAAATATATAGAATTAATAAGTAGATAATAAATAACTTACATGTATTGTGTGCCGCATGCACATAATGCACTTTCAATTTTGCAAAATTTTGATTTGGTATTATCAAATTTTCGATAAATTCTCTAACAATAAGGATCATTATCAACTACCTCTAATTTCGGGAAGATCCTTTGTTTGTCTTTGATCTCGTCAAATCTGGATAATGCAATATTTATGATTTCTAGTTACTCATTCATAATCCGTCCAGACACTATAAAATTGCAGTTAGTTTAGTATTCTAACAGAATTAGCTTAGCTTGTGAGCACTTACGTTTGAGTACTTTTGCCAATTTATAACCACAAGATGAGATTTACTGCACGCATTTCTTCGACAAAGCTAACGGGGCCCGCAGAACTTTGGATAATGTAGAATTACATTTTTTAATCAATTATTAGTTACTCCTTTAATTCATTTACTTTTTATCCCAGTTTCTACCCACTAAAACTCGTTTGTATCACAAGTACAACCGTTAGTACCTTCGTTTGTACCCTACGATTCTGCATTGGAACCTTCCGCTGGTGCTTACATGGATACACGTATCAGTTATTTGTCCTCTCTCGAGCTCGGAGTCCTATCGCTGTTCGTTTGCATGTTTATCCTATCTGTGTGTTTTTTTACCATTCCACCTTTAAAGAAAGAAATCTGGAACATCACATTAGTCATTTGAAAAACTTAGCAATTAGGCGGTACCCGCAGCCACTTTTGCAGCGCCGACGCTGCTGCGGGTCAGTTCGATCCGTTTATTTTAATTTGTAGTCTGCTATTCGTGTCTAATTGTGATGCCATTCACCTACGATACACTGCTCAAAAAAGTCTAAAGAACAAATGTATTTTGCCCCATAAAAATGTAACTTTTCGGTTTTGCGAATTTAACTTTAGTCCTGGTATTTTTCAAAATAATTCTGGTCATTCACTAGTTCAATTAATTTGGGAAACGCTCCAACGTTTATTAATTTCTACTTAGGGTTAGACCAAATCGGAGACAAAATTCGCTCAAACTAAAATATATAGGATAAGGGAAACACCATGTAATTATTAAAAATATATTGTGTTTAGCTGTTATTACAAAATAAGCAATAATTCAAAGTAAAACTGATTATACATTATTTAAAATTAACATATTCTTCTGAAACTGTGTTTCTGGTATCCATGGTAAAATGCAACCCAATATACAGGGAAGCACGGAACTCGGTTATTTAGTAGGTAAGCACGTACGGCGGCTGCATCCGACGTCGTCCTAAGTATAGGTTTTGGCCTGTAGGCCGGATGTCCACAGAGCTTGACCATTTAGTTTAGCCATTTGTTTACAGTTTATTGTTAGTGGTTAGGTGTTCATCCTGCAGCGACGACCTTGCGAAATTCTTCAAATATAATTTGCTCGCTTTTAGCCGGGAAAATAGTTTTGA
Source organism: Agriotes lineatus (assembly GCA_940337035.1). Lineage (NCBI taxonomy): Eukaryota > Metazoa > Arthropoda > Insecta > Coleoptera > Elateridae > Agriotes > Agriotes lineatus. Next base: position 52,060,502 of record OW679202.1, on the reverse strand, counting down.
CAGCTCGCATTCAGTGAATTCGTGGAATGCGGGCTCGGTCTTCGGACACCAGGAAGTCGACTTTAAACATTCAAAACCGACCATCTAGGTAAGTTTAATACGTGCGACTTTAGGGCTCCAGCAGCCTCCATGCTGTACGTGTAATATGATTCCTCGGTGAAGTGGTTCGGAGCTCGGGCATTTGCGCTTATGGACAGAGCGGTAGGGAATCACTTTAAGCGGTTAACCCTGCAAGACAGTTTATTTGCCAAGCTAGGATTTAAACCTGAAGGATTCTATTTTGCAGGACAGTGCAGCTGCCAAGACAAAATCGAATTCTATCGGCTTCACGTTACAGGATTAACTATGTACAGAAAGTTTAGCTTTAGGGCTGACAGTTCAGCTGCAACTTCCCATAAAGCTTGGACTGGTAAGGGTTGGAGGTCTACTCCGTTAGACAGTTCAGCTGCCAGTCGGAGGACACGGACAGGAGAGGAGGAGGGTGGTTCAGGAGAATAAATCTCAAGTTTGATGGACGGGTTCAGGTTCCAAGCCCAAGAGGGCCTAGAGCGGAAAACTCTTCCAGGCTAGAGCATTTGCTGGTCGGGATCGATAGACTCAAGAGAGTTCAAACGGTTGCGGGGTCTTCTTATATACTCCTCGGGCCGGGTTATGAGAACAGCCGCTTCAGGTATCGTTAAGTGAGTGGCGACGCAGTCGGTCATTCAGTGCAACTTTGCGCATAGCGAGTACGTTTGTTATCACTGATTCGAGCGCTAGTTAGATGTAACGCTCGATAGGGCAATGTATCAAATTTAATCAATTTTGTGTATAATTAAAATTTTATGCAGGAGCTAGTGTTACAAGAATACTTATTGTTGTATGTATGTATGTATGTATTGTCGGTAACCTCATTTTACATTGCGGTATAGAGACTGGTGTTTTATACGCTTGCGTCTGGCGGTATAATGCTCAGCTGGACCTGGATTCGGGTTACACAGCCTTTTGTGCTTGCGCTGCAACCATTGTGTGAGGTGTGTCTTGGTGATGTTCTGACCTTGTTACTCTATATCTTAGGTCTGTGGTTTTGAGTAGAGCATAGTGAATTTGGTGCCCAAATGTGAATGTTCTCACCCAGCCCGATTCCATTCTCCAAAGCTGCGGAAAAATTCCGGCCCCCGCGGAATTCCAACCGAGGACTTGCTTAATGCAAGCCCAGCGCTTTCCCAACTGCGCTAACCGGCTTCGGAATACTTATTGTTAAATAGTTTAATAAACGTGAGCGACAAATTACTTGTCCCAGTTGTGTCTTGTCAGACAATCTTTTGTTTTGTGTTTTGTTTGTTACTAATCACAGTTGTTTCAAAGTTGAGTGAAGTTTTCTTTCATTTTACAAAGCATTTTTCTGGTTAATTAGCCTTTGAGTAACAAAGTTTCTAAACGTTTTACTTTTATTTCTGCCCTGTTTAACTGGAAGCCTATCATTGACCGTCGTCATTTGACAAGAGAAGAAATGTTACATGCTGTGGGATGCTTGAAGTTGGCAATCGTCAAGTCGACGTTGCTGCCAGATTAAACACTTCTCGATGCGTAATTTTCATATTATGGCAATGGTACGACAAACTGGACTTGAGGACGAAAGACAACCAGGTAGAAGCAGAAAAGCAACTGCAGCAAACAATGCGGAACAGATTGCATGCGCTGGGGTTTTACGCACGCCGTCCACTTAGAGTTCTTCCATTGCCTCCAAGAAATCGCGCGGCTCGTTTAGCTTGGGCATAAGAACACGTTTAATGGGGCGTGGAACAATGGGCCAACGTAATATTCTCTGACGAACCACGGTTTGTATTTCGGCCTGATAGCGGAAGAATAAGAGTGTGGCGAGAACCACATTGTCTGCGATGCTCCTTGAATGTATTCCAGACTCCGATTTGTGTAGTTTCTTGAATTCTTTTAGATTCGTAGTGGTAGTAGATTCAGTGCACCCAAAGCTTGGACGTCTTCTTAATTTCTTGTACTCGTTCAGAAAGCACTTCAGAAATGTAATTTGTAGATTTATAGGACCAGGTTATTTTACTGAAGGGGTTGAAACTTGGTGAAGGGATGACAGGTTATAGGATAAGATGTGTACCAGGTAGCCAAGCCTAATTACCTCTTTAAGACATGTGTAGTCTACGTCTGTTCACAAATGAATACACCTCAATGTTAAAAAGTGTATTAAAATTTAGATAAAGATATAATGCTTATATACAGGTTGTGTGTGTCATGTTGTGCTTATTTTAATCAATACATGACCTAGTGAGCCATTCGACACAATTGCAATACCGCTGTCTGCACAAAAACTCCTTATTCGCAATAATAACATTGCAACTTGATCTAATAAGTCGACACCAAAGCTGATTCTTGCGTACAGACAGTTAAAATGCTACATGTTATGAACTAGTTTTATATTTTATTTATTTATTTCCGTAAACTTATCACAATAGTCTATTTTATGGTCAAAAATTAAGTTTGAACACACACGTTGTAATTTAGTACTTTATGATGAGTCACATCGCGCACTGTTTAACAGCACTGAACGCATAGTGGAATTCAATCTTCTTATTAATACTTACACGATCTGTCAGAAATATTGCACGTCTCAGTAACGGGTCGACAGATGCTGCATCCATCTAGTTTTACAGCATGTTCCCAGCCCATTTTGGACACCTCTTGAGAGGTCCAAAGTCCGAAAGTGAATTTCGACACTTTTACTTCGTAATGGGTTGTGCATTGATACAAAATAATATAATTGTTATTATATTGAAGAACAATTAAGAAATATCAGAAAAAAATACCATGTAAATGCAATAATAGAAATTTTTTTTTGTATTATTCTATTGTGTAAGGCAGATCTTCTAATAAAATATACTATTAATGTAAATATAACATTTCCATTTAACAAATTGTAATATTGTATTGTAATATGTAATTTAAAGAAATATTCATCAAAGAAGGCCAAGGAAGAAAAACATAGACATAAGCTGCATGTGTAGTATTGATTCAGAATTGGTCATTTTAATTAATACAGTGTCACTTTATGTCAGCTTAATTTGCTTAATCGCCATGTTGGAAGGGTGGAACGGTGCAACAATAAGTAGTTCAAATGTTCCAAATGCAAGTGGCTTTGATGAATCTTTTATTGAATTACGTGGTACCTGAGACCTGTAGGCGTGCTGTTTCCGTTGTTACCGTTGCTCTGATGGTAAGGGCGGTAAGCAAGAGCAGCCGGCTTATCAGCCAGAAAAGGGCGTGGGTTGTATAAGAGACTCAAAGCTTCAGCTAAACTAAAAGGAAATACGGTCGCCAGATAGCAGATAACCCAGCTCTTTGCTAATCGCACATAAAGGCATACGACAAAATGCGCTACCAACACTTCCTGAAAAGAGATACGGCAAGGGACATAAATAAAATTCGCTGGCCTAGGTAACGATTCAATATAATAAGCAAACAGTAAAGCAAGAGGTTCCACAGTTATTTTACACAACATAGAATACCGATAATCCCACACAAAATCTCAACAGGGAGATCATATCACAGTTTAATAACCCGAGGTTCGAGAGGTCGAAATGAAAATATTAACTAACCGACCTTTGCTATGGATTTTCCCTAGCTGCAGTGAGCGTAGACAGAGGTCGAAGGGCTGCAAGGCGGCCACGAAGCGGACGACCACCCGGTGACTGTCGGAGGAGGTTTCACAGGCGTTCACCTGCGCTAATCCCTTCGTGCGTTGTTACGGTATAAATTCATCAGTTTGACAATGATCAGAATTATTGTCCAAAATCGGGTACAAACTACAGGGTTCGCCGGCTTTACTATAAAGGACACAGATCTTAAAGTGCTGGAGTAGATTTTGTTTCTCCGGTTACCCGCACTTAGCTCAGACGGGAAGGCGTGGTTCGAGAGTACAAAGAAAAACCGGCGGCACTTACCCTAAAGCTTGCTTAAAAGAAAAAGAAATGCCTGAGCGCCACTTGGTTCTAGTTAGGGGTGGCTGACGTGTCTAGAACCAAGAACAATACACGTAGCCTATGGGGAAGTCCTCCACGTAACTGCACTCCACTACAGCGTCCCCTCCGCCAAGCTCCTTCGGGCCTGTTGGTGTATACACGGTGTGGTCTTGCAACAAATGACTTACCTTGATGACCACACCCTCTAGAGCAATAAAAGAAAACACTGACAAGCCCAAATCTAGGGCGTTCTTACTTGAAGAGCAGGCTTTGGGTTCACATTTAATTACATCAGGCTTTTGCCGTAATTAACTAATGACTAAAGGGTTCAGCAACAACAAATAACTAGACTGACATTAGCAAAGGTTTATGTTTAATAGCCCACCCAGTGGTGAGTTTAAATTTATTACAAAGAGTACATCCTAACTGGAATTTCGGGGTCCCCTAGCAAAAGTTAACTTAATCTAAGTATCATTAACAAATAAGCAGAACAAAATCACAGGAGAGACGCCCCTGCATATAATAATTAATTTGAACAATTCGAGTAAACGGGCGTACGCAATGTCCAATATAAACTTCAATAGCGCACGACAGATGGTCGATATCACTTCACACGGTACATAATTAAACAAAGCGAAAACACATATTTACTGTAAACAATTTTACCTTAGCCCCAAAGCGTGTTTCTTTGGCGGGAGCGGTGAACGAGGTCCTGGTGAAGTCACTTGGCAAGGAGAGCTGCAGTGCAGACGGAGTTGTTGGGAAAAATGACAGCAAAAACTACACTATTGCGCGGCGGGCTTCCAATAATTACAAGAAGCACGGCGTTGACACACAGATTTGCAAACAGCAAAGGTTTTTCCCCACTTAACAGGGAAAAGTTAGTTACGGCTTAAAGATGTCGTCTCTAGTCGAATGTGCAAATAATGCAAATATCTCCCCCTGGGGAGTAAGCTATAGGAGACGAATCGGCCATTCGTAACAACGCCGAGTTCACTTCACTTCATCTGCCCGCACACCAACAATAAATTGCTTCAAAAGGTTCGAGCTTGACTCACTTAAGTTCAGAAGAAATCAACAAGCAGATTTAGAAAAAGGCAACGAACACACTACAGGGCACTTACAAAAAAAAATAGCGCAGCCCTGGCCGAGGCGCCAGGGCTCGCGTTCTTTTACAACTTTCTTGGTCGGAAGCTTGCTACTAATTAATTAATTTCAAAACGGGCTACGCGCGACGGACACAATGGAAGAAAACTTCGGACTCAAAACCACCAATTTTAAATGCATCATTCCTTAAGGAGTTATCAATTCTTATTTCCTTTACACAAAGCTTGGTTATCAAAGAAAGAAATTCCACACAGCATGATGTCATCCGTGCGGGGCGAAGAAAGTACAACCTTGCACTAAAGAACAAAGAACAATAAGCACGTGCGATCCCCAAAATGCTTAATTAACAATTTGCGAAGGCTACTCTAACGAATACCAAGAACTAAATTTAAGCTCTGAAATCAATGTTTAAATATGTGACCACAGAAAGGTTCCCGCAACTTATTCTTAGAAGCTTAGCTGCCTAAATGAATTGTTGCTGAATGCACACCGTTGTTTCGAATTTAAAAAGAGAACGCTTACGGGACGAATTCTACGGATCGAGAACGCATAATTGTTTGGGCCAAAAGGAATTTAAAATATAGCTTTAAGATCCAGGGTTGAACTTTAGACAGGGCCGTCTTCCGAAAATTTTAAATAGAATAATTTCAGCTTAAATGCACTAATAACACCCTATAGTGGGATTAATGACAATAGAGACTTAACGAGGTCGAAAACTCTAACACCCCCCTTACTAGAGATCAATTTCCCCAAATTGGTCCTTGAGACGACCGAGAGAGTTGCTAGAAGATTCGCTCAACTTAAGATGCGGATTGAGATAGCCGTCACTACTCAGGATCCCAACCACGCGATGACGGATAGCGTCAAAACAAAAGAGTGCGAAGAGAGAAGAGTTATAAAAGACCGGTTACGCCGGTGGAAAATACGAAAACTTCAATAATAAATGTCAAATCCGGGAAAAGTCATTAATGCGGGATTGTCAAAATCGGGAAACGTCTTACGCCTGCATAAGTTTCCGTCCAACCTGCCAATCGAACACAGGGTGTATTTGTAAGGACTACAAACACATAAAAAAAGAAGAAGACGTCCAAGATCTAACCCCAAAGGTAAATCTGAAGAGGGCACGCTGCGCGTCACGGGATCAGCGCATTGTGTGAGTCCCACAGCAGGAACACCAACAGGGAAAGAAAGGACAAAAGGTTGTGACAGAAATTGTCAAAAATGGTCAATGATCGGGAGTAATATAAAAGAAAACTAAGTCCACCGAAATCCTCAATTGATGACGATGCCGAAAGCCAAATCGTCTATAAATTCGCAAAATGCGAGACCGAAAATGACTCCAACACCGAACACCAAAAGAAAATCCGGAAAAACAAAGTCTCCAACAAATGTCAAACCTAAAATTCACTAACGAAACAACGTGCGAACAGCCTGGCCAGTACTGTCACACGAAGCTCAAAAGCTAACAACAAAATCGCTCCTCCCAAAATCCAAAGGGCAGGAATACGATGCATGGCCTAAAGCCATCAAAAGTCTTCAACGAAAAAGTCTTTCCCAAAATCCAAAGGGCAAAGACACCTAAAGTGACAACCTAAAGTCATCAAAACAAAATTCGGTAGGTGACGACAGATCGTCCATAAATAAGTTACTTAAACACAACGACAACAGGCGACTAAATCGCAACATACTTCAACATGGTAAACTACTAAGTCAATAAACGAAAGGGGTACAATAGAAAGTGTACACGACACTACAACAGGTGTTAATGCACGCGATGAAATCAGCAAACGAAGTTGGGCGATACACGATAGAAATGAAAACGAAATAGAAGTCAATCACAAAAAACTACACCAATCCAACTAAGATGGTTTGAGAGATATTAAAAATTCGCATAAAGCGGATCTCACAAACACACCAACACAAAACCACATCCTAACAACGGACCAATAAAGAATAAGGAAAACGACATGATTTCCAACTCGTCAACAAACAACAACGCGGCACCACATCAAAGGATAACAACAAAAAAAGTCAACATCAGTAATCTAAATGCGTCAATGTCGATAAACTTTACTAACTTCAACTTAAATTCAGAATAGCACAATAAAATTTCAAACTAGCTGAAGGCTAAACACAATCAACAATGACCGGATTCAAAAAAAAGTTCGATACCTTCCAAAAATTTCAGAATTTTCACAAAAAGACTAAAAAAACATGATTTACTTAATGATCCATACTAAAAGAAACAATTAACACCAAAAGAATGGCTTCAAAATGTGCCTTAGCACAGAAAAGAAAATGTTGAAATTTTGAACACGAAAAAACACAAAAATCCCGCGAAAAATCCCGGGAAAAACAATGTTTGGTTTATCGAAGGGATGGCAAGGAACTCATTTGATAAAAGAAAACATATAGGATACGCGTCCTGATATAAAAAAAACACGTTTCCAAATTTCAAAGTCCTAAAAAGTCAAGTTTTCATGAAAAATAGTGGAAAAAACTATATGACGTTAATGCCAAACACTAAAATAAAGCTGTATGACAAGAAAAGAAACACAAAAACAATGCCCTAAAGGCGTTATCGACAAAAACAAAGCCACACGTTGGGATAGCCACTTTAACTGTTACGGTATAAATTCATCAGTTTGACAATGATCAGAATTATTGTCCAAAATCGGGTACAAACTACAGGGTTCGCCGGCTTTACTATAAAGGACACAGATCTTAAAGTGCTGGAGTAGATTTTGTTTCTCCGGTTACCTGCACTTAGCTCAGACGGGAAGGCGTGGTTCGAGAGTACAAAGAAAAACCGGCGGCACTTACCCTAAAGCTTGCTTAAAAGAAAGAGAAATGCCTGAGCGCCACTTGGTTCTAGTTAGGGGTGGCTGACGTGTCTAGAACCAAGAACAATACACGTAGCCTATGGGGAAGTCCTCCACGTAACTGCACTCCACTACAGCGTCCCCTCCGCCAAGCTCCTTCGGGCCTGTTGGTGTATACACGGTGTGGTCTTGCAACAAATGACTTACCTTGATGACCACACCCTCTAGAGCAATAAAAGAAAACACTGACAAGCCCAAATCTAGGGCGTTCTTACTTGAAGAGCAGGCTTTGGGTTCACATTTAATTACATCAGGCTTTTGCCGTAATTAACTAATGACTAAAGGGTTCAGCAACAACAAATAACTAGACTGACATTAGCAAAGGTTTATGTTTAATAGCCCACCCAGTGGTGAGTTTAAATTTATTACAAAGAGTACATCCTAACTGGAATTTCGGGGTCCCCTAGCAAAAGTTAACTTAATCTAAGTATCATTAACAAATAAGCAGAACAAAATCACAGGAGAGACGCCCCTGCATATAATAATTAATTTGAACAATTCGAGTAAACGGGCGTACGCAATGTCCAATATAAACTTCAATAGCGCACGACAGATGGTCGATATCACTTCACACGGTACATAATTAAACAAAGCGAAAACACATATTTACTGTAAACAATTTTACCTTAGCCCCAAAGCGTGTTTCTTTGGCGGGAGCGGTGAACGAGGTCCTGGTGAAGTCACTTGGCAAGGAGAGCTGCAGTGCAGACGGAGTTGTTGGGAAAAATGACAGCAAAAACTACACTATTGCGCGGCGGGCTTCCAATAATTACAAGAAGCACGGCGTTGACACACAGATTTGCAAACAGCAAAGGTTTTTCCCCACTTAACAGGGAAAAGTTAGTTACGGCTTAAAGATGTCGTCTCTAGTCGAATGTGCAAATAATGCAAATATCTCCCCCTGGGGAGTAAGCTATAGGAGACGAATCGGCCATTCGTAACAACGCCGAGTTCACTTCACTTCATCTGCCCGCACACCAACAATAAATTGCTTCAAAAGGTTCGAGCTTGACTCACTTAAGTTCAGAAGAAATCAACAAGCAGATTTAGAAAAAGGCAACGAACACACTACAGGGCACTTACAAAAAAAAATAGCGCAGCCCTGGCCGAGGCGCCAGGGCTCGCGTTCTTTTACAACTTTCTTGGTCGGAAGCTTGCTACTAATTAATTAATTTCAAAACGGGCTACGCGCGACGGACACAATGGAAGAAAACTTCGGACTCAAAACCACCAATTTTAAATGCATCATTCCTTAAGGAGTTATCAATTCTTATTTCCTTTACACAAAGCTTGGTTATCAAAGAAAGAAATTCCACACAGCATGATGTCATCCGTGCGGGGCGAAGAAAGTACAACCTTGCACTAAAGAACAAAGAACAATAAGCACGTGCGATCCCCAAAATGCTTAATTAACAATTTGCGAAGGCTACTCTAACGAATACCAAGAACTAAATTTAAGCTCTGAAATCAATGTTTAAATATGTGACCACAGAAAGGTTCCCGCAACTTATTCTTAGAAGCTTAGCTGCCTAAATGAATTGTTGCTGAATGCACACCGTTGTTTCGAATTTAAAAAGAGAACGCTTACGGGACGAATTCTACGGATCGAGAACGCATAATTGTTTGGGCCAAAAGGAATTTAAAATATAGCTTTAAGATCCAGGGTTGAACTTTAGACAGGGCCGTCTTCCGAAAATTTTAAATAGAATAATTTCAGCTTAAATGCACTAATAACACCCTATAGTGGGATTAATGACAATAGAGACTTAACGAGGTCGAAAACTCTAACAGCGTGCCAAACTCGATGGGGCTGTAGCCAGAGGCGTCGATTAGGCCTGGGTGCGGATGAGCTCGCAGGGGGAGCAGACCATTGCTCGAATCGCCACCAGGTAGGAAATGCTGCAGGTACGTTACCAAACGGGAAAAGTGTAAGTACATCACCAAACGGAAGCACTGCAGGTACGTCACTAAACGGGAACAACTAAAAAGGGCAATATCCTTAGAACCGAGCTGAATAAATTAAAAAACACACCCATACCCGTTGCAGATGTTCACGGCTGCACTACGCCAAGAAGGAGGAACATGTGCTTGCTAAAGCGAAATCCCCAAACGAGGTTTGGGCTTGGAAATTGCCAAAAATACAATTCTCGGGGTCTATTCCAGAACGCCCGTGGAACTCACAACACACCAAAAGTAACTTCCTACGTAAGATGTCATCGAATAAATCCAATTATGGTACGTCTCCAAGACGTTAATTTTCGAGGCACCTGTCTTTAGCAGCACAAAAATGGCGAATGGGAAGATGGTTTCCAAAATTCTGATAACAAAGATCAAATTTTGGGGAAGGGGTCAGGTAAAAGCAACCCAATATGCATAAAGTGAAGCCTACACACCAGGGGCTCTCAATCCTGTAATTCTGATCAAATGGCTTACTTAGATTGAAATATAGTTTTCAGAAGATCTGCGCGCTCAGCATTGTTGTAGGAAAAATTAAACTTGAAGAAAGATATGGTAAAAGTTAATTTTAACCAAGATTAGGGCAAATAATTAGATGAATAGCTGTAAATGATTTTTGCACCATAACAGTGCATGTTTCAACCTGAGCGGGAAGCGAAGAATCATCTTTTACAGTAAGTGTCCAACACCACTGCGACAGTTCGCGAAGGCTCTAATTCCGATTGGATGTTGTCGTTGCTGACACTTCCAGTATTTCTGGACAGATACTGTAGCTCTTGTTGGGAAGATTGAATTACAACATGAGTGCAGAGATGCTTCGCTATGTAGCGAAACAGTTCATGTAGTGCTAACCTACCACATGTGGCTGCGACAAATCTACACAGTCAATCCCTCTTCAAATTAGATAAATGCCGGATACAGGGGCTTGCAGTATTGGTGTCTTTTCCGTAATTTGTCGTACCTTATTGGTATGATCTATTATGTTGTACTGTTGTCTGAATTTCGCTTGATTTAGCGTTTGACAGGCATGGAGTCTCTGGGTGCGACGATTTGTTAGTAGTAGTAGTAGTAGTAGTATTTCTGGGGAGACTCATGTCTAGCAAGTAGGCCTTCATAGACTCTTTTTTCCAACCCCGTGGACAAGGTCTAGACATGCAGAGTACCAGGTACCTTAGTCCTACTTAGAATTTTACCAACCTTAGATAGGGAGCTACACATCGTAGTAACGTGGGACCCACGGCTTTACATCACTTCCGAATGATGGCATTCGATTTTTTTAATATTTTAAAAACCTCACCGGGATCGGCGATTGAACTATCGATTCTTAGATCAGTAGCCAGAATGCTTACTACTGACCTATGAAGCCCGGCGACGATTTGTTAACATATTTGTTAAGTAGGTAGCTTGCATATGTGCAATATTAATATTGGGCGGTAATATCTGGGTCTTTGGTGTTACATTTCTTGGGGTTCTTCCATGCTTCTGATGTTTTTTCTTCTTCAATATATTGGTTAAACACTCATACATCACTTAGAGCTACTGTTTAACCAATGTATTCATGAAAGATGCTCTAATAGACATACGTACATGTCTAATCTATGATGATGTATGATGATGATGAAATACGTAAAACATTGCTTATGTTGTCATTCAGAAATGTAGTGGTGCACATTTCTAAAATGTAAATTGTTCTAAAACTCTTGGAAATGGTTTCGAAAACCATAATCCCGTCCTTATGGAAGTACATTCCTGAACTATGAAACGTTTAGAATTAAAATGCGCGTTGCGTATATTTTTACGCTGACGTTAACATTTACTTTCCTAACTTTTATGTTTTTGATTAACACAAAGGGAGACGCTTGTGAAGTCGTAGGATTCACTAACCCAGGCCTGAAACTTTATGGAAACGTACTTGGAGGGAACGGGGATTCTCGGCCTTATTTCACACGCTAAACTTTCTCTAATTTTTAAAATGAATTTTCTACCAAATAAAACTGACTACCAAGCAGCGGAGTTGTAAAAGATGTTTGTGCGTGTTCCGCTTTGAGAATGGCTGTTTTCAGAGATTTTTTATTTATTATATGTTCACGTTTTACATGATGCCTCCTCGGAGGATCGTACAATGCCTATAAGGAATTCATTGCATTATAAGACGTGATCTTATTTTGCAACATAAAATTGGCGGTATGTTGAATTAAAAGTGCGCTGTAGCGCAGTGAATTTTACTTTTTATCTCAACGATGTGTTGTGACGCAAGACGAGCGAACCCACTCACTTCCCCAGATTTGTATTTCGAGTAATGTGCTTTTCCAGACCTATTGATCCCAATATAAAGCTCATCTTGCTGTGAAATTAACTGTCATTTCGAAGGAAGTTGATTCTTCTCATTATAAGTATTAATGGGGCTTCCGGAGCCTCGTAATTGCGAACGCTAAATTCTGGAAAATATTTCAATATTGACATTTATATTCCTTACATTAAATATGTGCAGATGAATAACTTTCGTCGTTGTTATAGGCTTCTAGTGTGCGTGGGCCAACGCTTATTCAATTATCAACCAAAGCCTCGTCTTGGGCTAACCCGCGAAAAGTGTATAGGAGAACAAATGTGCTTAAGAATTGATTCGAGTAGTTTTCGTATCCCAATTGAATTCCAGTCACGCTTCTTTCAATACATAACTTGTTAGCCCTGGCAGCTCGGGTTGCGCCGGATTCTTGGATTCATGCGGCTTATATTTTTTATCCACATCGTTACCACCGCTTCCATGTCACTCATTCGTTTGCAGACTTGTTATAGAATATAGATCTGCTCTTTAAACCCGAGCTCTAATATATTTTATTCATTAAAATCTATTATCCTGGACTTTATGGGTTGGAAATCGAAAGCCGACTGATTTCGGAACGTATCATTTTGAGGGACAACGGTTCAATCACTGCCACTACGATTCTCTAATTGAAAGCAGATGAAGAGCTACAAAAAATAATCAGTTGTCTAGAAGTGTAATTTAAAAAGTATTTAAATAGCTTCATGTCATACACTGTAGTTATGTGAAATATCAAAGGCAAATGCAAACAGCGAGTTGCCTTTACAAAAACATATACGGGATCAAAAGAATTAATTGGTTGCACAGAAAAGTTATGCAAACCTTGCTAAAAGTGTAAGAAAATTTGCAAAATAACTGGTAGCGATCGTCTACATCGCGGAATGACTACAAGAAGTAACAAGCAAGTGCATAGCATGACCGATGGTCGTTGCAGTGACATTAATTGATGCCACTCACAGATTTGGAGGTTCCACCTGCAGTCGACGAATCTCGCTGCCGAAATTAGACAGGGCCCGTGTCCAGATATAAATAAGACGAGTACGTCTAATGCATATCATAAAAAGAAGAGATGTCAAAAGAGTCTCAGATTAGGTCTTAATGGTTTAACGAGGAAAATGATTGCTACGCTGGTGTTTTATCGAATTTAACAATGGTCCAAATTTTTGGGTAAACAGTGGCAAAATAAACCAGCAGAGTAAATTGGTACTTTGTATGGGGTAATTAAAGCCGATCTAACATTTTCAAAACCGTCTCAACAACATTTCTTTACTACGGAGTGGAAATCAGATAACTGCCAAAATTGTGGTGCTATTTATTCTTAATACAAATTAGGGGACTAAAATATAATTATTTGTTGAAAATTAAACAATCCCGTTTTCTAGTAACTACTTATTAACATTTACATGCCAAAACACAATACTAAACGTCACACTAACTAACCGCAGGCTTAGAAACCATTTATGCCGTCGATTAGCTATACATTGAGCCGCCGCATCTTGGTTGTATGCCCATTATCTTCAGAAAATATATTGATTTTAAGTAAAAGTACTCCGTAAATAGTATAGCATGTATGACGAACATCCGAATAGAGAAGATGATTTTTAAAACTCTCTCAAAGGCGGAACGTCTGGGTCACTACAGTTCCGCTTTCGGCTGTTCAAGTGTTACCATTGTTTTTTTAACTAATTCACATCTATGATCAACTTGAACCTACAGTTTTTGCTTAATCTGTTTACCAACATGATTCTCATGTTTTGTCCTCAACGACATTTTCAGGTTTTTAGAGTGCACAATTTAGCCACTTTGATTATCTACAGTTTAAAAGAAGCAGTTGTGAATGATAATCCTTTCGAGGCAAGTGGACTATGGCTGTTTTTATCAATTACACCACGCGTTTTAATGGGCCTTGGTTCCAGTCAGTTGCGTCTCGGAAACACGTTCCAGCCTGTCTGGAATTTTCCGGTCCAAAAGAGCGTCTGCTTTGTTGCGAATCGTTGTGCAATCTTTTGTAACAGTCGTAAGGCACGTGTTTAAAAGATACTTGGCTAGAAACTCCACTGTCTGTTATTTTACCTTGGATTTGGCTTCACTTGTGTGTGAGTACTGGCACAGCCCGAAAGTGCCGAAGCGGTTGTTGCTCTCGGCGGTTTTCAAGATGCCGAGGGCCCAAATTTAAGTCGTTGTGCTTGGATTCCTCCAAACAAGTCAGATTGAACCTTTTCGTTGTGCCGTGAGTTGAAGCAGCGTTTCGTGGTTTAGAATTTTCGTTTTGCTCAGATTATCATTGATTGGTGCCATTCGAGTTATATACCAGGTGTGTTGCTTTTCTTTTGGTAAGTAGACAGTTCGGTGTGTTGAAGAAGCTATTCTGTATAAGAACTTGTTAAGACTCTCAGTATTTTATTAAACATCATCCCGCTGTTACATCCCAGCCCCGTGTAATGGAGCAAAACTCCTAAGCAAATGGGCGAATTGCCCTATTCTTCTAGACCCGCAGTTGCTTGTAAGACAGGTGCGGACATCTGTTGCATTAGCTTCGTCGAACGGCACATTTTCATAGCACAGAGGCGAACTCTGTAATTCATTATCATATTGCATAAATTCCGCTAATTATTTGGTTAAGCCACTAACAGGTGGAGTCCGTGTTTAGTCTTCAACTCGAAATTGTTGAAGTCAGTAACTGCGTTTAAAGTATCGTATTACGGTTCCGCGCAGACGTCATTCTTAGCCGGGGAAGTCCCGATATTTTCGCCACGTTGCATACGGCTGACGCAATTCAGAGTCCCGCTTATAGAATTGATATAGGCAGAAGTGAGATGCCCAAGGATGCAAATTTCCATGGATGATGAAATCGGGTGAATAACCGTCGTCAGAGCGTCGCTTTGGGACAGTCCAGCTTACATTTTGAGACTTCCCGTATGTGTCGGTGACGCTAAGAACAAAGAACCACCCCTATCGTTTATAGGGGCGCGTCGTGCCTTTTCGGGCTTGTGTGCATTATTAAATTCTATCCGTTCCTTAAGTTTCCAGTACCGTCGAGTACGTTTTAACTCTAAATTAGCGGATTTACGAGAGGAACGCGTGTGAAGCATATATATACAGGGCTGGCCGTTGTCGTCTGTCTTTTAGCGTAGCCCTATTCTTCTGTGAAGGATCTTCTTGCCACAACTCCCCGATCTAGTTGGTCGTCCGCCCATGAGTATCGTTACAACCCTGGAGGTCACCGTCGTCGTAGAGACTCCCCTCGTTCGATAGTATCTTCAGTTTGCGTCGTAAAGTACCCAAGGCGAGGTCTCCCTCATTAGATACTGTAAAAATAGTATTTAAAAAGTATTACGTGCGCATTGCAGTGATGTGCATATTTTGAACATTTAGCGAACATTGCAAGTCATTTTGTGCTGTGCTAGTTGCACTAGTATCGTTTATTTCGAATTCACGAAGTCTCGAACTCAGTCACTGTGGTAGTCTGGCTCCGGGAACTGTTAGAAGCCACTTTGGCAATTAAGTAAGATCGTTCTTGGACCCAGGTGGCCACAATTGCAGTGGACGTTCCGTCCACGTGTAACTTAGCAATTTCACTGTAAACCTATTGACTAACCCTATTTTAGTACCTGCCACTTGCCTGAATTTTCATGTGTGTGTAAATATAGACCACCTATTTTACTTGACGCCTTCCATTTTATTTGTGTATTCATTTAAATTGGCAGGAACTAAAATTCTTGTCGTGTTGTGTATACTCCTTTGTACAGGGTCCCAAGCAGCTAAGAAAATAGACAACAAAAAGGTAGGTGTGAATGTCGGAGCCGTGGAGCGTCTCCTGGGTACAACACGACTCTACAGCGATTGGATTTTGGCTTTTGGTCAGTCGTTAGTAAAAATTAGACATACCATCTTGAAAGGTCGTGGCGCCCATCGATTATTCTTTGAACCTTTACTATCAATCACCCCTTTCGTGGTATCTCGTCCTGAACTGTACCCTAGCGTTTGAACCCCCCTCCCGATTGAGTTTTCTAGCCGGAGCTATTAGGGCTGAACGGGACACGCAGGGGCGAGCACTACTACGAACATTCATTAGGGGTCTTAATGAGAATTTTATACTGTAAAAAACTGGCATGTCTTGCCGGCTACAGGGCAGCGTGCCAATTATTTTCGAACAATTCTGTGTTCGTTTAAACATCGCAAGAATAATCCCGACAATGAAAAGAAGCACAAGAGTGTTTCTTGCCGTTGCTATATGCGGATCTATCAGATAGCTGGTAGCTCCTCCGGAGCTGTTGTTTATCCAACGTAGAACCTTCAACGTATGTGCACAACGGCCAAAGCTGAAATGTCTTCATCCCCTTACCGTAGACCCACTCTCTGTTAAAGGTAACTTTTTTAACCACAATGTATTCAAGTGTAATTAAGCTAGTAAGATGTTTATCAAAGTGCGGAAATCTCAGAGAATGTTTTAAATAAGGAACGTTTACTGAACTGACAACAAACTTTACTTAACTCATTCATACTGTTTTTCTTTTGATTCCAATGTAATTTCGTGATAGATACTGATTTATTGCGTGCAAAGGCAGGACAGTTCGGGGTACTACGTTCGAAGTTTGATGTTTTCAGTTGTACACTCGAGATTTGCTATTTTCGATCTGCCTTCCCGTTGTGTACACGAATCCCCTATATTATTTTACCGAATTTTTTAATTTACATTTTAAATGCTATAGCGTGTTTTATACATTGTGTGACTATAGTTATATTGTAAATTGCCTGTTTAGCTTTTTCAATCATTTTTAAATAGTTTAAGAAACCTCATTTGTATAATTTGGGTTTTTTGAGTAACATCAGTTACCTAAACAGTCAAGAATCGCGCCCTTTAGGTGCGTTGCATTTAAATGTTGTGTTTAACCTTGGAGTAGTTATTTGCTAAGGACCTCCGCTCCCCACGCGGTAGCTGTGAACAATCGGGGGCTCTAATAGCTGTGCTTCATCGTGAATACTTTAATTTAAAGTAAAAGTCTGAAAATAGATATTTTCTAGCTTTGACTGTTTTTCTAACTAATGATTTGTATGAAAATTAGTGAAACGCACCTTTTTTTGGCCACACGGCATGACTGCTATATTAAAAATATATTTAGGCAAAATCCAGCTAAGGGCATGCCGGTAAGCATCATGAATTATCGCTTTGTGGCGTCACTATAATATATTCAGAATGGTGGTAATTAACAACATGCATTACTTAACTAATACACAGTAAAATTAGCTAAAAATGCAACAATTTAAGTTGAATGCAAGAACAAGAATAAAGCAACCTCCAACTGAAGATTTAGCAGACAGCGGCGGGAGTCTCGAGCTGGAAAAGCATGCGGCTCGGGCTTGCTGAATAACAAATGTACAGGTTCAGTTCAAGCTGTCAGTATTCGGCAGCAGATAGAGGGGCACCACAGAGCTGTTTCATCTTTCGGGATGGTTGCTGAACTTGCTGCCAAATATCCGAACACAAGTCGAAATTAAATTCCACTGCAAAAGAGATGGGAAACGGAATTTCGCGAAACAATCTTCGCATGGGTGAAATCACGAAAATATCTGTTATTAGAATGAGTAAACAAAAGTCTCAGTGCTTTAAAGAATTTATATTGTGTTGTCACGTAACTTCATAGATGTTTTACGCATTTCAGGGGAACATTTCCAGAATATTTCTCCTTAAAGAAGGTAAACAACTATTCTTCAATATTAAACACTTCTTTTATATACGAAGAGTAGTAGGTTTTCAATGAAATGAAACTCTTTTTAAACTTGAATACAAAGGATATTTGTTCTACTATGGACATTTACATCTGCTGGTAGATGGGTAAAATTAGAAATTATTTTGATTTTAATTATTAATTAAAATTTAAAATTTATGGAGCCTGAAAGAACACGTCCATCTATTACGACAGCTTTTGATCCATTATTTGTTGATTTCAGCTTGGCTACCCTTGTCAGCATTTCAATTTAAATAACGCAGTATTATTGGTTCTCGATAACCAAATAATTGTCGTTTGAATGGACCAATCAGAATTACTGACGTTTTGACAACGCCAACGTTACGATAGATTATCAAATTTAACATTTCTTTCCTATCGTTAAATTAACATAGCATTAAATAGCTCTTGAAATTGCATAAATTTACATACTTTCAACGATTAATTCCAAATTTAAAAATTCCATTCTTTGAAATTGATAATTATAATCACATTATTGCCATGTAAGAGAGACACGAAATTCATCTAAAAACAAAAAACAAACAGGTAAGCACAAGGCGAAATTCATGTGGGTTAAGGTAAATAACCTAATCTCTCTGATATTCCACCTAACGTTGATTAATCCCCTTTTACACCTTTTCAAGTTACATTGAATATTAAAATGCTTTGAATATGGTTCAATTGCAATGTTAGAATGCATTACAAACATCATATTTTGTCGTAAGATTTCAACATGATCGTAACTAATTTATGACAATTTATAACTTTTGCACTTCAAATACTATTAACAATTGGGTCCTGGGTGGTGTAGCTTGAACAAGCGTCTACGTTCGATCAGCAGCGTTAAGCAACGCTCTCTCTGGTCAGAACTTGGATGGGAGTTCCACGGCTGCATCTCTCGGCGTCTCGTGGTACTGCTATCACGGAAAAAAGTTGGTCCCGGCGGTCATAAAATCATCATGGCAGTCGTTAGTGGGGTTGGAAGTCCTCATAACTGCACAGCGACGCCTATAATTGGCCTAACGGCTGTTGGCTGAGTGCGAATTAAATAAATAAATAAATAAATAAATAAATTAATATCCTTACCTCTACACTAAACTAGTTCTGCGCCAACGTTATTATTATTAAAACGTATTTTGGTAATTGATAAATAATTAACCAACCTTAACCTTACTTTTTTCGTGTTTGTAGAAATTTAGAGGATTATTTTCATCAATTGCCAGTTTAGAAATGAGAGAAATGTTGATTTATCATTACCAAATCAACTCTGACGGATTTCGATAGTATAAACAGAAAGTGCAGTCAAATTAATAACTTTCTGAAGATACAATTATTGTCATCCAAACATTTATTTTATAATCGGCAAGTATATTTGATAATATTAAATTTTTGACTTATTTCCTTATCATAATTGACTAAGCAGTTTGTACATTTAGTCTTTATTAATATCTGGAGTAATTATTTTCACTAAATAATTTTATGTTATGTTAAAAGCGGATACAATTTTAAATTCGTTTTATTAGGAACTCTTGCTCTTATTATTATCTTGTTTGTTAGTTACTTATATTGGCCATTTTCCATAGGTATATATGAAAAATTTTGAATGCCACGACCTTATACTCGATTTTCTAATGCAAATTCAAATAGCATATTCGAATACCATTACGTGTCAGGTATTTTTATAAATCACATTATAATGGTAAGATATAATTTTTAACTTTAGAAAAATTGGCACAAAATAATCGTCAATAAATGCTTTATTGGAAAACCTTGCTGATGGCCACTTTAAAATGCTGAGCTAGGCTGAAACGAAACTATAAAACAAGAGCTCAAAGTTTATTTTCAACAAGTATGCACAATGTATTAGTATGTAAGGGCAAACTATAACGATATTCGAAGTTTTGGTGTTCATGATCTATAATGCTTTTGAATGGCGACAGTTTCTCATGATTTATGATCAGCTTAATGACCATAGCGTCTGGCTGCTAAACTCCGTCCCTGATGATTTAGATTCACAGATCCTTCTGGTTTTTACACAGGAACTGCATGTATATTGTTACAGTTTCCCTGCTAAACCATTTTTCATCGAATATTTATTCACTGTGGCTGTTGTGTGGGTAAAACGTCGCCTTAGTTTAAAATTCAGTCTGAGAGTTTTACAGGTAACGCTAATTTGTAAACAGTGGTGCTCCTAGTTGCTCAAGTGTCAGCTACGACTTGTTGAAAGATAATACACTTTGCTTTCAGAATGCTAATTGGATGAAATACGTCTCTTGTTTATCTTGTTTCCGTAGCTAGTCCATGTCAAATGACTGGCTAACTTATATATTAAGAATAAAGCACGTCTGAACATTAATTTATATTTAGTTCACCTACGGTTTCATAGAATATTTTACTTTCACAATGGCCTGTCAACTAGTAAAACTTTTACTATTTTGAGCTGTTTTTCAAACTTTAAGATAAATAGATTGCAGTTTAAATGAACACCATAGACTTTGGCCGATATTTATGTATTTGGGTGCGATATAGTATTTTTTTATGCAAAAACGGTGGAGTTTTTAATATTACTATTTTACGATAGAGACAGACACGATGAAAATATCTTCTATTATCCATATTCAGCTAATCTACATCTTTAATTTGTGTGATATTCTTTCATCTTTACGTATTCCATAAACTAATCTTAAGCAAGAATTCTGCATTCTTTGTATGCTATTGATGTCAAAAACATCCAAGCCAGGGAACATATACTGCAACGGTTTTAAGCCTTGAATCCCACCTCTGTGAGCACTGCAAAGTAATGAATAATTCATAAAAGCTCAGAATGGGAGATGGTATCTAACTGCAATAAGTAAAATAAATCAGACTTGAAGTAGTAATCATATTTGCAAAGCAATGCCAGTAATAAGTAAATTAATTTCATAACATAAGGGAAAAGGCAGAGCTCAAAACCGTAGAGAATGGATTTACACAATATTTAATTAATTTAAAATAATAAAGGGGATGGTGAAATGTCAAAGCCAATCCAATTAAGAATGAATCGATTATGAAATTAATTATTGCATGCTTGGCGAGTATATTTGCAAGTCATAAGTCATTAATAAAAAAAATCCCTTTGAGCGTATTATAATATGGTAATAAAGCAGAATGCTAAGAGAAAAGTGCAACAAGCACAGATTATAACAGATCTAAGGCAATTAATAAAAAATGGATCATCAATATTCAAGATTAGTTGGAATCCAAACAGTGAATTGACTTAAAAGTGCAAAATGAGATGAACATTTATTTGAACACCAAAGTTATTAAAAAAGGAAGTGCGCGAAATGAATAATTAATCAGTGCAACTGATATGCGAAAGGACTGTTAAAAGAGTGTAGTGCGAGAAATATCGAAAGACATTAATTGCAAAATTATAGGGCAATTTAGTAAATAAGTTACTATTGTAAAAGTTTTTAGATTTAAGCATTTTAATTGGAAAAAGTACCTAAGTTGAATAAGTTCAAATATCCGTTTTATGAATTTGATGTGCGTTTGTTTGTAACGAACTTTTAGATTATTAACATTTGAATAAATTATTGCTGACAGCTTGGTTTTTGCAATTAATTTAAGATTTTCACTATTAAATTTCAAAATACATTAAAAATAATAACACCATTGTGACGAGTAAAATTCAGTGCATCCGGGGAAATGAAGGCATAATTTTCCCTTAGTTTGTGAAATTTTCATCATCAGCTTCCGAGCGACCCTCGCACCAGAGATCCAGCTTCGTACCAGCAACTACAGACATCGTGAGGGGATCCTAGGCACGAGACCACATCACCGGCAACCCCATCCAGCTCCTGCATGCACGGTACTTTATTCCAGGCGCCCCCACAGAAGATTTGGCCCAGTTCGACCATTCCGAGCATCGAGGCGCTGCCTGCGTCAAATTATAAAGTCAGTTTATGAAGCCAATTTAAATGCTACGGACGTGAAACTTACCGGGCACATAAAGAAAGCTGCTCCGAAGCTAATTCCAGGCATTTCAAACCTTCAGTTAGCCTAGATCTGATAATTGGAAAATGTAGAAGTGAGGTTAAGATTCTGCAGCGTCGAGTTGAGAAACAAAGAAGTTGTGTTTTCGCTTAAAAACAAAAGACGAGCTACTGACGCTTCAATTAAGCGGGAGAATTTAAAATTACCTGTTAGATCTGCTCACTGAGTTGTTGTAATTAATATTGAAAAACACTGAACGACCAGCACTTAATAAATTTCATAACGTAAATTTGTGACAGATTACCTCGAGTGAAGCATAGTAGTTTGCATTTGACCTACGCTCCAGTGGCGTACGAATAAATTTCAAAAACTAACTGTGAACCCATACCTTGAGCAAGAGCTCATGTCTGTCGTGAGTTTAGCCAACAAAATTTAAATTCCAGATAGATTAAATCACAAGTGGGGGCTTACGATCATTTATTTAAACTTGAGTTACTATACAGCTCATTTTTAATTATCCCTGAGAGACTTAGTTAATTCATTAGTTCTTTGACGAACCCAAACTAAAAATATTTGCTTTGGTAGCTCTAGTTATTTATTTAAAATTAAATTATCATCATTTAGAGAGCAATAACTACTGCAATACATCACAGTAGCAGTGGCGTAACTTGGTACCCGCAGACCCCGCGGCCACGCGGGGGGGGGGGGGCTTTGAACCCGAAGGGATGTGTGAAGTCAAAACTCAGTTACTTATTTCGTTCTACTAAGCACTCGATTCAAACCTTGCTGATAGATGATGCTTCATCTGTGCTCTAGATATGTGTATTAGGCCCAGCTCTCTATCTGATATACAATACGGATATCTCTTAAACATTCAACACCTTTACCGTCACATTTTCATTTGACCTTAACAACATTCAAAGATGACTCAAGACTTGGAGGATTAAGGCCAACGAATGAATATCGCAACGTATTCACAACGAAAAAGCAAATATGTCCAAGTGTTACCCTTTATAAACACGAATTACTACAATCCAATACTACAAAGCACTTCGGCATGATACGGAAGCCTGAGTGGACCTATGTTACACAAATGGAAGTTAAGGCATTTTTAATCAAGAACTCTAAGATCTATCACTGAAGCGTCGTGGCTTGTTTGCAATAAGTCACACATTTCTCACGTGTTAATAATAAGCCAAAATTATGAGTAAAAGTATCTCTCGCGTCTTGAATCTTGAATCTTAACACCCTTCCTGTTACTCTACTACATAACATCGAAAATACATATCCCTCAAAGCGCAATAATCTAGATTTACCTCAAGGAATTTAAGTTTTCCTGATTTCGAAGGCTTTCACGTCCGTTGTCATTAAGTAACAAACGACTTCCGGGATTGGACAGTGTCATTATTGAGGTCGAAGAACTCGACGTTTCGTCCACTTTCGTAAGGGGCTTCATCAGGAGGAAAATCAGAACTCAACGTATAAACCACGGCAGAAAAGACGCTATTTTGCAAGGGAAAGGATAGAAGAGCACGATAACTCAACGTGTGAACCACGCCATCGGCGAAACTCTTCTAACGATCGGAAGGAGAAAGGCGAGAACTTATAGGCATGTACCGTCGCGGTTGAGGGACGTTGGACAGGGCTCAGAAATTAGCACTTTCGGCATAGAAGGAAGGTGAAAGCCTTCGTCCCGATTGAGATTATTAGGGTGTTTGTAAATCTCAATCGTTTCGAGAATCTTTCTTGTAAAGAAGAATGGGGATTTGAAGAGGAATGTTACGACCGGTATCGCGTTAGTGTTCGGCGATGGCCGATGATGAAAGACCCGACTTGAAACAGAGCTGGTGTTCAGAAATGCGAATTTTTACTGAACGTCCTGTTTCACCAATGTATACAACATTGCAAGAGCAAGGGACTCTAGAAATACCTTTTGATGACACCGTGTTTAACTTATCTTTAAGTGAAGGAAGAACCTGTAAGATTTTGCTCGGGGGTTTGAATACGGTTTTAATGTTTTGTTTCCCAAGAAACTTCTCTACGCGATTGGTAATTTGGTGAATATAAGGAAAATGACGATTGATGGCAAACTGCATATCCCTAGCACGGTGGCCGTCATTCCTACCTTCGACCTGAATAATGACACGGTTCAATCCCGGAAGTCGTTTGTTACTTAAGTTTTCCTGTTGTAAGTTAAATTCGAATTGTAATCGTAATTGTTACTTACTCAGTTGGGGCTGCAGCTCTGTTTACTATATATCTCCACCTTCCTCGTTTTTTTCTACGTCTTGATGCTTGGTGCACTGGCGTATTGATTGCCTCTGTCTATCTCTTTTGGGGAACGTCGTCTCTGTCTTGTATCTTCCATTCGTACTTGAATGATGCGCTTTTTAAGTTTTTCCGGGCCTCTCTAATGTTGAGGTTGAATTATTTGTTGCAATATGGAGGCATTAGTTGTTTTTGCAGTCCATGAGAACTTCAAAGGGGTCAATCTTCTTCCTGTTTATTTCTTTTATTGTCCAGATTTCGGCACCATACAGCAATACTAAAAATACTAAGAATCTTTTTTTTTATTTTATGTTCAGAACTATAACATAGTTTTCCTACCCGTCTCACATATTCTTTTTATTTATGACGATCTGCTTCATTCATTATTGGTCATTGCTTTCAGATAGAAGCATTGACCAACCACTTGCAAAAATAAATTTTGTTTTATTTTTATTAATGATTTGATCATATATACAGCTCGCCACATCCAACTTTGCAAACAGTTCAGCCTACCTTCCTTAGTTTTTGCGAATAACATTGTGTCGTCCGCGAAACAAATATTGTTTGTTTTCACCTCTGCTATGGATTTCCTGAAGTTCTAAGCCTCAAGCACCTTTCTCATGATACGCTCCCTATATATGTTAAGAACAACAGAGAGAAAGTATGCTTCATTGGCTTATCAGTTCTTGCATCTGAGATGTATTTGCCTACTAGTACATTAGCTGCGCTCTAAACATAAAGTTGTTTGATTAGCAGACTGAGGTGTGCTCGAACTGCCATTTTATCGAGTTTTAACCAAAGATAATTCTACCTGATGTGGGTAAATGCCTTGTTGGAATATGCGAAGCATATGTATGTGCATACAATTTATTTTAAATGTCATAGCTAAATATTGAAAATTATAAAACAAACTTTTTAGAGGGATAACAGTAGCTTCTGGAAAATTCTATATTTGATCCATTCTCCTTTCTGTTAGGAAACCCTGCATATTCAGCATTTATTTTACCATGCCTTTATGTTTAATTAGTTTAATCAGCTATGTAATTCCGAAACCTCTTTGATATATTATCAACTTGTGTGGAGCAACCGGGAGCAAAGATTAAGCAAATGACAGCAGCAAACGCTGGTCATAAGTGGAGTTCATGCTCACCTTCGCAACTAATTCCCTTATAAATCTTTGATGTCGTAGCGCCCCGAATAGAAAGCTCGCTTGCTACACCCCACAGATACACACATTGCATCGGAAGCAATCCTATTTTATAATTAGCTTCTCTATAAGCGGGCGTCGGTCGGTAGTTGCGTTTGAGCAAGTTTTACGTATCAGTACACAGACCTGCTTTGAGAAAAGAAAGTAACATTAATTAAATAAAAGGATCGAAACAGGCCCTCGCATATCGGAACTGAGCTTACGTACGGTGTAAATGGAATGTATGAAAAATAATAGTGCTGCGGGCAAACACAAAATGGACAAAGCGTATACAAAGCTCCTGAAAAATGGAGCTGGCCATTTTGTAGAAACGCTCCATAAGCATAAAACTTCACCTTTATCATTGACGCGGCCCCAGCTTAACTGACCCGATGGCTGGCCAAGCTCGCCTGCTGTATGATGGATATGGCCGCTTTTTAATAATCCTGCTCCACCGACTCTTTTTCTATTTTCGCAAAAAGATTGTAGCGTATATCTCCTGTACTTCCATTAACCATAATGCATTCTAAATAAGCCCTTTTTCATGCCTTACACAAGCAATTTACGACACCGCGCTTGCTTGCGTGGCTTATAATTTTATATTTTTGGCGAGGCCCTGAAAATCGTATAGACTTGTTAGGAAAAAATGAGAAAAAACTTGTTATGCTCTTACACTTTTATTTTAGCAAACGCTGACAATCAAATTACATGCGTCTAATTCAAATCAATTCTAACAGCTGAGGTTGCGTCTTAGGATGATCGATGAATGATACATTAATTTTTTTTGACTTCCTTTCTTATTAAACACACCAGCTACTTGCATAAACACGCAGTGCGAGGGCCGGTCAAACAACAGAAAACGTACCTATAGCCACCCCTTGCTCTAATGGTGGTAACACAGCAACGTGGCTAACTTCGTATAAGCTGTAGTATGCGTTCGTCAACAATATTATGTTAATGATAAACTAACTTTTTAAGATTTTATGTTCTCAAAAGGTCTGACCTTACCGTAGTATGAATACATATTGCAAACATATCCAACATGGCTCCAATGGTGTCAAAATTAGGATTATGAGCTGGTTACATCATAATAGTAATGTAAAGTTCCTCAGCCAATGGCTCGATTAATATTTTCGAAACTTTAATAACTATTTACAAGTACATGTAACTATTCTAATGATTATTTAAATAAGATATTACAATATAAACTTTTTTGCATCTAAATACAAGGTTGAGCAATGATCGACGTTATTTTAATAGCATACCATGAGCAAAACGCAATACATCAATACACTTTTTATTGTTATAGCAAACTTTGTGGAAGATAGAATAACGTATACTGCGATAACTGCCTTGATTGTTTGGTTTTGAATGGTACAGTCTGAATAAATTAAAATTCACCTTTGCCTCGACGTTAGGCGACATAAATTTGCAATGCTCCGTCGAAGTGGTGCCTATAAATTTGCGATGCAATGTTGTTAAATTTAATTAGTTAAAATTAGGTGGAAAATCCATACACACACAATTCTCAGTTTTTTTAAATTTTTATACTGTGCTCATAGTTTGCCTGTTAGTTAATTAAGGCTGGTTAAAATGGAACTGTAATAATTAATCCCACAAATAAAATGGTTGAATGCCCCTCTTTCTATTTTAATTAACTGCAATACGCTAGCTCTTGGCACACAAGACTTCTTTATCTCGTGAGTTGGGTTCATAAAAGGACTATAATCTCACATTTTAGGTTATTTATCTCAGCGTAGCTCGTTTGCTCGTTATCAGTAGATAAAATTCAGAATCTCGTAAATTGACAGATGAACACAAAATGGTTTGTTTCGTACAGCGTGAAATTGAACGTTTAAAATCCTGAACTACTGTGAAAACGCGTCAGCTAAATTATTTCAATATTCCCGCTTGGCAACTATTAAAACATCGCCTTGATTGTTTTAGGATGACGTCACACCTCCTCTTCGTTGTTTGGATGCACGCCGCTCTTTCAACTGTTTCTGGTCGATTTCGCCCCAAAACCTGGTAACGCCGTTCGATTTTTGACAACCACGAAGTAATTGGCTTTTTGAAAACACACTGGCCCTCCTTCGACAAGGTTTAATCTTGGGTTTAAGTCGTTTTCCCGAACGCTCACACTTAAATTTTAGGCACTCCTACCTTTCGAAGTTCACTTCGTTGCTGCTATCAGGTGACGCTCCTGGTGTTTCCTGCTGGAGACGCTCCCCTGGGTGCAGGTGACGACGGCGACGCTCTTGCAGACCTGGACGGCGTTCCTGATTGCTGAACTCTTGCTTTCGATGCTTCCTTGGGCCGCAAACGATGTTGGAAAAATTTCAACTGAACGGCTCCCGATGTCCACTCGAGGAGGATATCGGAAATAGAAATTTTTATGCTTCGGAACCTCTCACAAACATTCCCATATAAACACGGACACTTGGGCAATCAAATGCAATACTTTTGAACTGGTAAAAATACTTTTATTAATATAAAAATAGTAATTGAACATGGAGCACCAATTTGCCCTGTCTACCAATAATTTAATTCAATTGTTCTCATTGTTAACGACAAAAAAGCATCATGTTGCTAAGATACGATGTTATTCTACTATTAATTGAAAATTAGGATTGATCAATTTTACCACAAATAGAATAAAGTTTGATTACATAAATTGCAATCCAACATTTTCTTAAAATCTAAAATATTGTCTTTTTGGTTTAAAATTAATTATCATTGCACTCGTTTTTAATTTCACTGCTCTGCTTTTGCACTATGTTTTTAATTATTAACGCACTAATTTTTGAGTTCCGCACTTTTCACGTTGCTGGCTTTTATTCTGTTGCCTCCATTCAATAATCAATACATTTAATATTTTTACTTTTGTTTAAAATTGCAATTATATAAAATATGTCAACTTTGTGCTTTATTGACTAGGTTGAATATCTTGCACTGCGAACAGAGCCAAGTTGTGAGCTTAATACCATTTCAATAAATCAATTTTTGCCTAATGGGTCGATATACTACGATCATTACTTAAATAATTGGAGTCGCATTGAAAAGCCCAAGAAACACCATAGTAATGATTGGATGATCCAAAATATGATGTTTCGATCTGCTGTTTGTGCACATAGTTCAACACATCGTTGTCAACTGTAATTGGCCTAGATCATAATCGTTCTCACCGGTGTCACCAAACCGTCCTGCGAGGAATGTTGTTACTCAAAATCTGGATTAATCACTAAAAAGGACACGTCTAATCAATTAATGCACGTATTATCCCATGAGCTTTGCGTTAACTACACTCTTGATACAAAATATTATTACGGAACAAATGCCATTTACGACAGGTTGTTGCAATTGTGAGTGTGTTTATAATACGTACTCAATGAATTTCGAAAGTTGTTGTAACTATGGACAAATGGACGGTACCCAGTGGCGGGTGCTCCGTAGGGGCGCTACCCTCCGAACCGTCAACAGCCTATTAGGCATTAGAAAGAAGTAACTATTCTATAATTGAAAATATATTTTATCACCTATCTTAACGTTATAATATAACAAGGTTTAAGTAATAATGATACGGAGGTAGCTATTCGATACTGCTTAAAACATGTAAAACAGAATCCACGAAGTTTGTCATCATAATATAAGTCATGTGTTTACACACCCGCTCGTATTCATGCACCGAGCGGCTGGCAACCCCTAAGGGCGATTCGAAGTAGGACCCAAACCTATATCGCAATTATGGGCGAAAACTCTGAGGCAGCAGGATGGAGGTAAACAGTTTCAATGTGATGAGAAGGCTAACTACGTTACAGCCGAAACAGTCATTTATCTCCGGGGCTTATCGTCTTATCTACAAACACTGCGCTCCCAATATGTCATGCAATCCGAGGGTCAATCTAGCCGCCTATAAACAAGTGTGGTGCAATCTTTGACATTGAAAATGAATGTACTCTAGCTCCAAGCACTGTTTTGGCAATAAATCCGCTCTTATCGGTATAACTTCTTAAAGAATAATGAGACGTGAAGTCGGACCTTCACAGACTTGGTACTTTTCACGGGTTAGGTACTCGTATAACTCGCATTGTCAACATTACTTCTAAAAACCACTTAAAAGGTTAAAATAAAAACTTTGATTAAATTTCAACCTGAAAAATAAAGTTGTAACTCTCAATTTTACAAGGCATCCTTCTATGGACATTACAAAAAGCAAATGGATTTCTGGATGTGATGCATGCTGTTTCTTCATTATTAAATAAAATTAAAATCAAATTGTGTTGTTGGGATAATTTTTGTTCTGTACATAATGATGTTTCCTGTTAGATTATCAAATTAAAAATCATTGCTATATTTGATTCAAAACATTGCCGGAATGTAGGTGAGTCATTAGTTATTACTTTTTGTTTAGTTATTCTTAAAAATTAAGACCCCCAAATACAATTATCACGAGTCGCTACTGAAGGTGGCAGGAACATTGCGAATTGTTTTTCAATGCGAACAACCAGAAAAAGCAGAGAGCCGAAGGACTACCGGCTCCGAAAATCCAAAAATGCCAACCCAAAATCGCATAAAGCGTCCGCCCGTGGAAGCGATAACCAGCTGGGTGCCGTCCGGCACTAGCTGCTGTAAGCGAGGAAAAAGTTCCACTATAGTATACAAGAAGTACAATACATTTCGAAGCAAACTTTCTACTCACCCTGGCAAATTCCAGGCATGTGCGAAAACACGTGGTAGCGTAAAAATTCCGCAAACGGCGTGGGAATTAAACTTTCCTCATAATGAAATTCGGGGACTAGAAACCACTTCGAAAGTGTAGGCACAAATTACACAACCAAAACCAACGGCAGCCCAAAAATCCTCCGAAATATCTATCCGCTAAGCCGACATCTTGTCGTTTCGCCGAGCGAGGTTGGAAAGAAGACGTTTCGAAATAGTTGCCAATTCTTAAAACGTTTCTAACGCAAGGCCAACAAAGTAGGCGTGGCGCTAGCGCGCAAAATACAACTGAGCAGCCAAAGAGATCAGAGTGAGAAGATGCGTAACAATACGAAATAAATACTACAGATCGCGAAATTAAATTGCGGCCCAAATGAATCTTAACAGGTTCTTGAATTAAAGTTATTTACTAAGTAAAACAAATAATAAATGTAACTCAGTTTATAAGCTGTTTCCTGTTACTACAATTATCTAAAATTCACTTTATATTGAAGGTGTATTCCAAAATGTCTGAGTTTTGAATTTATCTTTATACTAGTATTACTCATCTAAAAGACGAAGGAAATATTCTAACCGTAAAAATATCACCCTCCCAGATTTCTTCAGTTAATCTGTCTGTCTGTCTTTTGTAGTATAACTTAAAAACTATTTATTGGAGAAAGCCAATATTCTGCATGTGGATTATTTGTTTACCTGGCTCTAAACTGAATATATCTTCGTTCAAATATATACAGAATCTTAAAAAATAAGTTTTTGTATATTTTTGCTCTAACTGCAGAATAAATAAGAGTAATAATTTTCGGAAAGATCAGTTTTTACCTTTGACGAAATTGGGATCCAACAAATACGGGGTGAATATCTAAACTGAACAGACATATGCAGCGATCAACTGGTCCGTTATAATACATCCAAAAGCTAATCTAATTCCTGTGCTGGCGTGGGCTAGGTGTTAGAGTGGCGGACTATCAATTCGTAATCGGATTCAGCCTAGGTGAACGCACGGGAATACGAGTTTTAGTTGTAGCGACTGCATTTTTTTTAAATTGTCAAAGTAGTGTAATTCGCGGAAGGGAAACTCCGTGTGAACACCTTTACAGATTTTTTTTAT
Source organism: Agriotes lineatus (assembly GCA_940337035.1). Classification (NCBI taxonomy): domain Eukaryota; kingdom Metazoa; phylum Arthropoda; class Insecta; order Coleoptera; family Elateridae; genus Agriotes; species Agriotes lineatus. Next base: position 52,029,281 of record OW679202.1, on the reverse strand, counting down.
TTTGACTTCTACTATCATGCCTCCAAAGTATGTACAACTATTCTATCAATACTCTATAGTTCCTACAATAATAAATATTTAGAACTTAAACAGATAAATAAAAATAAACGCACAATACCAATAATTTTTTTTCAAATTTAGATTACCTTATATTTCTCTCTTCTAAAAGACGAATGACGTATTCTAATCACGAACAAATCACCTTCCGAGATTCCTTCAGATCCTCACGTTTCGGTGTCTCTAGATAACGAATAACATGTTTTCTCATTTCCGTCTGTCCGTCTATTGGCAGTATAGATAAAAACTAGTTGTTGAAGAGGAACGATATTTTGCATGCGCATTGTATGTCTACGCAGCTCGAAATCGAATATACTTTCGGTCAAATATATTAGTATGTTGCGATTTCGCATAAATATAACTAAAGGTTTCAAATTAACAGTGTATGTATTAAATTAAAGTATAAATCGGCTAACTAAAGCAAAATGCTTACTCCCTGGTAAATTTGTAAAGATCATGCATTAGCCTCCCATTAGAAAACAGAATTATATAAGTCATATATTAAAATTTTTGATTTAAAAGAATTTACCTACGCAAAAGTTGAGTGGTCGTTTTCAAATTAACATAAAGTTAAACTATGAAACATTATCGAGCTATTAAAGTGAATAGATTTGTTTAATCTTGAATCTTAACAATGCATTGCCAGGTGTTGAAGTACACTCAAAATTGGGATCCATTGAAAATACTCTGGCGACATCCTTATCCGTTGTCCTAGCAGTGACAGTTGCAACATGAAAAATATCATTATATATGTAAAATATAGCAAATAATGTATTGAAATAGTTTCACTTACCTGCGTTACGATGGCAAATAGCAATCTGGAATATCGTGGAATTGCGAAAGATGTGTTTTATTAGAAAAGTGAGTCATAACCTAAAAATTGTAGATTTGAAAGGTTACGTTGAGAGCAGTTTTTGTTAATTAGATTAATTAGCTGTTACTTGCAAGCAATTAATAGCTATAGCAATAGTGATAATTGGGGATTGTTGATGACAAAAATGTTTAATTAAGACTGGTTTGGATAGTCTCAGCTACTTCAAATTTAATGGTTTAAACGGTTATTGGAATTTAAATACGCACTGTACTTTGGAATCGGCAAAAAGTAAATTTAAATAGTGCTTGAACAAATCGTCGAACTGATTGCGTACTAACGCAATTTAAAGCAGTTTACTGAGCAGCCAGGATCAACAGTGGGGCATCAGGACCGAAGTTAGCCCACCTAGCCATCTGCAAACAGTTCAAAGGAATTGAAAATACGGTAGGAAGCGTAAATTTCGCTGAGAGTAGCCAAAACAGAGAGTGCGTTAAAGTTAATTTCTGCACAGAAATATAAATCCAATTAATGTTGTTTTCGAAGAAACCAAAATTTTTGATTAACCGGGTTATCAATATTAAAATCTTCCATAAGTAAATATAAAAAAAACTTATTATTTGTTCACAGTTAACAGCTGTTATACGGTAAGTAATTAACTTTAGAACTATTTAACTCAACAAATGTATGTCATAACCATATACAAAGTCCAGCAACAATTTAGGGGTGGAACATGTTTCTAAAACTGCGAGAGTTATAAAATTTGCTTAGGTACTAGGTAGATACGACTTAAAAGTCCATGTTGAACTGTTATAAATGTCACTCTATAATAAATTTTAATTACTTTTTCTTCTGTTTAAGAATAAGTCCAAATTGTTAAATGGCACCTGTCAGGACACTCTTTACGAGAAATTTCAGCTATGTTTGTCGCTGCATTTGAAAATCGACCTTCTTCTGTATTACTCTCGGGAGAGTATGCCATAGTTTTAAACGATTTGGCTGCGTTTGTCCTATAAACCCGTTCGTGAAAAAACTGAAGATGCCTAAATACAGGGTAACTCCCAAACCTTTTAACCCTCGCCCAGCGGAAATAATTTCAGTTACGCGGAGTGCGGAAATGGGTCTCTGGTGACCCGCCTCGAATTCAATTTTTTAAAATTAGTTTTAAAGCCCTACAATGTCTTTTTCTAATACATACTTGCACATGATAATATAAGCATGCAACTTTTATTTTTATTGACCTGCAGACTAAAAAATTCTTCATATTCTGCGTCACTTTTATCGCTGCCACTGTCCTCATCAGACAAAAAATGAAAGTCGTTTTCGTCATAATCACGGTTAACTATTGTTGTTCCGTATAGGGAATTTTATTAGGATCCATTTTTTTGCCTATTATTTTACACAGTGTTATTATACCCCAGAAAACAAAAAAAAAAACAATGGAGCGCGAAACGCGGAAACCGGGTCTCAAGTGACCCCTAGCGGATTATCTCAGGTATACCAAGACATTTCTCCACAAAATTTATTCTACATCATCTCCATAACAGCTTCGAGGAATACGCAAACACCCAAAGCAGTATATTGGAAAACGGTAAAATTATTTAAAAAAACAGAAAGTCCGGGTCACTTGAGACCCGGTTTCCGCAGTCTGAGGGTTAAAGCAACTTCTATCCCGCATCTTTGGCGAACCCTGTATATGACTCACGTGCTTATCGTTATAATAAACTAATAGGAGATATAAACATTTAAAACCAATCAGTACTATTTCAGTCAATTTAAATATTAATGAACAGCTAGTTGACATAGTATATACGCACTAGACAGGGTGATTCATAAGTATGTTCACTAAATTAAATAGGTGTATACTGACCTCACTAGAACCACATTGCAAAAAAATTATTTGCTTACAGAAACAAAAATTTACCATTGGCGTAATCAAATGAGAGTACCTTTAACTAATATACCAAATGTGAATGAAGTACCCATAAAACTGCTTTTTGCTGAGCATTTAATCGATATTCGGTTTTATCACAACCACCTGTGCGCAATTAAGTTCATAGACATTTAATCCAGTGGCCATCAATCAATTTAAGCAATTAAATGTTTTAATTTTTTGTCGGATTATTATTAACCTTTTACCTATACTTTACTATGCAAAATTATTCGGTTTGATGACCATACTTATAATTCACCCTGTATATAAAATAAATTTATCCTATCTACTATATATAGCCATCCTTAAGAATAATGCACTAGGTACATCTATACTCTATATAGTTTCAAAACTTCAATCATCATTTTTCATTTACCCACCAAATAACTATAAATTTGTTCCACTTAAAGTAGAATTCTCCTAGACCTGGTATTCAATTAACCTCAGTTCTGTGTGGCATGTTGAAAACTTTAAGATAAATATTACTTAGAAAATTATAAACTCAACCAGTATTCACAAGTTTTACTAAATTTTCCTTAACGTTTAAAAAATTAGAAACGTCGATGAGTAGATAACAACATATTAAAAGGTTTTGAATAGACTTCAATTCAAGTATTTTATATTGTATTGCTATTTTAGTTTATTACTACTCACACGTGCGTAAATAGAAGAACTGAGTAAGCTGAAAACACATTTCAAATGTATACAGATTCAGAAACAACCACATTAAACGTCCATGCGACTGTTGATGAAGTGAGTCGAAAACACTTTTCATATGGTTTTACCTATTGTCTAGTTTTTCGAAATTTATCAGGCTTTTACCTGCTTGTTTTTCCAGACAATGAGTAGTCCTGGAGATCTAAACTCTTCGAGGGATAACAATGTACGTGAATTGTCGCAAGACCCTTGCCACAATTATCATGTGTAATAGTAGTTGATTATTTTATAAGTAAAATTTTAAGATTCAAAATTCAACCTGCTTTTGTAATCTAGGATTGAGCCCAGATGCAATCATACTCCGATAGATATCAAGCTGTTCGAGTAGGTGGTGGTCTGTCGGACTTTTTAAAGATTGTCTCAGGAGTACCACAAGGTTCTATTTCTCGGGCCGATTTTGTTCAGTATTTATATTTCTAATTTTCCACTAGTGTTAAGTAACTGCCAATTACATTTTAATGCCGACGATTCTCAGTTATATTTTTTATTTCAGCCGCATGCTGTCATTCACGCCTGTCGAGCAATAAACCAAGATTTGTCAAACCTGTTGGATATATCTGAAAAGCACACACTTATAATTAATAAAAAAATCAACAATAGTAATCTTTGGAAAATCAAATCAAGTTAATCAAATCAAAAACCTTGTAGATATACGAATAGGATATGACGGAATTCCACTGGTTGATTCAGCAAAAAGTCTTGGTCTGACCTTGGATTCATCATTACGAGTCAATAAACAGGTATCGAATTGCTTGCGGAGTGCATACTTGTATTTAATTTTACTTTTTCATAACAGATCATTACTTAGCGTTATAATTAAAACCGTACTGTGTGATTCTTTAGATTTATCAAAATTTTATTTTTGTGATACAGTTGATGGCCTCTGTCTGGATTATAGAGACAAATGCAGAATACAAAAATTACAGACTCATGTCTGCGAATGATTTTTGGAATTAGGAAGTTTGAACGAGTCATTTACCACCATATCTTTATAACAAAATTACTTTTCGAACTGATGTACACCACCACAACTTGCGTTGCATAAGTATTCCTAAACATTATTCCGAATTTGGTAAACGAAGTTTGTTTTATTCTATTGCAAATACTTATAATAAACTAAATCTCGAATTAAAAATGTTATAGCTAAATCGTTTTCGATCGTCTATTAAAAAATTCCTTTTAGACAAACAAAATGAATCGCTTTAAACATATGCTAGATTCTCTGCAGTTTCACTAATAACTCCAGCATGTAAGAGATGCAAGGTCAGCAAATACAAAATATTTATTTTGTGAGTTACTCCTATTCGAGGGTTAAGTGGTGGAGTGGGCTGAACTTTGTCCTCTTATGCATTACAATTGTAAATCTAGCTTTTAATTTAATTATAATAAAGGCAATTAGTATTATTATTATTATAACCTATGAGATATACGTTGATATTTCCTAATACCAAAGAGGTAACTCCGGTAGTAGTTTTGGGAATGGTCCGTACACCGAGGAACAACTGAAGAAGTGGAATAGGACTAGCAATTCACATAACATAGTTTTAATGCTAGTACTTAAATGGCCCCTGTGAGAGTAACGAAGCTTTCAATTCAGATAAGCTGGAAGGATATCATTACATACATGTTGACGAAATCTAAAGCCGTTATCGGGTATAATATAAACATTTTTGGCAATTTCAGCTACATGTACGTCAGCACCGTTTATAGTAAGTTTTGCAAATCCTTTTAGAGCAACGATTCCGTTTATATTTCCAAACCATAAAATATTCGATATAAAAAAATTAAGAGTAAGAGTTATAGGAATCTTCACAAAGCGTTTGTAAATCTACTTTGATACCATTAACAGCTTGACAGACTAATTTGGTAGAAATAATTATACAATTGCGTTTCGTCAGCATACTTTGAGTTTCACAGGTTTTAAGCCGTTTGTGTAAGGTAGACGTATACATTGTAAATAATAAGGGTTCTAACATAGAACCCTGTGATACTCCATTGATTACGAGTCTAATATGATATGTTGAATTACATGACTGTACGGCTTGTAATCTGCTTCTAAGAAAGTTGACAGCAAATTAACGGCCTTGCCACTTACACCAATATAAAGTTGCAAGTAACACAGAATGAGAGATCGTGTCAAAAGCCTCCATATAATCTAACACTGAAACAATAAAGAAGCCGACCTGCGATTAATTAATAAAATTGATCGATGGTAGTAAAAATCGCAGATCAACCCCCCTACAGTTTATACACCACGGCAGCTCTGAAAACTCTTTACTCACCGCGATGGCCCTAACTAACTCAAATTTCGGCGGCCTTGGATCGTAGGTTCAAATCATCAGCTGTGTACCCTGGAATGTCTTCAAAAAAGTAATGGAAATGGGCGCCAGAAATCAAAGGATTTCAAATAATAAGAAGAAATAAACTGCAAGTGACTAACGTTTAATTAATAAGTAATAAGAAATCTTGAAGTGTCAGTAATAAATAATCAGGATAATTAAAATGCAAATAATGTGATAACAAAGTTGTGTACGTTAACTGAAGGTTGCGACACGCATAAAATAAAAAAAAAACCCCTTGCGGGTTATTTTAATAACTTTACCAACAAATCATTCGTGAGATAAGCTTATCACACTCATTTAATAAATCCTTCTGTTAGGCCATTGAAAATAAAAAAGCGTGACTGTACCTGAACGAGTGAATTTAAATTCCAAATAACTACGGGTTTAAAATGTATAAATGTAAAATCCAGGTATTGAAGATAAGTTGAAATTTAATTCCGGGAGTAGCACTAACTAACCTCGAAACATAAGCTGGACGTGAACTCCGTGGATGCGCCGAAAATTGCTGCGGAAGCATCTTCAAAAAGGCAGCAAATACGCCGAACCCAGCAGGTGTCGAAAATGCGATAAGGCAAGCGCCTTGGCCTCCGAGATAAACTCGTGGTTGAAATTGGTAATTAAGAGCTAAGAAAAAATGTAATTACTATGCGAATAACAAAACAGAAAAGCGCCATCGTACCTGATCATAATCAGCCCTTGGGAAACATACACTGCTCATTAAATTAATTGAGCGCACGTAATTTGACTTAATTAAAATCAAGCCTTAGCCGCGCCGATGACGGCGGGCTTAGGTTAAGACAGCAAGTGCCTCGGACGAAAATTTCGTGTCCAAAAGAAAGCTTTCACTCTGATAAGAGATAGCGCGGGTCGAGAGGGCATCGCGCAAATGAAAGGAACTCGATACAGGTACAAACTAAGCTGCTTTGGAAAATTTACGAATTTTAAATGCAAAGGATTTATAATTCAAATAAAAATATACAGATTAGGCCTGAAATAATTGGATAACTGGCGAAACAATTAGGCGAAGCTAAAAAATTATTTCAACACGACCAATACACTTATCCGTGACATTAAGTAGTGCAGTTGCACAGCCATGTCCGGCCTAATCAGAACCAGTAGAATATATTTTTATTTTACTTACATAGCAAGAAACTATATCGAGATCAACTGTTTGGAACCTGCTGGTGGTTTAGAAATATTAATATAACAAATCACAAGTACGTGGTCAAACAGATCTAACTCGCAAACGCCCTTCTCAACAATTCAATTTGTATTAGAAACTGCGATAATACCTATCTAATCATCCGAGCCATCCAGTAGCTTCTAACATGTCATTAAAATATATAGTGGAAGTACTGTCAATTTTGAGTAAATCTATGTTAACGTCAGCCATACAAATGAAATTATCTGCTATCATTGCGGCTTCTGAAATAGAAACTTCAATAGAATTACAGAATGGTTTATATTCAGTACAAGGTGGTTTGTAGACTACTTCATATACGACTTTATTATACTGTTAAATATTAAACTATCCCAGAACTGCTCAATTAAGTCATCTTACCTTGGGAAGTCCGCGTTTTCGATGCAATAAATCATTATTGGAGGCTTTTATAAGAACTGACGCCCTCTTCCAAGTAAGATCCTCACGTACAACGATTTTCGACCCCTTCAATTTCTTTTTGCAGTTGAAAATTAAATTATGAATATCGTCAACGGTCTTGAATTTGAGGATTGTGGGACGTATTCCATCCTCACGGCCCTTTACACCAAAACGCCGAAGGTTCACCCTCCACATTTGGGTGGGTGGACTGGTACAGACTTACGTTAGAGAAGTTCCATGCAGGATCTTCAAATCATGTGATTAATATTGTTACGGATGATGAGTCTTAGATATATAATTATGATTCCCAGGTTAAACAGCAAGTAGGTGTTTGAGTTTTTAAACATGAAACTACGCTTGCGATAGTTATTCACTGTAAAAGTGCAAACAAGAATATTGCGTATGGAAACGTGGAAATGTCAGTACCAACCTGTAAAATTATATTTCTAATCTAATTAAAATTAATAAATATTTAGATTTCTATGTGTGCTTACAAAACATGAAGAGTTAGTAACTGGGTTTGAGGTATGCACTGTGTCTAAGAAAAAGAGGGTCAGTATGACGCTCGTTAATAGTATGAGGTAAAAACTTGGTTAAATGGGAAAAAAGTTGGGTAATTAAACGACTGACATGACGCATGACGTCTAGAAATCCTTTATATGATGTTTCGTTTTTGAGTTATCTTAAAAAAAACAAATTCTTAGTCGAGCAGCCGTTCGACGTTCTGGTTCTTCGCTCAGTACTTAGTAGCTTATTCCGAAAGTAGTTTTAATGGTATTATAAAATAGTTATCTTTCTAGTGTGACATTTTTTGTGTATACAAAGCCCCCAACCCATTCCGCGCCTTAAGCGCTGGGATGTAAGCTGTTGTGACTGAAACCAATCGGTCAACATTTCCTACATACGAAATTATCAGAAGATGCTGAAAAACGTGAGTAAACATACCATTCTATTGCAAGCAAATGATCTCAATAACATAAAACTTGCCGATGGAAACGATATGGATATTGACGAGAACAATCCTCTAACTCTCGAGGTTATTGTTATGGAAAAAGGAAATGTAGGTCGAAATAACAGCCACCATGTCTTAGCTACCTTCAGCCAAAACCATTATGACTCACGCGAAGAACGTAATAATAATATAAAATACGTATTTGATAAGGCCCAACTGATTAGTGCTTCGGTTCCACGAGACTGGTCTTGAGACCTGTTAAAATTTTCGACACCGAGACCGAGACTTGAGCGGTCTCGGTCTCGGTCTCGTCGAGAGTCTCGATTTTTTTGAACATTTTATTCTTAAAAAAATTACTTATTCTAAGTTATACGGAAAAAGGCAGTTATGTGTACTATTTGCATACCGAGGGCAAGTATTCGCAGGCGCGAGAAATACATTAAAAATGCTGCACTGACTTGATTTAAAAATCGAATTGGGGGAAGTAACGACTAATGAATCACCTCATTCGCACACAATTATGTTCTATTTTAAGATTTGCGATTAGTAGAACGTCATCTACATCGGAATACGAAGCAAGGTCGAATGTTGTAACGTCAAATTTTACTTTGCATATTAAAATTTGTTAAGACTCTCGTCGATCCCGAGACCGAGACCGAGACTTACAAAATTTTTCGAGACCGAGACCGAGACTGAGACTTGGCATCTGAACCGAGATCGAGATCGAGACCACTATAGGTCTCGACTCGTCGAGACCGAGACTACCCCAGTCTCGGTCTCGTCTCGACGAGACGAAGCACTACAACTGATAACTCAAAACAGATTGTACTTAGCAGTTAATGCTCTGAAGCGATTTGACAAAACCACAAGCATCAAAAGTAGATGAAAAAAAGTAGTATACGATATAAAAACCGTAGTAACTGAAGACTTTACCATCTCCTGCAAATATACATTTGTAGGAATTAACCTAAGCCAAATAGAAGGTTATTTAAAATTAACAAAATGATAGTAATACGATCAAATACCATACCTTTAGGAACCCACAATCTCTGCAGATATCAGTCATAATGAGAGATATGCCCACCTCAATCCCCAAAGTCGTAATCCTAAACGAACTAAACAACTGAAAATATACCGTAGTTGCGGAATATTGTGACAAGACTCTACAACAAACACAGACATCGAATACCCATTCGCGCTTTAGAGATAACAAAAACGGAAACCAAGAACAACATCTACAATCTTAACAAAATATTCCAGTGTATTGTTAACAGTGGAGCCGCGACGAAAATCACCTGACATCCCTGCATGGAAAAGGTGCCAGCGTTATGGCCATACTAGAAATAATTTTCAACTAGAACCCAGATGCATAAAATGTACCGGATCTCGATTGTACAATCAATGCTCAAATATATTAAATGAACAACCGCAATGTGTCAACTGCGGACTCGAGCAGCGCGCAAATTATAGGGGCTGCGCATACTACCTTAAAACTAAACCTACTACAAGCAATATACATGATGTACGCACAAACAAACCAGGCCCAACCATCAATGAAAGATACTCCTCTTCGTTATCCAATCGTTGTCAACCCTTCTCTGCAGAAGCCAATACATACTCAGCAGTAACAGAAAATTCCTCAGCTTCAAATAACATTGGGAATTATAACAATAATAAATATTTTCAAACCACATCTGGGATCAATTATCCTCTTAAATATCTTCTGTAGAATGGCAACCTCATTAATGGTATAACAAGACCCAGCAATGGAAGAAACGGAAACTCAAATAAGTTATTAAACAGGAAACCAGTGCGACTACTCATAAACAAATTTAAAGCACTTAACTGAAACGCAGACGGGATAAAACTACAAAGATCAGCATTTATAGCCTTTTTAGCACAACATAACGTAGACATACCCTGCACAAGCGAAACACACCCAACAGTCAACGAAAAGCTGTAAATACCTGGATATACGATTCATGTTCCTTTTTTGGGTATTTCGCCACTCTAAAAAAATTAAAATATTCGTTGGAGGTTGGTTGTTTTTCAGTCCCAGTGAAAAGCTAAGTTTCTTTTTCATTTTTAGTTTAATTGTTAATGGTTGATAATGAGTGCAGATTGTCCCTCGAAACTTTTGATATTTAATATTTAAAATTTTTCAGAGTGGCCAAATACCCAAAAACAGAACATGAATTATATCACGCCACAAAAAGGTTTTAGAGATTATCTGGATATAAGATATTCAAGAATTATCGTATTGCAGAAAAAGCATCCGGTGGAGTGGCTATAGCAGAAAAGAAATAGTTATTAACTATCCCTCTTCCAATGTTCAATTGCTCAGCCTAGAAGACGTCAATGACGGCAGTTCATTAAATATTACAAGTGTATTATGTACATAAGCAACTCAATAAACGTTTGGAAGAAGCAGATGTTCGAAACCTATTGGATGGTAACGAACTTACATTGATAATAATTGGAGACTCTAACAGTAAAAATTAAATATGGGGCTGCAGGACAGTTAACCCATCTGGCACAAAATTACACACCTACGTTTCAAATAACGCGGAAATAATTGCAGTACCAGATGCATACACATATTACCCGTATGGGAGAGACCATTTAAGAGACGTTCTTGATATAGCGGTATTAAAGAACTTTAATTGTCCTATCTATCACACGGAACACATAGATTTAGACTCGGATTACGTACCTATAACGTACAGTTCGAAATCAACCCCGTCTTATTAATGGAGAGGTCAATTGGGGACTCGGAAATAAATTAACGGATGGCAAACCCCAGTCGAATCACAACTGCCCAAGATATAAACAAGGCAATTCGTAACCTTACGAAAACGTCAAAACGTTCATAAGTAATTCAACGACACTAAAAGATGCAAGAAGGCACCCTAATTTCAACGCGCCTTTAATGGATATTCTGAATGTAATTAATGAGAGAAATAAGTTTTAAAAAACCCGCGATTATCATCTAAAACCGTTGATTAATCGATTAACAATTAGATGTATTGAGAATCAAGGCATACAGAAAATAATTAGAGAAACTGACATATACATACAATACTCTTTGGCAAACCACAAAAATAATATTACGGAAACCAAAGGTATAGTATTACCGGCATAATACTATACAATAACAGAAATGTGCCCTCTGCAAACGACAAATGGGAAGCTTTGTCCAAGCACCTCGAAACCGCTTTTACAGCAAATAGCAACAACAATGGTAAAATCAATGAAGTGTTAAATTAGAAACGAATTAAAACCAAATTGAGTTAACAAAAGACATATAATCGCCGAAAACTGAATACAGATTACTTTAAAACGTTATTTTAATGTCAAAGCGTCTCTGTTTGTATTCTGGCCGCGAATGCCCCGTTTCGATCATGCCCCGTCCAAAGGGCCGGCGATTTCTTTGCACGTGTTGATCCCGTAACAGAGCCCAATTGTTCTCGCCTTGACGCCGTTCCGGGCGGCTCACACTGCCCTTAGGGCCAGGATGGAATTTTGGGAACAGCTAACGGGGTTAGAAGCGGGGTCAGAAACGTGCCCAGTAACCAAATCTTTAACACGGCCTTTCCTGACTGAACTGAGTGTCCTCACTCAGGTAACACGGCACGGAAGTCTGAAACTTGTACAAAATGTCTGAGACAGAGCACCTTGACAAATAAAATAGGATAAAAATAAACACGGCAGGTTGCACTGCTTAGGTAACAGTAATCCAACCTATACCCTAATAGAATACAATACACTGAGCCCAGTAAATTATTAATTAATAAAAAGTTGAAAAATATAAGATATATACATATAATAATTAAAAGTTTGGTCAGGTCACCAGTAGCCTTGCGCCCGCATACCTCAGTGACCCCAGGCATATGGTGTGACTACCACTACCATTCGACCACAATGTGTTCCCGCCAAGGACAGAACTATGCGTTATCTGCTACTTGACTACAAAGTGTTGCCGCCGGAAACCCATAGCAAGATAATCACAAAATACCCCTGACCCTTACCATCACTCTCCATTATTACCCGACTCTCCTACTCGAATCGGATCCATGGCCTGATGTCGTTATTTTAATGTCGAAGCGTATCTGTTCGGATTCTGGCAACGAATGTCCCATCTCGATCATGCCCCCCAAAGGGCTGGCGATTTCTTTGCACGAGTTGATCCCGTAACAGAGCCCAATTGTTCTCGCCTTGGCCCCATTCCGGGTGGTTCATACTGCCCTTAGCGCCAGCATGGGATTTTGGGAACAGCTAGCGGGGTCAGAAGCGGGGTCAGAAGCGGGGTCAGAAACGTGCCCAGTAACCAAATCTTTAACAGAAGCCACACAAAAAACCAGCAAGTATATTGTCTCCCTTCGCAAATTTCAAAACAACGTCACCTAGTGAAATCGAAGAAATTATCGCCAAGCTAGGGCAGGGCAATTCCCTTCGAATTGGAAACAAGCTCATATTTTACTTTTCCATAAATCCCGCAAAAATAAACATGATATAAATAGCTACAGGCCAATTACTTTATTGCTAAGCTTATTTAAGGTCATCCGAACCCGCATTTCAGACTAAGACTCTTACCCATCTTCCAATTTTGGTTTCAGCCAAAACATTCTACCATCCAGTAAGTAACCAGACCCCCCAGATAGTTGAAAAAGGATTCGAGAGCAAGAAACATACCGTATTAGCATTCATCGGCATTAGACAGGCTTTTGGTATGAGTACTTATCTACTTACTAACTCATATATTTATGAAAACGGACTCATCCTACCTGGTAAAAATAATAGCATTCTTTCTTACAGATTGAACATTTTCTGTGTGTATTAACTCAAGTGTCTCTACAGTCACTAAGATAAAAACGGGTGTGCCACAGGGATCTGTTTAAGGGCAATTTTGTTCAATATCTACTTATTTGATATCCCCAACCTCAGACTACTACGATAGCTACGTTTACTGACGATAAAGCCCGAATGCTTCAACACGAAGGTATAGCTACCGCCTGGCAGCAGCTACAGAAATCAGTCAACGTTCTAATGGACTGGTTTAAAAGTGGAAATTGGAAGTCAACGAAAACAAAGTATTTATCTTAAGGCGACCTCAAGAACCAACTAACATAATAATCAATAACAGATCAATTGAATGCAATCCTCCCAACAGTGGTACAAAACACCCAGACATTTATATGGATCGGTGATTAACGTGGGGATAACAGATTAATCGCAAATTGAATCAGTGCTACAAAAGATTGGGACAGTGATATCATTTAATTAACAAAAGATCCTCTCTTAAAACGGAGTGCGCTCGACTAATTTATAAAGCAGTGCTTCGACCCATAACAACTTACATGTGCACAGTCTGGGGTGCACCGTCTAAATCTCAAATCAACAAAATACAGCTTCTTCGAAACAAAATTCTCAGAATTTTTATAAACGCTCCTTGATATGTACGAAATTGCCAATCCACCGCGAGTTAAAAATCCCATTAATAAGTGATCATATCCAAAAATTAAGCAACAACTATTATCATAATATTCATAACTGTCATAGTGAAAATACATTGTCGCTAGGTAAACGACATATTCATAAGACTAAAAAGTCGATTACTGCATGAAATATTGTGACCAGCGACGAAGGCAGTGAAAGTGAATAGCACAATTTTTTATTCTATTTTATGTGTTAATGTTAAAGTTACAGCAAACCTAATAAAATTTCTTTATAGCAACTTCTAATGTATGCACTTCAAGTTGGCGTTATCAAATTTTTATGCGACGTTTCGTCTTCGAACAACCAGCATCAACTTAATTTTTTAAAATTTGGTCCTGATTTTCTGATATCAAATCTTAAACGCCCCTTTATTATGAATTCAACAATGTACCACACATTCTGATGAATATAAGTTTAGACATAGTATAGTAGTCCACTGTTCCAGCCAAATATCGCCGAATTACGTCAGACATTCGTAGCACTCGGCGCCACGCGTCGTTAATGCTTGGGTAAATCTCTATAACTGCAACAGCAGTTAAAACAAGTTGTAGCTTGTCCAGGAACTTTTTCACGGGCCCAGTTGAACGCCTGCCCTTGATGAAAAAATTCCGCTGAGTTGCAATAGAATCCGTAAGCGAAGATCCACTAGGCCCACGTATTTTTGCTGCTGTGCACTCACCGTGGTAGAAGGAAAATAATTTATGCGGGTTTTGGCTCGGAGTATAGAACGCTTGCGAACGAAACTTGGTCAAAGCCGCAGGTGTGTGGGTCCTGCCGCCCCAGGAGTTGAGTTAGTGGAGCGTTTGCAGAGTTACTATAGGGATGTGGCGACATAGAGTGCCGTACCGTAGTAACTTTTAATCTTTCGAAGCCAGACTTCGGATATATATATATATATATAAGGCGGCCTCAAGTTCAGGTAATTCGAATAGTTCGCATCTGATGGGTTCCTGAATGCGGAATACAAGTTAGCAACTTGCGTCGATCGTGTAGCGATTGTCAAAGAAACCGGGGTGGGTTGCTTATACCAATAGCAATACTGAGGTCCTTACCTGATGTTAATCAATCTCTGTTTATCACACCTCATAACTGTTTAAATTGACTTGCAGTTTCATGCCGTTTCGTGGCAACACCGACGCGACGCTCACACAGCTACCCAGGTGTTCTAAGGTATTGTAACACATTGTATTACCAATTTGTATACCTACCGCCGCTTTAATAAACATTGTATGCGTTACCAAAGTGGACGTAGTTAACGTAATTCCATTTGCAAACGTTTGTACAAGTTGGCAGCGCCTGTCGCATGTGGGCGTGTGCCTTAATTTTGTCTAAATAACAATAATGTCCGATTCATGTTTATGTGTGAGCACCGTGTGAGACTGTATTAATAGCAACAGTCATTCTAACCCGTATTTAGCGAGTCGAAGTATACCAGGACCCGAGCTCTGCCTTTGTTTCTGTTATTATTTTTATTTCTATAGGTCTCTAACATTTATATATGTTTGTGTTATTTTGACTATGAATTGGCTATGTATATATTTATTGTGTTTATTTTGTAAACCCCATTTATTTTAATACTCGACATTTGTCAAGTTATTTTTGTGTTTCAATTAGAAAAAAGCAATTTGTAGCAAACATAAGGAAGCACGCTTTCAAGTGCCTGAATCCCATAGACATTAACTATACAGAAACTTGTAACGAAAATGAGTTATAGGGTTGTACAGCTTTAGCCAAAGCGTTTACGTTTCTAGCGAATGAATATTTTGTAAACCTGCGGAAAGTGGAGTCCGGTGTTGTAAAATCCCAATTACACTGTAACTTTTTTTTATATTGTTATAGCCAACAGTTAAGTTTTGTCTCTATTAATATTGCGTTTGTTTTCTCAAAGTACATTTTACAAATTTTGTAGTATTTATGTTGCTCCAACCAATGGCGTATCAATAATATTCAGATCGTCTACATAGGCGATTAGCTACAGTTCGTAGTTATTATTTTCCGATCATAGCCGATAATTATGTTGTGAACTGCTTTGGCTACAGCGGTGTTGAATAAAATGGGTCTCAGTCCATCCCCATTGAGGATTCTTCACAGATTTTAACAATGTTCGATATTATCTTTTACATCTTTACTTCCCATTTCTTATTTTTCCTTGTCACGTGTAGTAAATTGGCTAGTTTTCTTGAAATCCAATCATAGCTTCATAAAGAGCTTCTGTGTATACACTGTCATGGTCCTGCTTAAAGTTCATCAATATCTGATGCATGGGATGTTGTATTCTCAGATGGGGTTTTTCCATTACTTTATGAGTAGTTTATTAGTAACAGGCTAAAGGTGGCTCAGTTGCTACTTACGGAAACGAGCTTGTTATTATCTTATTACTTCTTCCGCATATGGTTTTAGTTTTTCTCCTAAGATGTTTTTAAGAAAATTATAAGCGATACAGAAAAGTGAATTGTTCGAATTTAACTTTTCGGCTTTATTATAAATTGGAAACGTTTCGAGAGTTCCCATTCCTGAAGTAGGTACTTTCTTGTTAGTTAATAATATGTGTAACTGATTGGTTTTCTCAGCCACTTCCCTCTTTATTAACTCAGCAGGAATGTTATCTATTTCTGGGGCTTTGTTGTTCTTTAGCTTCTGTATAGTAATTTTTACTTCTTCTGTATTGGATATCCAATAATGTTCTTTAATTTTCCTTCATTAAATAATGATTAAATAATCAATCTTCTTTTGTTTACAATCCTGTATTAGACTAGTTTCTTTGTATTTTGTCAGTTCAAGAGAAAACATGTAATTGGGCCTACGCCTGTTTGTTTTCCAATAAATAAATTTTAAAAAATAAACTCATCAATATGATTTTCATATTTCTACAACTTTAATTTAAATTAATCACCTCATTGATATATCTATAGATTTTTTGCTAGTTAATGTTGGCCGGAAAATCAAAAATTCATGTATGTAGTGCTCGCCGATAAAACTAAATTTTGTATTCAAACAATGCGGATTAGTAGCGCTGAAACTTTAAAAGCAAGAATAATCCTAGATGCCGACTGAAATTTATGGTCGAACATTCAGTGAAGCGTGGAGGACTACAAGGATAGTTTTTACTTGCACCATTTACATTTAACAAGTGTTCAGGGTGTTACACCAGCGGTTGATGCATTATTGCGGAAAGTTCGAATGCATCTGATTTAACTTTGTAATTCAAAACTTTGTGGGTGAACCCCGCGGTTAATTTTTCTAGCTACACCGTAGTTTGCGCCCAATTTTCTTCCAGCTTTTATTCTCGAGCATCAAACCATTTCCGAGAAGAATTACCATGTAAAGGTTACGCCCGTTAGTTTTTTACGCGACCGGAAATCCTCGAGGCGGCGAAGTAGGGAAAGGTCAGGGTTGTTCTTCGCAGATATGAGGTCATTTGTTTCCCTCTGTCACTGTTAGGGTTTTTGAAATGCAGTGCTTTCTCCCACATGTCGGATAATGGGAATAAAACTACGCAAATTCGTCTTTACGTCTAAGATATCGCTTACTCTACACTTTTTGTCAGAAAAGAAGCGCGCAGAATTTAAAATTGCTTATCGCGGCTTTGGGGAGCATCAGAATTCGATAAATTCTCGTTACGATTGCCGCCTAATGTTTCTTACTTAAGTTTAAGTTTAGACTTTACAGTTTTCTTTTACTAAAGTTTAATCTTCTTTCGGTTACAATATTAATTATTTGAGACCCTTCTTTTGATTTACTAAAAATAATCATTTCGATGTCATAGGTGGTATTTATTGTTATAATATTTTGCACGCAAGCGGTTCTGTTTGATCCATCAGTTATGTTTTGAAAATAGAATTGCTTATGGGTTATTTTTTAAAAATGTTAACATTACATAAAATACAGAAGCTGTTTAATAAAACGATTAATGATTGTCAAGATATAAGTTAAATAGATTTTTGGTGAACATCTTTAACTCAATTCGGAGACATTGGTGACTGAATAGAAATGTTAATAGATTGCTTTTAGATCAATACAAGACGATGTCACAGTTAATATGATAACGTAATATAATTATGCAGAAGTTTACTGTGAAATTATCTTAAAAGTAATGCTGGACTAATACCTGCTAGAATTAACGTTGGATTGTGGCTAAAAGAAGGTAAAACTGATCATAAGACATATAAATGAGTACAAGGAAATTTAGACATATATGACATACTCAGTGTGTATTTGAATATAAGAAATAGAAAATAACGTACTTCCCAGCTAGATTGGAAGAGAATCAATAAAATATTTTAGGTGAATCCGCTGCATTGGAGGAGGTTATCTGCAGTGCCATCGAGGTAAAGGAGGTGTTGCTCTCTCCGGTGTAGATTTCACTGCGATGCTTGATTTTCGTCTGCATGTCCTAGAGCATGGGCAGAAAGATTTCCACATTTTGTTGTAATAACAGTCAATAGATAAAGCAAGGTACTTAATGAAAATATTTCTATATTACATGCAAGTAAAGTAGAAGGAAATAATACCTGAATAAACACCTTCTAATTGCTTGCTTTGTTCAACGGTAAATGTGTAAGTGAAGTTATTTCAAAGAGTAAACAGGATTTGTGCACAAATTGTATTTAACCAAGAATGCATTCAATATAATGGCAATTTAATCAAATTATTATAATATTCAAGTATAGGGACCAAATCCTATTTGGGCTATTCCTCTTCTAACGAGCTAGTCAATTAATATAAATATTCAGAGATTACCAAAAAGGGCAAAAAACTTGGCTATTCGATAAAATTTTAACTGTATATTTATATAAGCATTTTGGGTATTTACAAAAATATAAATTTTAAACTAATAGTAATAACTACAGCTTACATTCATTATATGATATTTGTGGTTAGGGATAATTTCGCTCATACAAAATGATTCATACATAAGTAACGGTAGGTGTATTAAAAGTATTCTTTAGAGGTCAAAACTCAAAGATTAAGCCACATATATAAAAAGGTACAAGATCTAGAAATGAGAAACCAATCATATATAGATGTTGTATAAAAGTATGATATACAAAATGTGGAGAAGAATTAAATCAGTTTCAATGGAAAATAATTAAAGCTGTTTCCAATTAACACACTTAGTATGCAAAAGAATTTTCTGAAAAGACGTGTGTGAAAGGCCGTTAAAAATATTGTCATTGCAAAGAAAATCATTGAATTAAATTCTTACATAAATATTAACTAGCAAATGTTGCTATGACAACATTGAAAAAGCAAAAAATATTAAGCATTAAACATTGTACTTTGTCACATTGCATTACTAAACGCATTAAAAATATTTACCTATGTACCGGCAGCTTAATTCAATGGAAATTGCAAAAGCTGAGCTTATTAACGCATAGCCTTTAACCTTTTCATGGCCCAGGCGGTATTTTATTTCATTAGAAGCAGTATCAGAATGTGATTTCCAGGGACAACTCAGTTTTAATGAAAATTTCGATAGAGGATTTAGCAAATTTCTAAATGGCTGCCTTCAAATGTGCATGTGGGGGTAATAGCATCTAGACAGCCATATCTTAAGTGTAATGTTAGCGCCAGTAGCAAATTTCTAAAGCAGAAATTTGTACGGCGCTTATTCTGTCACAATCTGCGTTTACATCGCCTTAGCGCTCAAACAAAAGATAAGAAGACGTTTACCAGCATTGGTCAGAGTCTCGTATAAGCAAGTACAGCGCCGCTCCCACTCAATTATACCTGGAGCCACTGCACCGATAACGAGCACAAAAAGGTATAAAAGGATATTGCGCACCAATTTCAATCATTTGAAACTTGAGATCCTGATCATGGCATGATTTAACGAGATTTAACATGGCCCAGGCGGTATTTTATTTCATCAAAAGCAGTATCAGAATGTGATTTCCAGGGAAAACTCAGTTCTAATAAAAATTTCGATAGAGGATTTAGCAAATTTCTAAATGGCGGCCTTCAAATGTACATGTGGGGGTAATAGCATCTAGACAGGCATATCTTAAGTGTAATGTTAGCGCCAGTAGCAAATTTATCTGAAGCAGAAATGTGTACGGCGCTTATTCTGTGACAATCTGCGTTTACATCGCCTTAGCGCTCGAACAAAAGATAAGAAGACGTTTACCAGCGGTGGTCAGAGTCTCGTACAAGCAAGTACAGCGCCGCTCCCACTCAATTATACCTGGAGCCACTGCACCGATAACGAGCACAAAAAGGTATAAAAGGATACTGGGCACCAATTTCAATCATTTGAAACTTGAGATCCTGATCACGACATGATTTAACGAGATTTAACTATATTTCAAGAAAATGCATCACCCAAACCACTTCCTGCTGGACAACATTCTTGCACTAGCTGTCTATGCTAACTGCTTTGCTCCCACGCTAACTTGAGCCAGTGAAAAAAGCTTTTGCCATCTTCTCAACCCTCTCATTTTATGTTGGCCAAGGTCTGAAGATATACAGCAATAAGTTTCAGGACTGTGAATTATCTTAACGTTAAACTGACTGGAATGAAAACTAAAAATGATGTAGCATCGTACAATATTGCGCCTCAAACTATTGCCCCTTGTATAGCTATTTTGCGTTCAACAATAAGTTGCCAGTTTTAATGTTTTCTACCGAAATGATATACTCTCCTTCAGCTTTCATGGACCTACAACAAACAACAATGAGACTCCTTGGGTCACCTTTCGGTTTAGTTTATTCGCCCATTATACTGCGGCCTGGGAGCTCAAGGTTTAACAGTTAAATGTACTCACAACAAATCCTAACAGACATTACCTAACTTGCTGTCATACAACACCACTTCAATGACTTCTCATGGCTAGTTTGTGTCAAATCTATCTCTTTTTGACAAAAATAAAAGAAATAGGTCTTTTCTGTGTGTGCTTCTTCGTGGATGTCCATATTCATGGTGACACTCATAAAGATTTTTGGAATTCACGTACTCTGTTTGGTCGAACACTTATATGTAGATGTGAAGTATGACTTTTAGTAAAGCAACATATAATGGGCCAATTCTAAGTATTCCATGTGTTTATATAGTCGCTAGCAGCTAATATTTCCACGAAAGCTAGAGAAAAAGTACTGCTGGGGCCTGGCATTAAATAACACAAAACGAAATGCATAATATCGAGTGAACACAGGGAATCTAAAATCACATTAAAAATACAATGCTGAAGTCCTTGGCGGCCAAAAGCTTGAATACGAAAAAAAACAGTAGCAAAATTAAAAATACAGTTGGATAAGGTAAATTTGTAATTCGACACTTCGTTCACTTTGGAGTCTAGAAATCATACTATTTATATAAAATCATTTTAGAAATCACAGCTCCATATGGAATACAAGCACAGGGTATTACTAAAATAGACAACAGACTTTTAGCTGTGGTAACACATTACTAGCAGGCTAACCGTAAGCAGTAAAATGATCAGTACAAATAGGTCTTGTGTTTTCGATACGTAGGGCGAGTCCTTCTCTGTTCATTCCTTTAGACCCAATTGTGAGCGCTATTTAGCCGGAAAGCGTTCACCAGACCGCTGAAAATGCATTGGAAATTTTTAATCGTATTTTACATTCCGCGGCTAAACGGAGAGTAAGAGTAAGTGGCGACTGCATCTTATTGTAGTTAGAGTTGGCATTGGGCCCGAGGGGCGGTGCGGGAAATCATCGGGCAATTGCTTGCTGGATAACGAATTAAAATTATAACGTAGCTTGTATTCGGAAGACGCCCCCTTCTCCCAAACGCCCCTTAGTTTTTCTAGTATCAAAGTGTATTAAACTGTAATTATTTTAATAGTAGATAGCAGAGGTTTTGCATGTACCGCTCTTTATTTTCGGTTAAGCATTGCGCAGTAGTTATGAGGCAACTACCAATATCATTCGAAGTAAGTCGCAATGCTCTCGCGCTGTCGTATACATTGGCCCAGGGCATCGCTTTTTTTAGAATTCTAGAGAAGCAGGTAGGCAGCTAAGTACAGAATTCGTGGCGCCAAAGCAATCCAACTTCTAAGCTCCCTTCCGGTCCCAACGTATAGTTCAGCGAACGCACCCTACTGTCTCGACTGACCCACTAGCCGAGGTTGTCTTGTGCAGAGCTAATACAGCTACATGTTGGGTCATTGTAGTCTCTTAAAGTAATCGTACATCAGATTTGACACGCGCTTGGGTGGCTTATTATTCAATAATGACCTAATGCCCAGTTCAGGATCTATTTTGTGTCTTAAATACCGTTTAGTCGTGTAACATTTTGTTGTCATAATAATTATATAGTGTTGACCCTCGTTTGTGATGAGTGCCCATTCTAGTTTCGAGTGGACGATGCAACACCAAAAAAGAAAACCACGCAAACCGAAAAGAAGTTAAAAAACGAAGTAAAGCAAGCCATAGCCACCCAAAACCCACATATGTGATGCGATGCACATCAAAAACTATAAAACACATAAAATCTGCAAACAGAACTGCAGTTTAAAAGAGCTGATCTGTTGATATCGCATATTGATTTTATCTTGTAAGTAGCATATTAATAGTTCTTTTGAATCACATGCCAAGCTCGTACAATTAGAAATGTTATTGTTGGGGGAAGCATTGTATCAAATGCTTGGCTGAACTTAGATATAGCTAAGATAATAAGGATTTCAGAATCAATTAGTGTTGTTATATCATCAGCCCCGTTTAGAAGAGTTAATGTATAAGGTAGTCAGTTCTAATACGTGGCTGGAATTGTGGTATAATTTGTAGAGCAGAAAACTTTCACAGCTAATAATTTATTATTTTTGTAATGTTTTATAGGTAATAGATTAGAAAATGATGAGCCACAGGTCTTAACGCGTTTTAAATTGACTAAATGTGTGAAGAAACCTCCGTGAGAAATCTCTTCGCTAATATACAGTTAGTTAAAAACCTGTGTAAATTCTTCGCATTATATTGTTTAAACAATAAGTTCTATCTTCCACAAAAAATTAAGATTTGACGTCTTGAACAGACAAGCATTCGTGGTCTGGAAACAATCAAAATCACAACTTTAAGAGTAGATATTACTATGTAAGTAAAGGAAGCTCCTCTTCTCTTCAGCTGATTCGCTTTCGTGGAAAATTTAATCGAACTAGAAGTATTGAACTGAGTTCTCGATAGTACTACGACTTCCAGCAGGCCACACCTCTGCCTCGATTTAATACAATAAACTTGCAGGAATTGGATTTTATATTGTTTCCCGAATCCATCCTTCAACCTGCTGTCTAAGAGTTTTCTGGACTCAAACAGAGCATAGCTCGTACTAGAACGAACTTATTGCGCTCTTAATGTTGAACGTTACTCGTAAAGAACGTCTCACAGGGAGGAATTTAAAGATAAAAAACTGAATTACTATTTCTTAAATTAATGTTTATACTCTTCTTTCTGTTAAAAACAACTGTTTGCGCCAAATGAAGTGTTTAATTAAGCAGTTGTGGAGAATAAACAAGATTATTTAGTCAAATTGTGTTCAAATGAAAAAAATCCAATTAGAACCACCCCTTTTTTTACTGCAAGACTTAATAGAAACCTGCCTTAAAATGTCACATACTTTCTGACAATTTTCTGCATAGAACATGTAGAACCGCTTCATCTAATCATTTAAATTGTTGCGCATCTTAAAGGTCTACGTATAGCCTTATTACCAGTTCAATATTTCAATTGACAGACTATATTTCAAAACTTTGGAGTGAAATTGACATTTTAATACTATATATGAACTGACGTTTATTAATATAAACGTGGGGTGCTTTGAATGACACAATATAAATATAAATGTTGCGTAATAATTTGGGCGAGTATGTGCTTTAAAATTCCAAACTGTATCTTTAATGCTGCTTTAGATATTACAGGTTTGTTTGTACATTCGACTGTAAAAAATGGTTTTAAAATGCAACCGTACTGTCAAAAGTAACTCGTTCATCTGAAAATGACGCCACCCATGTAAGTTCTTCCAGAATAGGTGAAGTAGAGTTAGGAGCATCGAGGGTATTAGTTTCATTAAATAAATAAATATGCGCCAATACGGATGAGTAAAAATGAATCGGTTATGACCAAATTGTTGTTATTAACATTTGGTATATTTTTCGTTGCTTTAATGTTATTAAAATTTATCTAAACTGAAAAAGCAAGTTTCATGTTTCAGTGTGTCCACTTAATATGGAACAGCACCATACATTAAAACCTTTATCATGTACTAGCTTAACAAGGGGGTCCCGAGTGGTGTAGCTTGAACAAGCGTCCACGTTCGATCAGCAGAGTTAAGCAACGCTGTTTCTGGTCAGAACTTGGATGGGAGTTCCACGGCTGCATCTCTCGGCGCCTCGTGGTACGGCTATCACGGAAAAAAGTTGGTCCCGGCGGTCATACAACATCATGGCAGTCGTTAGTGGGGTTGGAAGTCCTCATAACTGCACAGCGACGCCTGTAATTGGCCTAACGGCTGTTGGCTGAGTGCTAATTAAATTAAATTAAATTAAATTAAAGGAGAAAGTGAAGAAACCATTCTCAACTGCTTCAACCTCCATTCTCCCCTCGGCACCACCCACCCCATTTAAAGTCTTCAGCCTATCGTTATTGACTGTTCGAATCAGTTCTTGTAATAAAATGAAGAAATATTCATTATTAAATATTACACTATTTGCTGACATTAAACCGATTATTTAAACATAAGAAAATCAAAGGAAGTAGCAGATAGCATGCTTATCAGTAAAATTTGTGCTATCTCCCGTTAGACGGCGCTGACTGAAGTAAGCCCTATCGTGGACGAAGCAATTTCGATCGGTGGCAATGCAGCATGACCCACGCACGTAATTTATCCGCATTCATATAGTAGAAGAGAATTAGAAATATGAAACTTTTCCTAGTTTATACTGTTATTTAGCCTCATTTTGAGCAAATCATGGACTTAAATATTGCAAATTCATATACTTGATCAACTAGTTTTTGAATGCTTTGTTATAAATAGATTAAATTTTTATTTTAAGCAGTTACTAAATCCGAATTTCTTATACTTTTTACAAATTAATAAAAATACTCAGTATCTTTCCGAACCGCTTCCGCTTCCAATAGCTTATCCATATACCAACATGGACGGAGACCCCACTAGCGCAATCAGTCTCTGGAACTCACTTATGACTTTTGTAAGAACTTGGTGTGCTTTTTACCGCCAGTTACTCGAAATTAACAGAAACGTTCACATTACAGGCACGCGTACGCGACGTGGAATAATTTTTGGTGACCGTAATGTTTGAGGCAAGTTCCTGGAACTTGTCAGACTACGTTACAATGACATTGTGATTAGGTAACGGCGACGTTGCAGTTTGGTAGCCGCGACTTTCATTACTCTCTTAGATTAGTGTTCATTGCTTTGTTTTGCAATTCATTTTGTTACACTTATGGTTAATACCTCTGTGAGTCTTTATCAGTTGCCTTGCTCAGAAACTAAATAGAATAATATAAAAGTAATATTAGAGAGAAAACGTGTGCCGTTTTCTCATGGTATCAGTGACAAACTTAAAACGAATGCAAGTTACCTGTCAAATATAATGATGATGCGCTTAAATCAGACCATGCGCCATTCAAAAGTGCATTTCTAAATTCAAGTATTGGCTTTAATGTTCAGTCATGCAAGAGAGATCCTAGATGCCGAATGTTTTTTATTGCTCTTTGAAATTCTAAACTAAATATTGTGTATTAATCTATTTTTTAAAACAATCTGACATAAAAGTCCATGTTTTTGGTAATGTTAATGGTGTCCTAAGTTTTGTCCATAAAAATAGCGTATTTCTAAAAAAATTACTTTGATATCATTTCAATTAATAAATATAGATTGAAGGTAATTTCTGCTGGACGAAAGTGCAACGGAAACTGCAAGTACGTGACTTTGAGGTTATATTTACTAAAATCCACCGAATGCAACTATAGCTCCTCTTGAAAGTCCCGGCATTGTTGTGACTAGTGATGTAAAAAAACGGGTTTTTTAATCGAATAAAAAACCTACAAAAAAAACAGAAAAAAACGGTTTTTTTTGTTTTTTATTCATTTTTGTAATTGGCAGCACGTTTTGGTAGGTATGGTTGGCGGCATGTAAGCAAACGACAAAGTTTAAACTTCTTTTGGTTTTACTTGCACTTTAAAGTTCAAGAAAACTACAGCACAGACTAAACAAATGTTTAATAAATAACAGTAACATTTTATACCTACTGCCTACTCGTATTACTCACAGAACAGCAAAGCGTATGCATGCGTCTATGAGAGCACCCCCGCCCAACCCCTACTATTGGAAGTTGCTTTAAGCTGAACCCAGCTCTGAAACTGTCGACCTGATCGACGAATCAAGTTACGTTAGCGATTCATCAGGGTCATCAGACAGTGACATGGGCGACGTAAACTGCATGGATACTGACTCCGAGTCAGTTGAGGAGTCAGCTATGTCTGTTAGCGAGTAATTTCTGCATTATTATAATTTCTACAGGATGTTAGGGAAGTCGACGGAAAAATTTCTAGGGGTGAATCCTTGGCCCAAGATATGATGATTTAACTCAACTTACCTATTTACAAAGTTGCTTAGTTTAGCAGCTAGAGGGCTTTAAAGATTAATAATAATAATAATAATGGTGCACTAACACCCCATGAAGGAGCTTGGCCTGCAAGGCGGAAGGTCAGAGCTTCCATATCCTCGCTCTCACACCTGGCTGTCGCGTGTCAAATTTATGACACGTGGTGATGTGGTGAGCGTCACGCATTAGACAACCGCATTATTATCCATTATTCCTTCGAACTCAGGTCCCCAATTATTTAAAGCGACTAGCTTTTTTAAATGTTTTAACTCCCTGTATAATCACTACCAATTTTTTTTCTGGATAGTTACTTTAATTTAGAAGCTATTCACTCTCTTAAAAAATTTTAATTGGGTAAACGATTTAGCCACAAAAAATATTTTCTAAATCCCTACAAGCCTAGTGTTATATTACAATTACTGATTCAGGCTTGTAGGGATTTAGAAAATATTTTATGTGGCTAAACCGTTTACCCACCTAAAATTTTTTAAGAGAGGAAATAGCTTATAAATCAAAGTAGCTATCCACAAAAAACATTGGTAGTGATTATACAGGGGGTTAAAAAAATATGGATGGATAATTAATCGTGACAAAGTTTTTAAACATCCTGTAATTTTCGAAATTAAGTTTACTGGTAAAATCCCATGGCCAAAAAATGAATAAAATCTATCAAAGATTTTTCCACTTATTTGAGAAAATTAAAAAAAGCTAATCTTCTTTAAAGACCTCTAGCGGCTAAACTAAGCAACTTTGTATATAGGTAAGTTGAGTTAAATCATCATATTTTGGGCCAAGGATTCCCCCTAGAGATTTTTCCGTCGACTTCCCAAACACCCTGTATATCCACTTTGGCTATTTTTCTATTTTTCTTTAGAAATATTTGCTTTTTTTGTTATTATAAATTCTATAATTCACTTTACCTATGAAATGTATTATTTTTATCTAAAAATATCTGTTTCTTGTTTTTCCAAACAAATTACTTGTTGCTATTCACTACACTTTAATTCTGAAAAAAACGTATTTTTAAAAAAAACCAGACCGCTTGGTTTTTTTACAAAAAAACAGGTTTCTTTTAAAAAAAACTAACGGGTTTTTTTTTGGTTGCATCACTAGTTGTGACTACCACAAACTATGTTTAAAGTCCCCGTTACCGCACTTCACGTAACTTTAACATCTATCCACCTTTAATCCCCCATTTTCTGAAAATGACCGGTGTTGCACACAGTGTTTATATATTTATATAAAATATAGAAAAAAGCTTTAATTTTCTATAAATTGTCTCTCTTCTGTGACCAAATCTGCCTTTGTAAACAGACGTGAATATTTTTAAGAGCCGTACATACTAGACGTGACAGTATTGGGTTATGTTGTTTGCAATTTGTGGTTGCACTATGGCCAGTTAAATGGCTGACTGTAATTCCGTATAATTTTCGGCATTTTCACATTGAAATTGGAATACTGTCAATCTCACTGAAAAGGGTAAACATTGTGAATAAATTATCCAAACTAAACAACAATGTATAGCATGCAATTTTATCAATATTGGGTACTAGATGGTAAAGTATACTTCATGGATATTTTAAAAGTGAGACCCACTTTATAGTAACTGTGCACAGTGACTTTCCGTTCTGGAGGTAGCGGAAACATCATTAACACTAATAAATATTATTTCCACGACTTTAAATGAATAATGAAGGTGTTCAGAACGTCGCGGCAACTATCAAAACTACTGAAAGTAGTTACAACTTTGAAGCTTCATTTGAGTGGCATGAATTAGTCGTCGCTACCATCGTTAGTTCTTAAACCTTTAAGGTCGTCCCAAATGTAACGTTTCCAATACCGGGAAAGCTACGTACAAGTCATATACAGCCACAAATTAACCATAATAGTAAAAACGACGTGGCAGCAACTGTAAATTTGTCAAGTAGGGTTACTTTTACATCAAGGTTATATTGTTAGGGATGGCGTACACCAGTACCAGTTGAGGATATTATACTTGCACGTTTAGTTTTTGATTTATGTATTAATAAAATCGATAACCCCCCCCCCCCCCTTTCTGGTGATACGTTATATTACTTTAAGGATTTGTACATTTAATTGTGTGCACATTTATCAATGCCCGAAAACTATCGATATTCGGTATAGCAGTTGTTAAGATCATGAGGTTTGGTCATATTCATTATTTTTATATCCACTATAAAATAGATTAAAAAACCGTTATCGCTAGACGGCTAAGATCAGATTCAGTCGGTGGTAATGTTCAGCTAGAAGATAAAGTATGCGAAATGGAAGATGCAATGGTAGATCAAGAAAACATGCACACTAATAGGGAAAGTACATCTGATGGCACTGGCATCGATTCTGCTTTAAATGAACTCTCAAGTTGGTGGACATTTGGAAAGTATCGAAGTTCTACGAAATTTTCTGTTGAGTATAAAAGAAATAGTTATTTAGTAGTTACTGATGAACTGGGCTTTTACATATTCTGAAACATTGGGCGATAATAAAAATTTTCATCCCTAAACTGATATTGTTTACAGAATATAACAGCTGAATCTTCATTAACGTAAAATTGAATCATAAAATAAAATTGTATTGATATAAATGTATTCACGGCACAAAATAAACATATAACAAATGAAAACTGATAATGTTTTTCTATATTTGCGCACTAACAGCTTGTACTTGTTTTAATCTGCAAAACGTTAATTTCTTCATCAGTGGCACAATCATTATCACTAAGCTCCATCTTATATATTTCACCACCACCGCGTTGTTCATAGGAAACAATAAATTCATCACCTTTCACTTCGTCCGGCCATCTTAACAGCTGCTCGTCACTGTCCGTAAAAGTAAAATACAACACTTACTGCCACATGCAACAGTGGTCGGCTAGATGGAAACAGTTATCCAGGCAAAAATAAGGAGAATATTTATAATAGTAAGCAGCCAATTTCTTCCGCCGCGTGGAATATTGAAGGTTAGCATGTTTTAGGGAGGTACTGTGTGTGACGGTAATGCAGGTTAAGCACCTGTGCATAACAATAGTCATCCGGGCTACCACTTCAGAGTGAATGTACTCGTAGATCCTATAGCACACAAGGAAGGTACAATCAGCAACTGCTAGAGAATGTTTTGGTCTGACATGTGGTGGCAGAGTAGATATAACTGTTGATTCATTCTAGATGTTGGTTACTAATGAAAATATATAAATAACGATTGAACATGCAAACCCAGTGACTGTTATAATAATTGATCTTTAGTAACCCCGAAGAAAGAGAGTAACCCTACAAGGTTGCCTGGAATAAACCCCTGAAGATATTATCTCCACCAAACTACAAACGCAAAGTTGGACGAGGCGTACTCCCGAAGATATGCTCTTCACCAGATCATCAGTGAAAGTCAGCACTACTGTATATTCTAACGATTTATAGTTTTCGACACGCGAGGGCGTGCCCTATGCGACCAATCAGGTGTCAACTGCAACAAAGCGTAAAGTTTAGAGTGCGAGATCGGACCTCCGCCTTTATTGAAAATGTTATTATATTGAGTCTTAGAAATTGTTAAACTTTCAAAAGAACTTAGCTGTTTTTTTTAAGTTAACGTTTTTACAATTTTTAGGTCACTTTCTGTAATACTACTCCCCGTTTGTAAATATGTTGGGCAATACTAGATTTTTGGAATGTGATGAATCTAAAATGAGTATATGTTT
This sequence comes from Agriotes lineatus, assembly GCA_940337035.1. Lineage (NCBI taxonomy): Eukaryota > Metazoa > Arthropoda > Insecta > Coleoptera > Elateridae > Agriotes > Agriotes lineatus. The sequence goes on along the minus strand of OW679202.1, from coordinate 51,999,083 downwards.
TTTAAATCTAGTACAAAAATTGCTACTTGTCCTATATATTTAGTATCACAATGGGAACATTTAGTTTCGAAATCCCAGCTTCATTTCCAAACATGGTTTTTAGAATGACCACTTGAATCTTATCGCAGCTGTTTAAGTCGAATATGTTATATTGATTAAATAAGGTATATTGTTGATTACCGCCATTCTGAATATATTTTATAAGTTAAGCGATGCACAGTGTGAAATATTTAAGAATTCTCCCATTTAGCGATAAGATATGGGTTTGTCATAAAGCTATCAATACTGCTAGTCACTGCTGTACCGCGGTTGAACACATAATCAGGTTTATCTTATGTTTATGTAGCATAAGGTAGCGTCATAACGCACCACATAGTTTTAGAGATATTTTATAATTATTGAAATCAGACTTCAGCGAGGACTTATCTGAATATCAACGTCTCATATTTCATGTCGTGCAATTTTATTTGTAAAGCGGGGTGCAGTAACATTTGTTTTATGTAAGATTGGCATTTCAGAACTGACGACGCAAGGTACGCCATTTCTTGGAGCTGTGCACATTTCCTGTAGCTAAAATGAAATAGTCCTTATAGGAACTAGATTCAATTGCCAGAAAATATATCAGTTGGCGCTGAACACAAATTATCTAAATTTATTGTCATACCTTCAAGGTACAATTTGTTTTTCGTATCACGAGCGAGCCGTTTCTTCCAGCCTACAACTTTCTTTTCCCACTGAGCTATTAGGGCAACTTTTTGTACTATTGGGGGTAGCAAATGGGTTTTCTCCACTATATTTCGGTCTAGCGGACACATAATAAATTTTAATAAATGCACCTACATGAAATCGGAATGTTATTACAATAAATATTTTATCAATTAACTTTTCTGGTAAAAGTGTAAGTGATATTAATTAATCTGTCAGAAATATTTTTTTTATTAGGTGTTTACTATTTAATAAAGCTCCTTTTTATATGATTTCTAATATTTGTGGTTTTTATTATTCATCACAGATGTTTAATTAAGTACGATGCGACGATACAAATAAACAAGTGGACTATAAACAAACAAAATTGCGTCACCTACCTTTAATCCTTCCCAGGTACAGGTACATAGGCTCGGAGGTGAGTGGTTTCGTAACGCTGAAGAAAGCATTCGAACACCCAGTACAAGATACACACGTACTTTACGAAGAGAACAATGTATGTGCACAAAAATTGAATTAACCGGCGACAACAAGCACGAGATGTTCGCACTTCGACGGGTAGAGACTAATTACTTTTAGGAACGAAGGACATTTTTCGGGACTCGATGGTTCTAAGATTTTAGGATTTCTAGGAAAGTGGAACACATGTTAGAATATCGGAGTGGCGCAACTAGTAGGATACAGTCCACTACAAAATAAATTTAAACTACAACGCGAATCCTAAACTTTAAATAATACACGCTACAAACAAACAAAAAATATTAATTAAAACTACAACTAACAGTATACGTTTGTTATTTGCACTATCTTGTACAGGTGAAACTGAACGAAGTTCTGTGGTTATGTTTTTCATTGTCCAATAATTTAAATTTATTCAGCGTGTATATACTTTGCACCGTCGGCATTATCAAAAACATGGATGAAGTACATCTAAGTCTAGTACTTACTTCAAGAACGGCGAGGCAACATCAAATTAGACAAGGAAATCATAATGAATCATATTGGTAAAGATTTCATACTCTTTTAACCGCGCTCAGTAAAAGAACTGAATATCAGTGCATTATACTAGATTAAAAGCATTAAACGGAAAAAATCTTGTTATTTATTCAAAACTATTAGCAGTTATACATATTGCAGGCACATTGATTTAAGTTCGGGGTTAATAATTTTTTTTCTGGATTTAAATCGGTCCTCATGTATAAATTGAGAGGCTAAAATTCCTCACCGCCCCTTCGGTCTGACGATTGTGAATCAGAAATACGACACAGGAAGACAAGGCTATTAGCCCCCCGTTTCATGTGGCATGTGCTGACACACACTCGTTCGCAAACACAAAACAGCTAAAGTACATAAGCTGGAATATAAAAAGTGAAAATATGCATTACTACATTTAGCAGTACGTGTTTAGGATGATAGTACTTACAGGAAGTTTTTTGGGACTTTGCCTCCATGTCACATCTAGTATAATATCTCGATCGGGAATGATCTTCAGCTACACCGCCTATAATCTACCTGTAATGATGAATTCTTACCGTATCTAGCGCTCACTAGCCTACCACTAGCTAGACCAATGAGTTCTAATTCATATCAGTGTGAACTGCAACTGCAGTTGACGTTTCCGCAAAAGATCAACTTCGCACTTCACTTGTAGGAAATGGGCACTCCAGGCTATTGAAATGCAGTCGGGGATCACTGATAATAATTGACTAGCAGGTCAAAGGTTAGCGGTCACCTCGCCGGATGTCGTTTATTACTAGATATAAATAGTGTACTATATGCAGTACCCATTCGGCTTCAACTCAAAATAATAAGCAACGACCCAAACAACGAAGCTCTCTACATTAAATGCAGTAATATCAACAACAAACTACATACAACGTCTATTGCAAAGCTATTCAAGCAATCGTATCTATTATAGGTCTTATAATTTCATCATTTCGATTGGCCCAAGAAATTACCACAAGTAACACCTCAAAAGCACATACGGGCTCTCGCAGTGGAATGCCGCCTTCTGTGGCATCAAGTTTCACATACAAGCACACACATGCACCGGTACCAACTGACCCGTTATTCCTGAGACCCCCGGACTCTTAAAATAACTTTTGGTTCGGTTCGATAGAAATATCCAGAACCTAACATATTTAAGCTATTAATTTATTCGAAGCATTATAGTTATGCAAAAAATAATAAGAGACTGCAATATTCACAAACACAAAATGAAACGGTGCTAAAGTAAATACTACAGCAATATATTGAATATATATTCTGTTCTTATCGAGTGCTCGATCCATGCTTTAAAATTCTTATAATTAGGAGTAATGGATGGCAAAAGCTTTACTGTCAAAACTTTTATCAAAAACTCGGTACTGGTGGAAATTGTATTGACATATTTAGTGTGTTTATACTCTTATGTATTGTATGCATTATATTTTAAATCCGCACACTTGTGGCATTTAACACTGTAGCATTGAAGGCATGAATCACTTTACAATTTAACTTCTTTGGTGATATCTGGTATAAGTTGTGAAACAACTTTACTAAAATTCCACATGATTTATTCAGCAGCATGCATTAGCGCTTGTATTGCAATATAGACGTTAAAGAGCAGTATGCGTTGCAGTAACGAGTGTGCTCGGAACCCGAATGTCACGAGCAAAGTTTCAGCGAAATTACACAGAAGATTCTATTAAATGTGAATATTGTCTCGTTTATGAATGTGGAGTTGAAAGAGGTAAAACGGTGGACATTTGAATTATTTCTGAAATTGGATTACAGAGTTTAGAGTGCCACAGTTGCGCATTATGACATCTGCAGCCAGCACCCCTTAACAAAAGGTGCTCGCGCTCATAAACTGGAGCGAAATTGCTTTTATTTAGCTGTAATGTATTTATATTATGCTCGGATACAGAATAACCTGAAACTTTTAAAATGAAACTTAATCAAGCAGCGAATCGCTTGTATGCGAACTCGGCTCGTGGATAATTAGAGTAAGCTCACTTTCCCAATGATTTTTGTCAGCGCGGTCGTAAAATTTTACTAGCTCTTGAATATCGGTTTAAAAATACCACGACAGTTTATGGTCGTCATGAAATTAAAATGCAATATGCTTAGTCCTATAGCAACAATTATTTTCGAGTGCAGTACTATTACTAAGAATTGTTTTCATATTTCAATTATAAAGCATAGTAAAATTAATAATTAATATAGTAACCGTCACAACAGAGTCGGGAAGAGCGTTGCAATTCGTGAATATCCGGCTTGCGAAAAAACGTTGCCGGTGAGAAGTTCTGAAAAACTTCTTTGTAAGCTTCAGCGAATGTCCTCTCAAGGGGTCGTCCATGTTACATGTAATAATAGTGAAATCTGTGGAAAGTTTGTTGTGGAGTAATCGGTATGTTAATATGGCATCACCACGACGTCGCCGGTCTTGTAGGAAGGGAAGTTCCAAGCGAGATAGACGTTCTTCATAAGGCATCCTTCTAAACCCAGAAACAATGCGGGTGGCTGCTCGTTGTGTTCTTTCTATGAGTTGTATATCCTTGATGAGAAAAGGGCTCCAACCTTGAATGGCGTAGTCAAGGTGAGGTCGAATGTATGATTTACAGAGAGTCAAGAACAAGCTTGGGTCTAATTGTTGGAAGCTTTCAGAAAGTAAATATTTTGATGTGTTAGCTTTTTGACAGCTGCTGGAACTCCTTCAGACCATGAAGGTTTACTGTGACATTCAACGCGGAGCAACTATCCCCCGTGTGGATTATAATTCCATTTATCTGCTAAGTTAGACGAGGGTTACTATTTCTGATAGGTGCAACACGGCACTTCTCGGGATTAAGATGGAATGACCGAGTCTTACACCAGTTTTGAATGGATTTCAGGTCCTCTTATAGCGTAGTGTAGCTGGTGATAAGATTTCTAAAAAACTTACTGTCATCAGCATAAAAAAGCATGAGTTGATTTAATAACATGAAGATAAGATGCATTTAAAGAAACAATGTTGGATCAAGAACAAAACCCTGAGGTACACCAGATATCATGCCAGGTTCAAATTCAGATCCAGTCTTAACGTTGAACCCTAGGATAAAGGTTTTCCTCGGATGCCAAAGTGTTTACCCTTTAGAAGAAATTTGCTTTTTGGGACTTTATCAAAAGCTTGTGAAAAGTCCAAGTGGCATAGCATCGATAGGTGGTTTGTTATCCAAAGCCAGAGTCCACTCGTTGAGCCAAGAGAGTAGATTGGCGAGAGCGGACCTTCTAGGTATGAACCCATGTTGTGTTGGAAGAATCATATTATTCAAAAGAAAATTAAGCAGAGAATCTACAATAATTCTTTCCATAGTTTTGTCACAAACAAAAGACAAGGCTTTTTGGAAGATAATTGTTTGGGTCATGTTTATCACCTTTTGTTGTAAATTGGAATGGCAGAAACCGAAAGCCATATAGATGGGAGATAGGATCAAAAGAACTTTGAAAAATGTTGCTGAGTGGATGTGCTAATCTTTTTTTAGTTTAGTTGACTGGCTTGACGATAAAAAGTGTAGCCGTGCATGTTGACAATGCTATCAGGAATACTAAGGGAAAGCCAGGTTTCAGTGATAAGTATACAATCATGATCACATATGTCAACAGAAAGAGTGAGTTCGTTGAATTGTGCCAGAGGGGATGCAGTATTAGTGTATAGAAATTTGATATTTTGAGCAGATAGCAAAGCTAATGTTTTTTTTTCGGAATATGAATAATCTGAGGAACGCCCATTTTATATTTAATTGTCGTCTTCTATTTTGATATGTTTAAATTTATCGTTGGCAGTTCCGAACCGTTAGTCCAACCGTATCAGGTGAATCTAAGGCTACTGTCGTATGTGTCAAGCTGTTTGGAGTTACTTTACCAACGCGCATAAAGCTCTTAGTTTTGTCTTCGCAAAGTTTTTCCAGTTTTAGAATTGCACCATCGGTAGTTCATCTGGTTGCGAAGTATAATCATATACGAGCATAAAAATATTTGAAGCAAAATAATAGCAGATAAAGGATGCAAAACAACAACCTAGGAAGGAAATTCCAGAAGAGGTGTACAAAACAAGTGTACAAGGGAGTAATAGAAGAAGCAGATCAAGAAAACCGAACCAGAAGAAGTAAAATAAGTAGCATCAGCGAGAAACATCTGATAGAAGGGGGTTAGTAAGCTAGCTCAGAATAGAAGAGAATGGAAAAGTAAAATCAACTCAACTCAAGCGTCTTACACTTTACAGCACAAATATCTAGTATTAAATAAGTATAGATTTTGTAAAATATATGCTCCATGTTCATTCTTCAAATTCTTGCACATTTTTATATAGTTTCAACTTGCCCTCGGATTAGTTGCATTGGTAACCTTTAAGTATCCAGATGCGAAATATTATAGAAGCCGCTGCATTGTATTTTGCTGAGATTGCATTTTTATTGTGGCGTATTAGAATTATGAGTATTGGAATAACTATTACTATGTAATAATGAAGACATGTACTTAGCACATATTTACTTATTTAGTCGTCCAATTACCTATACTTTAGAGGGTGTAGAGATAAAGTGGATATTTGTACATTGTTTCCTTCTGTTTGTGAAGCTTTTTGCTTCGTTGTAAGTTAGGTCTCTTTTTTGAACAGCTTCTACTATATTCTTTTCTCATTTGATATGCGGACTTTTAGCTTGTATTTGCATGGAATCTTCTGGATTATTTTCTAAAAGCTATTCGAACGATTGTACCTGTCCCTCTTGCGCTACGAATTGGATCGGATTTCCTTATTGCACATCTAAGCAGTTTCGTTTTACTTTTAAGTCAAGTGAAAACAACATGCCTACGTGGATCATATTTTTTAGGTGTTGTCGTAGCTTTAAGTGTTGTCGTAGCTTTAGGTGTTCTTGTAGCTTTAGGTGTTGTCGTAGGTGTAGGTGTTATTGTCACTCTAGATGTTGTCGAAGCTTTAGGTTTTGTCGTAGCTTTAGGTGTTGTCGTAGCTTTAGGAGTTGTCGTACCTTTAGATATTGTACCTTTTAGGCGGTGTTGTAGTTTCGCCGTTGGTATCGCAAACTGTTCTTTTTACCACCGGGGTCTCTGCTATTTATGGCTTTCTTCCCGTGTTTATGTTTGACATTTTTCTCCGGGGTCTCCAACATTTCTGTTACGGACTTGTGAAGAGGTTCATTCGATTGATACATATTGATGTTATCAGAATCAGAATAATTTCAGGACGGGATGCTTTCTTCTTCAGAGTTGTCATCAGTAGAGTGACATTAATAATTTTCTATTGATATTTTCTTTATTTTCTTGCATTTATCGTGGGTTCAACTATCGATTTTTTCAATAATTTCAGAGTTGTCCAATATTGGAGTACTTCGTTCTTCCAGTGGTGTTAAAGAGAGCGGAAAACAAATTGGTCCATAAACTGTAAGTCATAGGTTGTATTACTCGGCAGGCAAAACTTGAATAATGTTTTTCTGCTATTTAGACGACCGAACGGTGTTTTTCATTGAAGACGGGGAAAATCTTCTAAAGACACCTGAATAGTGCGGACATGTCAGATTCAGCTGGAAAGGGTCCCACCCGCCTACCGACTAAAAACCTCTCCTTCGCTCTGCAAGTCGTTATGGAATGGTTTGTTGGACATTGTTTCATAGCAACATCTTCCTGTTTTCTAGCCAGTTTGCCGCCTTCTCTCCTCCTTCTCTATAGTTTTGATTATTTCCACCACTACCCGCTCGATAGTCCTGCATTTCTGTCTACTCTCCAGCATATGTTCGATGATGTTATCAGGGATTAGTTCCGCACCTATATGTTCGGACATTTCAACTTTGATAGTTTTCCACCGTTCCCAGTGGAAAATTTCGTGTTCCGCTGTATCTGTTTGCCCGCAATATACGCAGTTGTCGTCTTTCTTAATACCCACCTTTTTAAGGTAGTAGGCAAAGCAACCGTGGCAGATCCCACGGTCTTACCCCTTCTTATCAAACGTTTTGTCCATCTGGCTGTCTTGATGTAGTAGAACGACTCTTCTTCCCAGCTATTTAGGGATTCTTCCCTTGCCGCCATCTTTTGTGCTCTGGTGTTTCCTACTAAATTATACGTCGTCTCTTGTGCCATCAGATGAATAGGGATTACCCCCACTACCACTTGCGCCGCGAGGGTCGATAAAATTCGATAGGTTGAGGCGATTCCTGAACGCTCTCCAGCCTTTTTCGGTGTTGTTGACCTGTAGGCAGTGCTACCACACTGGAGCGCACACTGGAGCGCCGTATAATATAATTGAATTAGTTATGGAGCACAGAACCCTCTTTCGTGCGGGTTTCGCACCTCCTACCTTTGGTAGTAGTCGGCTCTCGGCGTCTTGCCCGATGTGGTAGCCCATGTTGAGGTTTTTGCCAATAATGATCCCTAGATCGACTGAATGGTCAAGACCTTTAGCACGGTCAAAAAGTAGGAATCATTTCCCCGTTGGTTTATATATTTTATCTAGATGCTGAATTCTAGTGCAAAACGCATTAATATTCATGATACATATAGGGACCGTAAGCACGAATGATCCTGGCGGCAATGTGTTCGCCCATTGTAGTTTTAACCTTTTTTCTTTAAATAAAAATATTGGTGGTATTTAAGTATTACCAGCATTGCTACACAATACTATAGTCGCGTTTCCTACGTGCCCTGGTGCTACTAAATGCACAGGTCTTGCTCCGTTTTGAGCCAGCACACTTTGTTGATGGTGCAAACTCATTTTCGTTGACATTTTAAATCATGTTTGGGCATATCATGAGGTCTAGTTCCCAAAGGACTTTGTGCCTTGATTTTGCTTCATTTTAAAAATCATCTAAGCTAGTACCGGCCAGCGATTTTAGACGTGGTATGGTACTCTATTTTCAGAGCAGAAATTGAAAGCACACCTTCTAAGAATCCGTGATGTCAGACAATCCAACTGCTGAACACAGTAGTGGTTCCGTTAATACCAACATATCTGCTCCGACTTTTCCCTCTATGAGTCATATCTGTTAAATTTTACACCAATAATTTTGATGGAATCAATTTCAACAAAAAGAATCAACACGATGACGATATGCTCATGCGCACCTCCCCGTGGTGAGTATATTCTTGGATACCAAGTGAGGTTAGATTTTGTTTTAAAGCTCTACTGCAAATCGATTGTTTTCTGTGAAAATTTAAGCTTCATTACTCATTTAAGAAACGCATAATATTGAAAATCAATCACACTCTTATTACTTATTCTATAATATTAAACGTACTTCAATAATATTATAAACGAGCGACAAGGAAACGAGTTCGCGTGATCCCACTCGGAGAAAGGCATCTAGTGAAAATATTTGTGACATGTCGGAAACTCCGCCGACAAACTGAGAAGAATCGGAAACAGATTCAACATAAGAACTGCCTTCAAGTCCACAACAACTCTGAGAGGCATGATGACGCATACCAAGCCTCAGAACGAAGATCAGAGTTCAAAGAACTGTATCTACAGCGTACCGTGCGAGTGTGGAAGACAATACATAGGGGAAACACAACGACCCCTACGAGTGAGATTATCGGAACACCGCAAAGATATTAGAAAGGGCGAAACCATCAAATCCAAGATCGCAGAACACGTCTTGAACGAAGACCACCACATACAATGGGATAACGCATAAATTGTAGCTAAAGAGGAAAACAGGTTCCGTAGGAAGCTGAAAGAAGCTACATATATAGCGCTGGCAGAAGAACCAATTAGGCAGGCTAGCGCAGAAATAACTGCAGAGAACTGCAAAAATAGCCTACTGCGCAGAGTACAAATATATAAGTTTATAACGAAAATATATGGCCGCGTTAGTGGTCTAGTGGAAAGAGTGTCAGACTCATAATCACAGCGATCAGTGGTCCCGGGTTCAAACCCCGGGGTAGGCACGAGTGTACGTGAAAAAGACGAACAAAAATCAGTCCGTCTCATGACTAACCATTCACCTGAGGACGGGAGTAGACCAAAAACTCCCGAAACGTCGTGTGGTAAACACTCAACACAGTGGAAAAAGTCCGATACAACATCTCATAATAGACCACTGTCAAAAATGACATCATTCAGAGAACATGAGAGCGATGTTAACCAAAACTATATGTAATACTACCACGCTCATCTTTCCTGAAGTGGCTGAACTACAGTTTTTGGTCGTAGTCCCAACATGCTCATATTATATTCACCTACCTTATTATACGTGTCGTTTGTATCCATGGTTATTTCTACTCCTTAGTTGTGAGGTGCGATAATATTTGTCGATAATTTTGTGGACATATAAAGCTCATTTTCTTAAAAAATGCGTTTTAATCGCCACAATACCCATTTCTGCACCAAGGTAAATCCTAGATTAAAACCAGCATGATAATGCACCGTCTCACAACGATGGAGCTGTTGTGGAATTTGTATACGAACATTTTTGAGACATGTGGATTGGAAACGAAGGATCATATATTTGTTCACGAAGATTGCCTGCAAAATTTTTTGGCATGGAACTTATAAAAAGCATTGTGCATCGAGAGCCATTTACTACAGTTGAGGAGCTGAAAATAAAAATTAGGGGTACAGTTCAAGAAATAACTCTTGCCATGTTAGGCGATAACGGGCAAAATATATATGTATACAGGGTGGGAGCGCAGCAACTTGCGTTTTTGAAAAGGACGGCGTAAAGTCTCAGAGGGTCATAGAGGGTGGGGGATAGTCTCAGTAGAAGGGGACAGATGGGAAGTTTATGTTCCCACCTATTTTATTCACGAAAATGCTGTCGTTAGTGAAGGAGCGCGCTTTTGCCGTTGAGGCGGTAACTTGCTTTCTTAAAAATTAAATTTAAAACTGTACAGATGTGAAAACCCTTTATTTTTATTTTTCAATTGTAACATAACATAGGAAGTTTAATATTAAACGGTTTAAAAAAATCCTTTAACGATATGGTATCAAGAATAGAGATCATTGGCCCTTACTTTTTTCAAGGAAAAGGGCGTGCTGTAAGCGTGAATTTAGATCGTTACTTGACAATACTCTAAGAGTTTCTTCTGCCTACTCCTAAACAAATAGAACTGGATCATGTATGGTTTCAGCAAGATGGGGCTTGCCGTCACAGTAAGAATTTCGATGAATTTGTTGAGAGAAACCTTCTTCCTCGGGCGACTGATCTCCTTGAGAGGAAACATTAACTGAGACCGGCGCGCTTGCCTGATTTATCCCCCTACGATTACTTTCTTTGGGGTTACCTCAAACCCCTGGCATATAACGATCGCCCCCACACCCTGGAAACCCTACAAGACAATATTCGAGTGGAAATTGCCAACATACCGGTCGCAATTGAAATTAAAAATGACGGGTTTTCAAACCTGTACAGTTTTTAATTTAATTTTGAAAAAAGCAAGTTGCCGCCTCAACGGCAAAAGCGCGCTCCTCGACTAACCACAGAATTTTCGTGACTAAAATGGGTGGGAACATAAACTATCCATCTGCTCATTTCCACTGAGATCATCCCCCAACCCCTATGACCCTCTGAGACTTCACGCCGTCCTTTTAAAAAACGCAAGTTTCTGCGCTCCACCCTGTATTAAAGAAAGCCTCCAAATGTGTTTAGATAACAAGGCTGGATATTTGGAGCACCTACTATAATTATTATATTTCTTAATAACTCTCGAAGTTAGGTGTAAAGGCAGTAAAATGAGTGATACAAGAAAGACAATTAGAATGGCTAGGACACGTATATAGAATGGATGAAGACAGACTGGTGAAACAGACTTTTGAAGAAAAACTATGAGGAATGAACAGAGTGGGCAGACCGAGGAGGACGTGGACAGAAGAGGTGAGAAAGGCAGTGCAACAGAGGGGTTGGAATGGAACACAATGAGACAAAAAGCCCAAGACAGAAAAGAATGGAAAAAGTGGTACAGAAAAACTCCAACCAATGAAGAGTGACAACCAATCGACGCCAAGCCTTACACGTTACGGTAGAGAAGCTCAGGATTGTGCATGTATATGCATGTAATAATTCTCTGATAGTTCCTATTTGTTGTTTCTTAATGTGTTTACGGTTACGGTATTTGTTTTCTTCACGTTGCATATACCAAAATTTGAACTAAATTGTAAGTTATTAGAAACATGTCTACAATAATTTTGCATTCTGCTAGACCCTGTCATGCCAAACAACTGTTTTCTTTGAAGTTTTTAAATATTCATAAAATTTGCAACACTGCAGCTTGTGGAACGAAAAAGCAGCCACACTGTATGTTTAGTGCAACACTCTCTGTGTGAATATCCTGTAAGAATGAAAGTAATTCAAAAATTTGCATGTAGGGTGCATCTCTTCCTCTTGTCTCCCAAAAGCAGTATATCAATGTATTGCCCGAGTGAAGAGCTACACATCGATGAGACAACCTATATAATCGTACACCAAAGTATAAAAAATTGCAATTAATGGCACGAACTCTGTAGCTACACATATTATAAGGAATGGAATTTGTGCTTACCTCAGCGCTACTGTGCTATTTAATCACTATAAACAAGTCGATTGTAAGCAAATTGCCCTTTGTAGGGTATTCCATTGTAAACTAAGTTCAAGCTCTTCTCATAATTGCGGAGTCTTGTTAAATTTCTGATTTACAAGTAATGTGGAGTATCGACTTAGACACAAACTAACTCAAGAGCGTTGAAGCGTGCATTTTACATTATGTAAACTTGGATTACCGGCTTTGCCTTCATCGATCTTTACAAGACAAATATTTAGGTAACTTAATTTATTAGAAATAAATTTACCGATCTTGGTAGAGAAAAGTGATGTAAATAACAGCCACTTTCGATTTTGAACCCACACAGAACAAATAGAAATAATTGAAGGAGATAGACTGTGTGTTTACATGGATAACGTGATTATTTCTGGTTCGCTCAATTTTAACATATTTTGTGTTTTGTAAATTCTAATGATACAATGGTTAATTCGGTATTTCCGATCATAATTTTATATTCTGTGAAATTGTTCTGGATAAAAGTAATAACAAGGCCATATACTCAAAGTCGAATCGGCAGTAAATAAGAAAACTAACTATGTATGACCTAAAACATTTATTAAATATGCGCATCAAGGTTGAACTCCCAAGCAAACGCACTGAATCTGTTCAATGCATGAGATGCCAAGCGCATGGGCGCATAAAGGCATGTTGCTTTAGACTAGAGCATTTGTATGTTTTAAATGTGGAAAAAACCACAGTTCAAAAAATACTCCAGCAACGTGTGCTTTGTGTGGAAAAATCATCCTGAAAATTATAAAGGCTCTAGAGTTTATCAAGAATTACATAAGTAAAGTAGCACCATGCCAATATATCAAAACTCATCTTACGCCCAAATAATAGAAAGAAACGCTAAATGAATTACAATTCAATCACAGTCACAATCCGAAGTGATGCTTCCTGAATTCATAGATGCGTTTAAAAATATTTTTCAGCAACTCATGCAGTAAAATAGCATGTTGTTTTATATGCTCACTGCTGTAGTTCATAAATTAACTTCATACAAGGGGGTTTTCTACGAATAGCAAAATCGGACGCCAATGGCATGCATGTAACAACCTAAAGAAGGAATAATCAATTTTTTGACGACAAACCAAATTAGCTTAATGCTAATATCTAAAGCTCATTGCACCACGAGGACATACGTACATTAAGATCCCAGATTATAACATTTGTCAACTCCAAATACCCAGACGAATGCGCCATTCAGGCGGCACAGCAATTATAATATCGAAAACTCTGATAACGCATCACGAACCCGCTCCCTTTGAAGAGGCTTTTCTGCAAGCTACTACTACACAGGTGACCATCACAGTACAGAATCACACAAAAAAGGTTGACACGCTTCTTTGACATCCTTGTTTCGCAATTTGAACTCAAAACCTACTGGGGTTCAAACCTGTTTTTTACCAGAGTCACGAAACTTCAGAAAGTTATCGAAGATAAGAATTATACCCCGATATCCACCAGAAAACCCACCTACTAACCAGCAGACTGGAATAAGATCCTGGACGTACTGGATCTTTTCACAACGAATGAAATATTCAAGAATCATATCAAAACTGATAATAACTACAACTGGTCGTCAGACCACTCTAATTCTAACAGTTTCTAACACTTGTTAAAAATATATGGCCTGGGACAAATTCCGAAAATTTATAAATCAACTCTTCAATTTAAACATACGATTAAAAACAAAGGAAGAACTGGAAATAGCCACAAATCACTTACTTAAGACAAAACTATTCAACAACCAGGATAGAATGCGACACCCTTACGTTACCCATAAATTAGGACAGCATCGCCTTGCATATAAAACAACTACTACCAGAAAAAGCAAAGCAAACGTTATTTGGCAACGTACTCATACATAATTGTTAAGTTATCAAACTAAAGCAAACACTAAATAATCTACGTAATGAACAATTCAAACAATATTGGACAAACCTTTCAGAAAATGATCAATCCATCTGAAAAACCCCTAAAAGTTTTAGAAGACCACACAAATATAGCTCGCCAATACGAGATGGAGCACGAAAATGAGCTAGATCAGAATTCGAAGAAGCCGTAGCAATCAAATAATACATCGTTGAAGTCTACAAACGTCATTCTGAAAAATATATGATGCAATTTATCAATATCTCGATTCCCCTTTCCAACTAGCACTACCTATTCGTGCCTTTTCGTTAACAGAGATAAGACATAAAATGCAACGTCTAAACAATCATAACGATTCGAACTGCAAATATATTAAAAGAGCTGCTGAAAAAGGCAATAGTAGTCCTAAAGGTAATACACAACTCTATTTTACGATTAACATAATGACTCAACCAACTAAAATTTGCTCAGATGATTACGGGTTTGAAACGGAAAAAGCCTGTTACCGTGTAAACCGCACTTACAGGTTGGTTTGCGTCGAAAGACAACGGCATTAAAGCCCCCGATCGTCAGAAGGTAGCTCGCGGGGATGTGTGGTTCGCGTTAACCGTAAAGTCTTAGGCAGTACACATTGTGATGAAATTCTAGGGCGTCATCGTGCAATTCAATCCGTAGCTGTATGGATCTACTTCGTTCACGGCCGAAGTAGCAGGTCTGGTACAAAAGACTTCTTGGAGGCATAACTTCTTGTCAAATAAATATCAAGTTGCTTTAGTTACTGAAGTTCAACTTTCCTTTACAATATCTTAACAATTGTCCAATAAATAACTAAACACAACTTTGAATTGAACATTCCTGAAGGGCGCGTTTTTTATTTCTTAAATACCTAGTACATTTACTCAGAGAAACTAAACACGTAGCTGAGGTTTTATTTATGCCTTGAAATAACTGGGGTTGCAAAATAGAAGATAAATGCGCGCCACATAAACTAACGTATATAATTTAAATCTCCGTTAGTTAATTGGGGAAATTCACATTTCGGTAAAGACTTTAGTATGTAATACAGGGGGGTACCTTTAAATAGAGGAAAGTTGGCTATCAAAGGGGGATGCCAAATTCAGCTTTGGACAGTCGTAGCAGATCCACGTTACAGCTGGTTTTGATGGTTCAACGACTTATAGAATGATGCGAACGCGAGCAGTAAACTAACATTCGCGCCAACAATTGATACAGCTCCAAAGACACAAAACGTCAGTAGCCCCCGGGTTTATACGAAATTAAGCCGTAGTTTCAAATCTGCCGGAGCGAAGAAAAAGAACTCATGTGCATAATATTAATTGAAGGAGGATCAGTGTATTTCCAATGACTTGAAACAATCTACTTAAATATGTAGAATCGACTAGTGCTGTGTTAGCGCAGCGCTATAAAGCAAATGTTGCCTACAAGTATAAGTGATATTTTAAATGTGTTATGTTACATTTATACTTTGCTGGTCTAAACTGAATAACACACATGTGCCAGGATAATAAAATTCTTACAGCCCCCGCTTTTGTAGGTCTACGTGACGAGCCCACTGCATAGGAATAGTATAAAATTTTTAGTAACTAAAAAGTTGTAGAAGATATTCCAGCACTATACAATAAACCCATTTCAGTATTGCTTTTAAATGTATAATGTCGCGGAGATAGATTTAAGTTTGTATGGACTAACAACTGAAGTTTATTTTATAAAAAAACACAAAAGCAGTAGCTGATTTATGCAATCAAATTATTCGCTCTCAGACTATACAGATTCCTCTCTCCGTACACAACTAGATGCAAAACTATGCATTTCACGTAGTGGACTGTTAGTTGCTTTGAAGGTACCAAATAATATTAGAAACATACCTAGAAACATACTATGTATTGTACAACGTGTTATGAATGTAACTATTTCATATTTCATGCGAGGGTTGACAAGCAAATTCCCCAAGTAATTTAATATTGAAATGCTGACATGCATTCACAGTACATACAACTGCTCAAAGCCTAGTTAGTTTAAATGTTTGTGTTTAATTACTGTCATTCTAACAAAAATTGGTAAATTTCCCACTCTTGCCAATTGTGAAGCTAGAGCAATCTTTGTTATCGCATACCAAGTAAATTAAGTTGTCCTGTATTGCAACCTCTGTTACTATAGATGTTCCAGCAAACAGATTAACCATTTAGGTGCTGAAAATAGATCCAACAAGATGAAAGACCGGGTTATAAAATTATAATGCTTCAACCTAGTAAGAAAATTGGACACAGCATCAGGAAATAGTGCTAAACTTATAAGTAGAGCTAAAGTTTCGTAGAAAATAATCTTAAAATAATCTCCGAAAAGAATAAACAAAGAAAACACAGAAATCTAATATGTGAGAAAGTTAACTATTAACCGGACACTTAAACTGATAATACAGATCACGCATTACTTACAATTTCCTGGTTGATATGACAATCTTTAGTCGATTGTTTATTTATGAAAGGAAACAATTTTTCTCTCTGAAAATAACCGTTGAAGAAGAGAGTGGGTAAAATGTCAACTCTAACAAAATCTATTTGTAAATCGGTATTTTTGGCATAATTCTTTGCCTATTGTAATAGTAATTAGTAAAATCGTCGAAAAATTAGTTCCAAGGACGAAGAAATAAAAGCAATATAATGAAAACATATAAACAACTAGAATGTAGCTGGCTTGTATGGGAATTATTAATTTTAATTCTTAAGTGCTTCTTTTAAACTTGACCAAAATTAACTATATTTAGTTTCAAATTGGTTGCCTCAGGTAAAACTCAAATGCCCATTGGTTCATTGTACTCAAATGTATGAAATACAGGAATAACAGAAGTGTAGATCTATACAAAATATTTCATAAATAAGAAAATGTTATTTACATAAATATAAATTAAATGTTTTTCTGGTCTCTCGTGTTCTGCGGACCGCAACCCAAATAGCATCTTATTTTGGCTCGGTCGCTACGCCTGAACCCTCTTCAAGGAAGTTCGAATGAAGTAGAACTGAGTGCACGTCGGACTTGAAGAGGATCCGAAACAGGCTATATTTATGCCATCAATAATATGGTGCTCGTTTTTTATGATTTTGCGGGCAGACAAATTCAATTGAATAAAGTGTTTTACGGTAACAGTGACGTTTAATAGGAGTGAATAAAGCCTGGCTGGACGTGGTACATCCGTTGTGAATACGTTTGGAGCACTCGGAATAATATAAACTGGACCTTTCACCTTTTACAAATTCCGGCTCTTTGACGATAGAATCGCCGGTGAGCGCCGGTGGTTTTCGGTAGGTCCGAACTCACGGCAGAAAGACCAGTTTGCCTACTACATCTAGGCACCTGAATTATGTTGACCTGGAGATCTCCCCTAGTACGCAGGTAAGTTGCGTGTAAGGTTAAATTTATTAAAAGGTTGTGATAATAATGGCATGGAAGAATCGACTGGTGCTGGAATTTAAATAATGTTTCAAGTAAGATCGGAAACCGACCGGTACTAGCGAGTCAGCACGGAGACAAGATGGGGCTGGAATGTAAACGGAATTTCAAGTAAGATCGGAAGCCGACCAGTACTAGCGGGTCAGGACGGAGATCAGCTGATGCTGGAATTTAAACGGCGTTTCTAGGAAGATCGGAGCCGACCAGTGCTAGCGAGGTTAGGAGAGATCTGGTGATCAGGATGGGGTTCAGGTCTCAAGACTCAAGTGATTTGAAATGACTGCGGAGTCTCCTTTTATACTCTTCGAGCACCTCGTCATCGGAGGTTGGAGACGGAACTGCGTGGTGTACCGGTTAACCGCCTTATCACAAATCCGAACGCTATGGAGATGCAACCAAAGGTTGTAACGGGAATTAGCACCAGTCAAATTTCTAGTACACTATTTCTATCTTAGGTAAATTTGACGCGGGGGCTAACGTTACACAACCACTTACACGGCGTTCTAGAAGAGACAAAAAGGACGTTTAAAGGAACAGTAAAAGAAT
This sequence comes from Agriotes lineatus, assembly GCA_940337035.1. Taxonomy (NCBI): domain Eukaryota; kingdom Metazoa; phylum Arthropoda; class Insecta; order Coleoptera; family Elateridae; genus Agriotes; species Agriotes lineatus. The sequence goes on along the minus strand of OW679202.1, from coordinate 51,980,942 downwards.
GATTGAATTCATCTATGCACGCAAAATATGACAAGCTGGACGTTTGTAACTATTAGAAATAGTGAAACCAATACCATTGAAGGTGCCTGATAGTATAAACCATATCAACAATTGAAAAGTGCAATAATAAAATATTAATGAGCTTTAAAAACTCCGTTTGGGAATGAAGAATGAACAGAGTTGTAAATAGCATGTTCTGCAGTGTGTTTCACTTCTTACCCTAACACCCCTGTATCTTTATTATTTATTTTCTGATGGATTTCGAATTTTAGCAAGATATATTCTCTTTCAAACAATTATTTTTGTAATTTCTAAATAATTTTATTTCAATCACTACAATAAAAAACATATGGGAACAATTGTGAAATCATAAGAGCCCTAGTTTTAAAAAAAATTCTGATATAAATCATCGTGAAATGAGTATTATTGTTATTACGATTTCATTCAATAAATGTTTTACTTCTTATCTTCACACTCTTGTATTTTTTTTTGTTTACATTCTGATTGATTTCATAATTTTGTAAAATAGACTACGCTTTTTGTCATTCTGAGCAACTTTTTTAAATAACTTTTTTCGGTAAAACTAAGCTCACTATGCATTTTCGCATTTATTTTTAATACCTCTATGATAAAATTCGCACTGACATACACAATATTAATGTTAGATATAAGAGATTATTAACAATTCCGACTCACAAATCCTGCATTTTTGAGGAATCCTTTTCTTATAATATCGTTAAAATATATAATTCTCTGCATCCTCAAATTAAAACTGTAATATGTCTAATTTTAAGAGTCAGTATAGCAGTAAACTAAGTAATTAATGAGTTTACATTTGAAACAAAATATGTTCTATTAAAATTATGTTAAGTGGAAGACCAGATTCATCACCTGTGTGATGATTCATGAACTTCGCCTTGTGTAACTTTTTATATGCATTATCTATAATGCATGTATATTTTTTTGGGTTGGCAATAAAAACCTCTATTGTTATTATTATTTCAGCAAGCTACTGGTTTTTCAGCTTTCCATTTGAAAAAATTAAACTGACCCTCTTGGAAGATAGTATATTTGGCCATAATTTTAATCTGATAAGAAAATAATAGAGAATATGCTGGGGGTGAAGGCTAGAAGTAAACCTTTTATTTTATGAAATCATAATAATAGCAATCACAAAAACTTTGCCATAGGAATTTGCATTTCGACTATTTTTCTGACTCCGAGCAACTTTGTCTAATAAATGTTTTCAATAAAACGAGGTCTACTATAACTTTTCAATGTTTCGCACGTCTGTTTGATTGCAGTAGGCTAATAGTTTATGGCAAAATTATTTAAAAATTGAAACAGTAACTATTTAAAAGGGTAATATAGCCGACGAAAATTTTAAATAGATCAGCAAATATAGAAGGAAGATACAGTGGTGTGAAAGTAGGAAGTAAAACACATTGTATATTATGCAAGAAGATCGGCTCAAATGTTCAAATTATATAAAAATATCTTTATGGTGGTTAGCTAAAAGATCTCTACATAATACTCTTTATATCTTCATAGTGGACGTGAGGCAAATTATTTAAACAAGTGGTAATGCAGAATAGTTAACTACCAACGTACATTTTCGTTATACAAAATTAAAAGGCTTACACAGCAAAAGAAATGGAAAACGGTAGGTAACAAGTCGATATTCACCGACAGTAAAATTGATATAAATATAATGTTGAACCAGGAAACGATTGATCGCATTCCGTCTATAAAAAATAACACTTTTGATCTGCGACCGGTAATTGCCCTAACGGGCGTAACTCTGCAAATAAGGAATTTCCGTTGAAAGCACGAAGTACACAGGAGACCTTTTTGGGTATTTAGTTTGGTTCAACACGATATAAACGAATGTGGAAAACACTAACATTCCTTTTTATTTACATTAGAACACAATTTTACAAACATAAATTGTAACCACATAAAATTATATCAATATTTTTAAAATACAAACACGAATAGCGAATTAGGTATAACTAACGCCGCAATCTAACTAGGTAATTAGAAGCTAATGTTGCTGACCCCCGCTCTTATCTTGAATGATGCAAGATGGATGCAGAAGCAATGATCTGGAATCCCAGAGTGTCTGCTTATATTGGGATTCTCTATTATTTCCATACAATAAGTTTTGTCCAGATGGGCACAGGCTGAGGATTGATATCTTCACTTTCGGCTAAGGAAAAGAGAATTCGCTGCTCGAGTTTATGGCCCTATTGTCCAGCGGGGTTGACTCTCACTTTTCTTTGGCCTATCGTTATTCGATTCGTACGTCCGTTCATTTATTGCTGCCTATAATTGCATCTATTCCATGATGTAAAAGGGGTAGATGGGGATCATGTGTTGGTCCGGAATTCTCGCTGTTTACAGACTGCAGAGCGATGTTTGGAAGGTTCGTTACATTCATTGCGTGACGACTCAAATCCGGCTTTAAAGCGATTTCTTAACTGCAAGCACATAATCGATTTTGACACTTTCACTGGAACCGTCGCACCCCGAATGTTCACTTTTATTAGTGTTACCGGTGGTATTTTACGATCTTAATTGCGAATAGTAATTTCTGACGACAGGCAGTATGGCACAGCTCCGCTGCATCTTGATGACTACGTTGCGTGCTGGGAAAACCTAGCCGGTTCCAGTGGGTGGTTCTGATACCTTACGTGTCCGCGGTTTCTTTCTTGGCACCTAACACCGGTGTTATTTTCCCACGCAGACACCTGGACGCGGTACTGTAGGGTTGCAAATACATAAACCAGTGGAAGAAACAAAATCCGAGAAGCGGTGAAAAGAGTGCAGGGTGAAGGCCTCATATCGTGGGTAGCCAGTGGATATTCTGTTTCAAGAAAAAACTGCTATATCCTAAAGTCATCAGCAGGCTAGAATTAGATGAGCTTTCCATATTAGGTGTTGATTCAAATAAAGTCCTAGGTATTTTACTTTTTGTTTAACAGAAATAAGGTTGCTCTTTACATACGCTTGTGGGCAGACGCTTTGCTTAGTAGTGAGAGTGTTTTCTCATTTACCGTTATCCTCCAGTTGTTGAGCCAATCTTGTAAGATGTATAGCTGTTATTGTACGTTGTCTGACGATACGGGGGGATCTTTACTTGTGGATAGCAAGGCTATACCATCAACAGACGTGGATAGAGTTGCGTGTTCTATTGTTGGGATGTCGGTGGTGTATGGCAAATATAGGGCCGGTTTCAACGCGCTTCCTACGGTGCCACAGATTTAATCGCAAAGTAGTCGGATGTAGCTTTGTTGTACTTAACTTGATAGAATCTGTTGGGTAAATAGAATTTTAAGAGTAAGTAGTATCGACTGGGAAGGTTTAGTTTGCTTATGCATAACAACCCTGTATGTCAGACTTTGTCGAAATTATTATGTTCACTATTTTATGACTATGACATTGCTGGGTTTTGAGTATCGCTCTCCAAATAGTAACTGATGGTTTGGTGTAATACTGTTGACATCGATTGCGTTCTTGAGTCTTTTAAGAAATAGAGGTCTGATTAGGTTGTTTGCCTGGTTTGAGTATCACTATAATTTGCGAAAAATTTTATGAAATTGTAATATCTACTTTTGTGTTCTTTGAGTTGTTTGAAAATATCTTATCATTTTATTTGTATTCGTATAATTGTGGGCTTTAGTCTAAACCAACCACTGAAATATGATACTTTCTAAATTTAACACAGAATCGAAACGAGCCAAAGCTAAATTAAAGACCGAGGGTTGTTTCTAAAATCGGGGGCACTTCCTGCAGATAGTTTTAAATATCGATGGGCATTTGCGGGCAGCTAGCCGAGAATGTCCAAATGGGAATGTTGTGAAGCCCAAAGAGACCGGGGGTGGCATTTTTACAGTGCGAGGGCTCGGATGTGCTTTGGCAGTCGGTGGGCGTGTTATATGGATTATAAGAGAGCGGATGAAACAATGAGGTCTGTAAAATGGATACTAGTGCTTGCGTAGCTTTGCAAATGTAGTTATTGTACAGCGGAGTTGAACATTGGCCTATTGTTCGTACCGATGCTGATTCTAGACAGCTTTATTAATTGGGTCGTTGTTTATTGTTATGGTTGGCCTGGGGTCAACTTACCGTAGATAACACTATCGTGCCTGGATCAGTGGCCATTCGGCGAAATGGCTTACGATCCCTGACCTGTTAAGCACCTTGATTGTCAGTGACTCCAGATAGCGCCTGTGGATGGTTCGGGAAGCCCGTTTCCCAAAGATGCCTTGTGCCTGTGCCTCGACTTATTGATGCAGTTAACGTTCGGTTAATGCATACTAAATGCGGTAAGCATACGTATTTGCAGGATTATTACAGGCACATCATCGGAGGTGTACTGAAGAATATCCCTGAACGATGCCCTCTTTGAGAAGATGCGTGGGAACGTAGCGGGGGGACCATAAAACCCCTGTAAGTATTATGTAAGGAGCAATTACTGCTAAAAGCTCAATTTTTGTTGTTTTGCTTGCATGACTGATTGTGGAATTGGCTGAGTGTGTGTTCGAGGTCGAGCCTGTGTGACCATCTGCTATATGAAAGGACTCGCCGTTCGCCTTGCACTTTCGGTATCATGTTTCTAATTTAAAACCCCCAGACCGCAAGGGCGTTATGGAATTTTTGATAAGTCGCAAGTTCTTGTAAATTTATGCATGCGAACCGATCTGAATCCAAGGAAAAATAAATTAGCTCGGGGCGCCGAAAATATGTGACAACACAATGAACATGATCATTAGCAGTACCAACGTTTTTCTGGGTAAGCTTTTTAACATAATTTTTGACAGGGGACATTTAGCGGTCTTACACCTAGTTTTTGTTGTTTCCTGGGTATGGCTGGGAAAGTGCAATTGTTCGCGTAAGTGGTTCAAAAAAAGCATTTGCTTTTTCTTTCCCTGACCTTGCTCAGCTACCCTCAGCTTTTATAATCAGAGGGACTACAGTTCTTGGTCTTTTAATCTTTTCGTTTCCTTTTACATAGAATGACCTTTTTGGATGGGTTCATGATGTAGTGTTCGAATTCTGCCTTTCTTTATTTCAAAATGGCTCTATCGGGTTGATGGGTAAGTCTTTTGTATTCAGTTTGATTTGTTTGATTTCTTGAGGTCTGTTCCTAGGGCTTCGCTCTTTTACAACCAATTTTCGAATATCTCTGGGTACGCTATTTAATTTTATTGCTGCTGCGGCTGCTACACTCGGTAGAAGCTTTGTAAAGTATTGTATAGCAGTGTACAGGTCCTCATGTGTATTTAATGATATATTTGGATTTGTATTATCTAGAGGGTACTGTATAAGTAGGTTCCAATCAGCTTTACTAGAACACAGTTTCTGTTTCATATTCTTCACTATCGGGCTAGAACTCAGCGTTATGATTACTGATGTGTACTGTGATGACATGTTCAAATTGGATTCTGCTTTGATGCATGCATCTGGTAAGCCATGAGTAACGCTAAAATTTAAGAGGTTCGTTATTTGGTATAGGGCACTGGGCTAGCGAGTTGGTGTTATGTGTACGTAGTACTTGCAGTTAATTTCTACCTTTTGTGGTAATCAGCCTGGAGAAACTTAGAAAAGTTAAACGATATGTCAAGTGTTAAGATAATCATTGATTTTGTGACAGTTAACGATCAATTTATCTTATAGGTTAGTACCTAAAATTTTTGTGCGGTATAGGTCTAGGGGCAATAAAAACGTCATTCTCGTTTTCATGAAGAGCGACGCGGCACTGAGAATGCCATCACGAGACCTAGTCCTTCTTAATTACCGTCTTTACTGGCTGCATTTGCTTAAATTACGTATTAGCAGGAATCCCTATTAACAGTTCCGTGAAAACCCCGAAGTGAAGTTTGTTCACCTCAAAAGGGAAAACTAACGACCACAAAGAGACACAGCAGTTCGTGTTGTTTTTATTTGTAATTGTAACTCTGCTGCTGAAGCAAAACCCCATTCCTAACTTACAGCTCAAAACAACAATAAAAGCTTTTAATTTACATCTTATATAGGCACAGGCGGTTGATCGTTCTGAAAGTTTTCACTTCCACTGCTCTTTGTTGTTTATGGGCAGCACAGATTCAGCTTATCTCAACGCTATTTTATTTGAAATCCAATTTGATACATTTTATCTACTTACAGCGTAGCCTCTTCTAGGGGTTCCTTGTATTCCCCGGGAGACCGAAGCGACGAACCGGAGACCATTTACCGGAATTAGGACGGGAACTTGAAAGAAACACTAAATGTATTTTCTGAAGCCAGTTTCGTCAGATAATTAGTGCTGTCTTGTTCAAAATACTAGCCGTCGCGTTATTATTTTGAGCTCCTTGGGGCCCCTCTGAAGCATTTATTGTTGATTGGAAATGTCACGAACTAGAAATTTTGACAGTTAGCTACTGCGCGCCGATACAGTTTATAAAATTCGGACGAACCCAAGACTTTAATATCAGTATTATTACTTAATCACGGCTCGAGCTTCAAACCCTCTTTCTTTATTCCAAATTGGGGATTCTAACAACCACTGTCTTACTCGTTCCACTCTTCCTTCGCTATAGCTTATTTCCAAAACCGTTTATCTCGATTCAGAGATCATCAATTATTCATTCGTCAAGAGAGTTTACCCTTCTCACTTGCCTGTTGTAATCTCATGTTTGGAAACCAAACTTTCTAGGTCTAGCGCTAGGTATAAATGCAATTCTCTACACTTCGTGTGAGAACATCGTTTAGAATGTTCTCGCTAATGAAATTGTAACAGGTTGTTGTATGCGGAAGCTATCAACAACGCACAGTTTTTATTAATTTTTAGTCTGAAGGTTTCTGGAGGCGTAGTAATCCGAGCATCCGAATATCTTAATTATGGGCAGCTCCAAGCATCGCCAGCCTATTCCCACTCTGTTCGGTTTTCCAATTACAATGAAGGTAATTAACTGGAATTACATTCTAATCTTGTCTGGCTTTCAAATATCTTAGCTAACCAGAAGACGAGGTTTCTGGGAATCCAGTTACGTCCGTGCTTGTTTGGTAATAATTAACTTAGAACACATCATGTCCAACACAATAACGTCAAATGAAACATTACTGCGTATAGTGATGTATAACCTGAAGTACCGGGTATGCCCCAATTACGGGGCTAACGCTATAACCGGAGAAATAAAACTTCCGGAACGGGCGCGATTAGTCTGACAAAAGTACTGAAAGCAGGAATGTGGTGCGATAATAATGGTCATCAAATTTTCGTACCCCGTTAATCGTAATTCAGTCTACTATTTTTGTAATTCATTTCTTTTTATGAGGGCGTTGTTGAGGTTACGACTTTACGAGCATGAACCGAGGAGCCTGGGCTTTTTAGCTGTTTGTTTTTTACATTTATAGAAGTAAGTCTGAAATGATGAAGAATAAACATTTGGATTGTATTTTATTTGGGAATTATTACATTATGGATGGCATAATAGACGATACAGGAATATCAATATTCAATCGACATACACTAGAATGCAATAGGAATTGCCAGATTTGCATCTATGCTAAAACTCGGATACTTTGTCGTACACCACTATTACACAAAACAAGAATTTCATATTATGTGCTCAAAAACATGTTTCCGTCGAATTACACAATTACAACAATAAGGTGGCTCCTCAACTGCATTTTCGCAGCTTAATAAAAATGTTAAACGCACTAATGGAGCAAATGGTAACAACGTTAAACCTCCTAAAAATGAAAAATGGCCCAGCTAGTACCAGCTAAAGAACAAGGTGAAATGTCACTGGTTCGTCACGTCGCCTAAAGTAGCTTGAGTAATATGAGTAATATCGCTGCGTGAATTTTGGCTACACATTATAGCTGCACGTTGATTGCAATTATCGAATGTAATTGAGTTTTTTGTGATAGACACCTCACTTAGTGCCTTCGTGAATTGGTGGTGTGCGTGTGAGTCAGTTAACATCAGGTTTGCATAAATAAATATTTAACTGACGGTTAGAAATACATAATTGTTACAGTGCTGTCGAGTTACTAACTGTGTCAAACAGTTGGCTATGTTCAATTCCTGTGTGTCACCGCAATTATACAAAAAGTAGAAGAGTTTCGCCTCAGGCGTGGTTCGCACGTTGAGTTACAGCGCGGAGTGACAAGCCTCTTCCTCCATGTCACCAAAGGGTACAAACTTTTTATATATGCTGTCCAGCCAAGGGCAATATTTCCGAAGCAGCAGATATTCCATGTCATCACAGCACAAGGGAGTCCGACAACAAGGAGTACGAAACACACTATGCAAGAAGGGTTGCGATCGCGCCTTCAGCATAATGTGGCAAGACCATTTCAATAGCATTCAGCGGCTCGAAATCCTTTCCCATAACAAAGAGGCTTCCGGGCCCAAATATACCCGAGACGAATCACCTGCGGAAAAAAACGAGGAAAGGAAGATTTAATCAAGTCATAGGAAGCCGGTAATGATATACCGTAGTACTCCTAGACCCTTGTGTCCAGCACCGCTGGCAATAGGCATTGTCTTTGAAGAAAGTCCCGATATTCCTTTGAGCAGGTTTCTATTCAGGAACCCCGTTTTCTTGCTTAAGGAGCAGCTATTTAAGAGCAGACAGCCTGGCGTCTCCAGATTACGTCTCTATATTCCAGCTTGGTTACTCTAAGCAAGACGACAGATTTACGAAGTTGATATGCACCGATTTTGTGTCGTTTAGATTAATTCGCCTGCGGATTGTCCATTATTCAATTTGTTGACGGTCTGCTGTAGTTTATTTGTCAATTCTACTATACCTTCACATATAGACGTTAGAGCGAATGCCATTATGGTTGCTCAGTTTGTTAGTGGAATATCATATGTATATAAAAGGTATAGGATTGGTCCCAGTACGCCCCCTTGTGGTAACCCTGTTTTAATTTTCTTTAGTTATGAATATTTATTTTCATATTTAATCCTAAATGATCGATTGTCGGTATAAGATTTTAAGATTTTGGTGAAATCAATCGAAAAAATAGAGAAGACCCTAATATGCACGTATGGTATCTTCGGTACACAAAATATTGTTGCTAGTTTGCTACAGCAAGATAACGCAGAGCCACACATTATCAACCTAGCGAAAAGTGTTTTGGAGGATTTGTGATCTTAGTTGTTACCGCGACCACACTAGTCACCTACCTCTTAACGATTTCTATTTGTATGCAGCAATGCAGAAACCATTACAGAGGATAAATCAGCTAAACGAGCTGACGACTACCTGAAATAGGTGGATCAAGAATACTCAAGCATATTTCCTTGAAGGCCTAACAAATAATTTCACGCTGAGAATACGTATAAAGTGTAATGGCTATTACGTTTAACAATACCACTGTAATATGTGCATATTTACATTCTGTTCCATCGTAGGAATGTCAAGAGCGATATTGAACTTAATCATGTTTAGGCGAGAAGTTTCCTCCCAGGAGCAGTAGTTCTTATTTGCAAGGATAGAGAACTTATCAATTTACTACTCGACGCGGAATGTGAATGGATGCAAATTATAGGTCCTAACACCAAGATATGGTAGCCATAAAATGCATGCTTTGCAGTGCTGAGGTGTAAGGTAGTTGACAGTTTATTTATTATTAGCGTATTTTAACTTTTCTATTTCGCCTTACAAATAATGGCTGTGATCACGCGATCTCCAAGTTACAATGTAGCAATTTTTTTAGAATCTAGGTTCCTCATTACTTTGTTGCATGACAAATATCTCGACTTTGTTTCCTCCCAAAGGTTGACAGCAATTATTTCTTAATGTAATATTTTATAAAACAACGTCTTGATTAGAAATGTGTCTTCTTGAACGTTTTACATGCTCAATCAGATAGGTGGTAGCTTATCGGTGGTATAAACATTTCCATAATTTCTTTCTCCGCAATATTTTACTTTTGGTCATTTTTGTCCCATTTTCGTACTTACGAGGTACTGATTTGAGTCGATACCTGTCCGCCTGTCACTCTAAAAGTCTTTGCATACCAGATATATCTTGCTAAAATATATTATCTACGGGAGGGTGCGATAATACTAAACAAACGATTGATCAAACCTTATAGTTAGTCTTACTCTAAATGGGTTGTGGCTTCAAGTTTACGCCAGTGAATCTTTAAGTTGGTCCGACCATCTTAATGGCGATTTTAGTCATTTTAAGCGCATTTTTCCTTGAGCCATCATGTAGAGACTCCATGACATATTATAATGGTATAAAGCCCACGACTTGGCTCTGCTAGCAGTGCAACATAATTAACCGATTAAATAAGCACAGAGTTGGGGTGTTTTATGTAACTGCAATGTTAAACTAGAATTAAAATATTAAATGCATTGACAATGACATGCGACAAATAGTAAAGTAGTTGAATAAGGAAAGCAAAGGCAAAGCTTATTTTCACAGGGGTCGAAATTGACTTTTAAATAAATAAAAGTAATAGGTTTGTGCATAATGTGAAGCCAAACCGAAAGAAATTAATAGACACAAAAAGGTTTGCTATGTGGATGTTAAAAGAAGCGTAGTTTTCAATAAAACCAAGCAAAGTGAAAATTGTGAAGAATATAAAAAGGTAAAGTAAGCAAGAATCAAATAACAGGACACTGCGAATAGCAATTAGAGAAGCAGGCAACAGGACAGAAAGGAAGAAAATGAGAAGTGGTGAACTCTAATAAATCAGTGCATTTAAAATTACAAAGCAGAGCAGTGGCTGAAACTAAAATAATAAAACGTTCGTGAGTGTAACGCTATAAGACATTATTAATTATAAGAAAAAGACAATATTTTAGAATTTAAGGAATTTATAAATATTAATTAAGTAATCAAATTTTCTTCCATTTTGTACCATTGTTTATGAAACCTAACTTCCATTAATATTGTTACTTAGCAACTAGATGCGATATTGTTTAATAACAGGAGAACAGTTGAATAGAAATTATTGGCAGTTTGTTAAGATTTGTGCTCCACATTTAATACATAATTTTGATAATAAACGTGTTTTCCAAGTTATACAAAGTATACCATTTTATTGCCCAAGTGCCAGTGTACATGTGGGAGTACTTTCATGAAGTTCTGTAACGAAAATATTAAGAATCTCGACTTCGAGGATATCGGGGCCAATCAGCAAAAATTTACGAGCTTCGACTACGGCCAAAAGAAGTATCGGAGCAAAGAGATCAGCAGTCCAGGGAATCGTACGGGTCTGCAGAAACGTCTCCACGAGATTTGGCAGCAAGGGGAGCAGTGATAGCTGAGAAAACCCAACGGCGTCATCTCTAGAGCAGCATCGGTGCAGTTCGACCAGATTCTAAGGTACGAAATTAACCTAAAAATTAGTGTCAGCGTCCGGAAAACGATTTCCATACGAGATCAAACCTTACTGAAGAATCATTTCCAAGGCTTCAGCTAAGCCGTATTTGTATTAATTAGCAAGGCGTCATCAAAATCCGTGGTTTGGCGGAAGTTCGAAGCCGCCACAGGAAGTGAATAGAAACAATTGCAATTTTAATACGATTATATTAATCACAAAAGCTAAATATAATTCTTGTCCAACCAGCTGCAAAGGCTGAGACCCGTATAAAATGACCCTTAAATCTACCTAATGCTACGTCGCAGTACAAATGAAGAAAGACAGTATTAATAGCCTGACAACAAGTCAGTCACTGATTTTAAATAGCGAGTTGTCTATCCCATACGGGGATGCGCTAAAAATTTAACTTTGTTAAGCGGTCGGTTCTTAAAGTATTTCAAACGCATGCAGCTTAATTTTTGTGTCAAAGATGGGGGGTAATACACGCATGCTTAAAACAATAATTACCCTTGAAACTACCTCACGCGTAATGTCACATTGCAATACAAACGAAGGAAGATAGTATTAGAAAACAAGTCATCCACTGACTCCAAATAGCGAGTTGCCCATCCCATACGGGGATACGTTCACAATGTAACTTCGTTAAGCGGTCGGTTCTTAAAGTATTTCTAACCCATACAGTTTAATTATTGTTAGTACAAATTGGCGGCAAGAGACGAAAGAACGGCAGCCAGCTGACTCGAGCGGAATGTTTGGCGGCAACCAAGCCAAGATGGGCAGCGAAGATTTTGATCCAGTTTTGTGGTCAGTCGTTGCAGTTTAACGGAGGATGGCGTCGTTTATAAGAAGGTGTCCAGTATGAGCAATGGCAGAAGTGAAGGAATGGAGTGCTTGCGCTATCCGATCCAAAATAAAAATGCAGTTCTCCAATACACCAACGCGGCGTGAACAAAGCTTCAAAATAATGCTTGGGAAGTTTGCATACATCAGGCTAAAAATGCTGAAAGTGCCGCAAGGCCGCTAATGCTCCCATCTGGCAAACTAGATGGCACTCAAAACGAGAGAAGCAATAACCGCACCCTCTCAGCTAATAGCTGTTGCGCAAGTGTCCCCGTTCAGACGTTCAGCACATATACGAATAGGTCTAAATTTGCTGACCTCTAATATTAATGATCACTTCCATACTCTACCGTTATGGTTATGGTTATAGCAAACTATGCAGTAAGAGTTTAGTATGTGCATTATATAGGCTTTTGCGCGAAGTGTGAAACAAGAACAAAATGCGCAAAAAGTCATCCGAGCCTATATTGCGCCTGATATGTAAAAAAGTTCCTGAAAAATCTGTGAATACATGGGAGGGTAGTTGTTCTCGTGAAGAAATAATAGATTGTATCTTAGAATTTGGCACTGCACGTGGCGTTCGTCAATTTTATGCAAACCTACGGCAAAGTAAATCAAAATAAATTTAAAAGGCGATGTACTAAGAGCAGAATTAGCTTTCAAGAGCTGCACGAGTAAAGTAGATATATCGGACACATGTCAACGGCTTTACAGTTACCAAGTTTCAAGGCTTCACAGATTAGCCCTCCAATCTGCATGGATAATTAAAATATGTTGTTATCTAGGGCTAAGCATTTTAAGCAAATGTAAATATTTTCCAGAGATAAGTGGATAACTGGAACGGAAACGGTAGTCATTTTGAATACTACATAGGGATAACCAAAAAGGAAAATGAGAAAGAAAGATTTTGAGAAGGATTCCTAAGAAAGATGAATGCAGACTCATGTGTTACACAACTAATAAATTCCTTAAGAATCAAAGATTAGGCCACCTGGAATAGTTAGACGAAGGCAGGGTTACTAAAAACACGGAATTTGAAGGGAGAGCCCAAGAGGCAGGTGTAAAAGCAAATGGTTGAAGGTGAACCACAGCGAGGTAAACGTACTTCTAACTAACCACGAGGCTACAATAGCACATTTGAGGGGCCGGCTCGCTAAACAGTGTAAACGACCTGCATTTCTTTAAAAAATACTAAAATACAACCAGTCTCTTTACAACAAATCGAGAACTCGTCGCAGTAACAACGGTAGTTTCGTATAAAGCCAGCCGACATATAAAATCATAGCCAGTACAGAAGGGTGCATCCAATAAACTACAACGCTTAAATCATAGTGCTAACTTAATTCTCGGAAATAATAAACCGTTAAGTGAAAAATTATAAACACACTTACGTCCAATCCAAGGACACAGTCCACACATTGTTAGCTCTAGGCGTGAACAGTTACATCTCCCGGCTGTTGATATAATCAGCACGTGAGAAACACGATGAAGCGGTGTTAAACTTCCAGCGGGGTTTTCAGATGCAAACTTCGACGAAAAGTTGATTATGGACCTGATACTAGCGGCTGCAAATCATAGCGCAAATTAGAACGGACTCGAATAAGCCGTCACATGAACAGTGCAAAACTTAGCTCAATTCTAGGTTAAAGACAGCCTTGCTTTACCAGCAAATTTCGCCGCTTAATCCACCGATAACCAAAAACGTTGCTAACAAGCCAAAGTCCGCCGAAAGGCGCGAGTTAAAGTCCATCTAAGACTTGACCGTGAGAAAATAAGGTTCAAAATAACCCACAGCTTGCAAAGCCACGAAGCGCAACGGTCTTGGCTGCTTAAATGGCAGATACCAACATCACGTCAGATGAAGACAGTCCACCCCGGCAAACCCGACTTACAAAATATGAATAGAGGCGCTAAAGGCGATTTCACACCGTAAATATGAATAGAAGCGCTAATGACAAGTTTACACCGTAATAATTTGCTGAGCTAGTGCATGAAGAATACATAAGTATTGATGATAATCTACAAGACAGACGGCCTTCAGTTTCAACAATAAATAAAAATAATTAGTATGTACGAAATACTGCCACAGAAGAAAGGTCCACAAGAAATAGTATCCAAGATACATTGTTCGGTGCACTTACATTACTAATTATGAATTTTGATTTCGAAAACAATGTGTTTGCAGTCGTTTAGCAGTGTGTCTGCTTGTAGATGTTACTTCTCTGGCCCATGGATATTTATTGTAAATGCTTAAAGTTTGCTAAAGCTGCAAAAACCTATAGTTGTGCTTTTAGCTTCTAATGCAAAGGTATGTTGTTAGTTGTTATTCTAACTTTATAGCTTTGTTTATAGTTGTATTTCGGGAATTTAGTTTTATTTAGCGAAATCAAGTTTCTAAAGTAACAGAAGAGCTCACCATGAGCAGCAGAGACCCTAAAACCAAAGACACGAGGCGTTATAACCTCATTATAAATAACGGTAAAGAACGCCGCACTGGAATCCCCTGATCTCCTTTGAGACGCGATTGTATCAATTCCGCCGCAGGCTGCGGTTTTGGTATATTTGAATCTCGTGGTTGTTTGCTTTTAATTGTAGGAAAGCTGGAAATCCCCTCTGCGCATGTTTCATCACGTCTTGTAGGAGCTAAATTCTAAAGCATCTCGAGTCTTTAGCGGCGTGACAAAAATAGCGTAATTGTTACCCCTTGACAAATGGTTGCAGAGGTGATTGTTTCCCGGCATTTGACGCCTCTATTAAAACCAACGTTGACGTGTCATGTTGATGTATAGTATCTCGCCCAGAAGGAAAGTCGTTATGTAACTGGCGCTTTTCCGCAAATTCTCTAAACCGCGCACATACGATTTTTCAAATTAACCCCTGGAGTTCTCGCATTGCAGATTATTATAACAAGTGCGAATAGTTCCTTTCTGTATTAGTGACCTTTCATTCATTTCAGTGGTTACACTAAGTAAATTAAACTCACTTGTAACTTTAAAGTGGTGCTTTAATTATTTTTTAGCTTATTGCTGCACTCACCAGTAAATAAATAGAAGAACGGAGTAAGTTAACAAATTAATTAAATTGGAAGGTATACAGGAGCTTCAGGAAGAAAGTAATATATAAAACTATGATACAGAGCGTTATTACATACGGAGCACAAGCGTGGGATGTAAACAAAAGAAACAGAAATAAATTACTTTGCTACTGAAATGGACTACCTAAGAAGAAGCTGTAGGAAGACACGGTTAGACAGAGTACGAAACGAAACAATCAGGGAGATAATGAAAATGGAAAAAGACATTGCGGATGAAGTGCAAAAGCAGCAGTTAGTGTGGTTTGGACAAGCGAACAGAAAGGAAGATACAAGACGGCCAAAAAAAGTACTGAAATGGATACCACCAGAAAGACTCAAGAGGGAAAGACCGAGACGTAGCTGGAAAAACGACGTAAACGAAGCTATGAGCGCAAGAAACCTCGAAGAAGAAGACTGTTTCGATAGAGTGAACTGGAAACTGGGGGCGGAAAGACGGCGACAACTGTAAGAATCCGTATATATATATATATACTGATCCACAAATGAACTGAACCATTTGCATATATTGGTGCAGTTTTTAAAAATATTTTCCAAAGCGGCAGTCATGGCATTTTTGGTAACCTTTCATGATTGCGTCACTATAAAAAGCAGAGTAGCCCTCGAAATTCATATGCGTATTTCGGCTAAATTTCCCAACACAGTGGTGTACCAATGAAAATGTTCTAAATGGAATACTAAAATGGAAACTAATATGTGGGATACGTATCCGTAAAGTTGTAACAAGAACTACAGTAATAATGATGTAGCAAAAGCGTTTAAAAGCTCACAGATATTGTAATTGCCCCAATACGTTTCGACATTCAGGATTATTCATTGTTTCGGCAACATGGTATAAAAAGGGTTTGCAACGTTAAAAAACTCTCTTACTTTTACTCTTACTCTTACATCAGCAATCGCATGAGCGCTTACTGTGGTTGTTCGGATAATTCTGCATTTGTATGGGTTTGAAATTAATTAGTTAACTAGATTACTTTATTTATTTATTTCATTGCGAAATAAGCATTATGTTTAACTATTTAAGTGCTTTGTTTATTTTGCAATGTAAAGCAAAGCAGTGCTTCAAACCACAACTATTTAACTTATTCGAACAACTTTAGTCGAATAGCGTAACATTTCATAAATATTCTTGACAAAAAATATTTGTGGCACATCTGTATGCACAACATTAAAAATCGCATTTAAGTATTGTAGGAACTTGTTCAATCCAAAAAGAAACAATATGCCTGGTAGACTTAAAAAGTTTTCTGTCATGTCAAAATGTATTTTATTGACTAAGGCTAAATAAAATTATGTTTAGCTGAGTTACACCTACCGTAACTCTTCAATGCACGCTAATATTGTAATTTTCTTAGAAATTTTTATCGAGGTAAATGAAATCATTATTATCGCCGATATTATCCCGCACTAAACATATTTGGAGCAGTCAGTAGGATTCTTTCTAAAGCAATTTCTAGTAGCAATATATAATTCTAGAATTAACTGCACTCAATAACACAAAGCAGGCAATAACTTCTTACTTTACTTGAACAACGAATAGCAAAACATTTCGTAAAGATCCTCGAGGAAAATGTTTCACCATATACGCCTGGATCTACAGCATTAAAAATTGCATGTATAGTAGCAAACTAAATCTATAAAAAACGGTGCACTTGTGAGATATGAAAAGTTCTCCGGCATTAGCTTTGTTAACGAAAGGTAACGGCGGTGTCTTTTTTGAAGCGGCTTTGTGGAAAGCGTCTATCCTTATAGGTAGCGGTTCTGTATTATGTTAGCCCTATTATATGGAGCTATTTTTATTCATTTCGACATTTATTATCTCAGGAACGCTAAACTACGACCCTCCGGCTGAAGCTTCTGCTCCCTTAGCTACTTATGTAACCCATCTCGTATTTATGGGACTTCGGCGAAATCCATGTGCTCGCTATCTGGTTACCTATTTTATTTCGATCTACTTCGTAACATATCTGATAGACTTTCGAGAGTAGTCACTTCATTTTAATTCGGTAATTTTCCGAGCCACTGAACGGGCTTGCGCGTGCTCCCTGTAATTACTCGCTTAGTGATTTGTAGCTTATAGTTTTTTAATTAATAAAAGGAGCCAGGGCAATTATTCATTGGTTTGTCATAGAAACTTCATTTCTGCATGCAGAGAAATGTGCGTCAGCCGCCCATCTGAGTCAGGATTAATTATGTTTGCGTTTTGTTAAGTATGATTAATGTCAGTCCCGTTGATTAAGACGTGAATAGCTTCGGAAAATACTAGACGTTACATGCATGGAACGGATTACGCGCATTATCCTCAACTAAAAGCTTTAGTTAGTTGACAATTTTATTAACAAGGAAACATGAGCATTATCTCTGAAAGTACAATACGTTTATAAATTGCTGTACCATCTTGTTTAAAAATAGTGTCTCTTCTAGATTCTGAACAGGCGATACATATATTAGCCGCTACCAATTGCAAAGTGTGATGCATATTTAAAATTTTGTGATGAACAGCTTACTTTTTGTGCTGTGATTGGTCTTGTATGCATAATTTGTATATATTTTAAATAGTAAGGCAGCCCGTTGTGCGAGAATCTTAAACGGAAAAAATCTGTAGCATCGTGAGAGCTATCCCTGTACGGAATAAGGTTTTCAAAATATTGCTTCGTTGGCACCATTCAACGGAAAAACGTAAATTTTTCATTTCTATTATTTTAGTATGTTTATTATAATTAATAATAATTAATGGGAAAAAAGATGTTGTCCCATTTTTATCTGATAAAATTAGCGTGACGATTGATAATATTCCTATTCCCATTAAGCAAGAAGCTAAGAACTTAGGTCTCATCATGGACAATACGTTCAGATATGAAAAACAAATTGAATAACTATTAAAAAAGCGTTCTAGCTCTAAAATTAATTTATTCTCACAGACACGATTTATCGACAGAAACTAAATCCTTGCTTTGTAACTCACTAGTTTTATCTAATTTTTACTACTGCAGCGAAATTTATGGTTCATCCATTGCCCAGGATGTTGCTAATAAAATACAAAGAGTTCAAAATTCGTGTTTATGCTTAATATACGGAATAAAAAAATATGACCATATTTCTCACAAATTAACAGATTTGCGATGGTTAAATATGCAAAATAGGCGTCATTTACAATTTTCTACTCTTTGTCACAAAATTATTACAACAAAGCTGCCGGCTGACTTATACATATAATAAAATAACGTATAGGACTGATGTCCATGCCATAAATTTAAGATTCAAAGGTATAATATCTCCACCTTTACATAAAACGGCCTTATTTGAGCGTTCTTTTCAATACCACGGCGTTTGTAAACTGCAGCGGATCATTAGTGAGGGTACGTAAACTGCAGCGGACACCGTTCAGGTAGTTTTTGGGACGTATGTAAACTGCAGCGGTGTCATAAAATTAACATTAACATTAATCGAAAGCTAATCACATCATTTCCCCTCACACTTTATTCAGGCTTGGGACTGACGAAATATACATATTAAATATATATTCCGCGTGTTTAAAAATGATTTAAAAGCTATTTCCAATTTTTTTAGACAAATAACGTGCAAGTATTTTTGTGCTTTCGATATTTGTTTTTTAACGGAAACGTAGGTGTCAACTAAGTAATCCAAGTAGCGTTGATCTTTGGGTTTGAACGGCTCCAAGGTCAAACCCGAAGACTTCAAAGTTTCCTTTTTATAAAACTTGCAGCCGTCTGCTAAGAGCAGTTTTCTGCCTCGTTCGCTCTCAACAACCATTACTTTATTCATTTTAGCTTAGAAACGTTCGGTTTCGTTGCTGAATGAATAGTGGGAATTTCTTGCAACAGTTCGTTTGTTTATTAACACATCTTCAAAATGGAATACCATAAATTTTACAGTATGGAATTCCATCATTAGGCGCTCATTAGATCATGGTAATTACACGGTGCCCGCCATTAACATGGCCCGCTGCAGTTTACATACTTTTTGGAGACGCTACCTGGCTATTACATGCTAATGACGATTAAGCCCCTGCAGTTTACATACGTCCCAATACCAAATTTATAAAACCTACAATAATATCGCTCCTACGTTTAAGCTACTTAATTTAATTACACTTACAGCTAATATGGGTGACCATCTTTCTAAATTGCAGATAAGATAAAAATTGTAAATAAAACATAACATTAATTAACAAAATTTTGTGGACTACTAACATACCTAGCATAATCACAGAATCTTTTATGTTAGTTTTACTTCGACACGAAGTGTACGAAGTATTGAAATTCCCTCATATCGAAAACCACTCTGAGTCAAATATCTCTAAAATTCGAGCCAACCGACTAATAAACCCACTGTATCAAATCTCCGTCTCGGCGGTGCGGATCTTTTGGTGAGGATCCCAGCCCACTAGATCAATCCCCCGTATTGGGGGGTGCCTAAACGTGCTGTGCGGGGGATGTATGTTCGTATGTGTACACGATTCCGGTCGCCAGGAACCTTCCTGAAGTCTTGGATCGTTTTCATACGATAGATCCTCCGAAAATGAAGGCAACATCAACTTTTGAGCTATGGTTGTCGGCAAAAAAATTTTTTTTTTGTTTTTTTTTGGATAAATAACTGGTTCATAGCATTTCATTGTATTAGCGAAACGGAGTGATGCTGAGTATCGAAGTATTCTTGGAAAGCACGAAAGGGCGCTTTTCTTGGGTGGGGGGTACCGTATATTTTTAATTATTTTTTCTGTTCAAATGTTTCTTCTTACTTTAGATGTATATTAGCATTTTTTATGAATTATATATTCTCGATTACTCCAAGGTTTAATGGAAGATCAAAGGTGGTCAGCTACTTATTTGCATTAAATCCTTGCGATTTCTCAATTGTATGATACTTCAGTTATTTGTTTTGTATATAGCTCTGTAACTATTGAGAAATAAAGGCATTATTTTTTTTATTATTAATTGCACTGGCAGCGATTTTCTTATTTTCTTCTTAAATAGATGAAAGATAACGCTGACACTGTTTTAATAATCTTATTTTCTTCTTTTCAGTGATATACCGTTTGCTGGACTCGTTTATAGAAATAATCTAGTTACGAGTATATCAAGTAAAACACAATTTTTAATGGCAGCCTGTGTCGATTTACAAAAACGAATATTTTATTTAATTCCCTGGCGGCTCGTGAAGAATCTTAATGGCAAGCGCAACCATATGTTAACCGAATTTTCCACCCCCTCACAGACAAAGATAGATTCCGACATCTCGAGATTGGCAAAAATTGGCAAAAGTTAATATCAGTGAAAAAAATACCAAACTTTGCAGGTTAATACAAGATGATGAACTGAATCGCATATCTCTTCTTTATTTTTCGTTTAAATATATAATTCGAGCAAAAATTGCATTTTCACTGTTTTACAATTAAGTTGAGCTTCACATGAAATTAGTAAATAATATAATACGTATCACATGAAAATAGACATTTATTGCTGAGTCTACATAATTTTATTATTACAAGGTTGTCTTCGAGCGGATACAACGAAAAAGCGTAACGCACTCCAAATAAGTGTAAGATAAATCGATGGTATAATAATTATTAAACCAAGCACTAGTTAATACAATAATATATTGACAACTATTAAGTAATACAAATACATGTGACTATACTAAGACGTTAGGACTGGAGACCTTGCGAAAGAATGCAATTTTGGGGTTGCGGACGCTAATCAAATTAAACTACGTGTAATATAACTCCTTCTCGCGGTGTTATTTCAATTAATATCAAATTAAATATACCCTTTCTACCAATTATTAAACTAGAAATACTATCAGGTACAATGCACTTATGTACTTACCTTACTTCTTAATACATTAAATAGGATTTGACGTAACTCCTAAATCAATTTGACATTTAAAATTAAGTGATTATTATTTTTTAAGACACGACTGGTCAGTTTTACAAGCGATAGGACTCATAATTCCCAGTTGAATGGGTTAACCTTCAACTAACAACTTTCTCTAATAATTAAATACTGAAATACTTTTAAAATATAATAAGTATTTGATTTTATGAATCAAATACAAGTTTCAGGTACTTCATAAAGTTAAATTCGTACTTTCAGTTTGTTAGTAGCACATTGAAGTTTGATCTGACATTACAAAATAAAATACATATTGTCAAAAATCATTTAATCAAATGATAAACATGTCCAAACTTGATTAAATGAAAAATCATAAAAATAACCTAATTCAAAGACGTGTAATTTTCAAAATATAATTGTCGAAAAACGTCGAGTACTTGAATCACTATTGAATTTAGAAAAATAATTCTTCAAATATTATTATGATACACTTAGGGTAGTTTTAAAATAAAAATATAGAAATGATAAATTTGGAAGATTAATACAATCAAATTTTGAGGGGTTTAAATAAGATTGGGTGTTAATTTCAAAACTGAATGACGAAAATTAAAATTGAGACAATTAGTAATGTAATTTGAAAATTTTAAATAGCAATTGAGTATTCAATTTTGATGTTTGAGTTCAATATTAATAAAGTTAAAGCCAAGGTTATATTTGACAAATGTGCTTGCTATAATAAGAAGGAATTGTAGCATGTAATAATTAGGACATTTAATATTCTTTAAGAGAGCAGGAATAATTGGAACTACCAGAGATATAGAAATTTGTTTAGAGAGTAAGAATAACAAACTTATAAAATGTATACCGATTTTTGAAAAACTCCTTTTTGATGCAATAAAAATTTGAAATTAGGCATTTATTTGTATAAATATTTCGTGATATACAAATAACAGGGCTTTTAACAAATCTACGTGGTGCAAATATATGAAAAAGTAATTTTGAAGTAATACAAGCATACACTCGGTGAAGAGATTGTGGAATACAGTTAATTAGATACAAATAACAAGAAGACTACAATATTTAAATAGATTTGGATTTATTGGTACATGCAAGATATAATTAGTGTTCGTTGCTGAGGTTGGTGATTACATGGAAGACAACTCAATCATTTAGAAGGAAGTTGTTCAAGTAACTGCATGATTTGGACAGTTCTGTAGGTGTTGCTGGATACAGAGTACGAGCTGAGGAATAAAGAAGATTAGCTTGGGATCATCTATAATACTGAAACTTACCAGGAATCTGTTGGGGTGACAGTAACATTGATAAAGGGAACAGGACCAGTTTCTGCGGACAGCCAGGGTTTTCGACAGCTTGGATATTGTTTGAAGGGCTGTGGACATCGGGTGCTGTAGACATTGGGAGCTGCAGTGAAAGCTTGAGGAGTGTTTAGGATTGTTTTAATTATTCATATAAAAGCATTTTGAATAACAGACAAAAAAGAGTGAAATAAACAGACTACAGTACTTACTTGAGTGAATTGATTAAAGGATATGTTATTAGAATTTGTCAATTCTTGGTTTGATTAAGTTTAGAAGTCAAGCTGACAGTTAATGTCATTGAGTAATAAAAAATTATAATAAAATTTGAATTTCAACTAATAGATAACTAGATTGGCGAACCACCCTGAGTCTCAATTGTAATACTTAGTTAAAAAGTAAATTTGAAAATAATCGATTTGAAAAGAAATAGTAGGGCTAATACTAAATAAGATATGCATCTCAAGCATTGAGCCGTTGCATAATTAATGACTAGCACAACGTGGAGCTATCATTACAATATAATTACAATATCTTAATGATTTGCCACACCAAACTTGCTTTATAATTTCTTAATATTTTATAAGAAATGGACACTAACCTTCTGAACGTTTATCTTGTACCTGAATGCTCTACCTCAGCTCCTAACTGTATAAATTCTAGTCAGCAAACATTTCCTTTGGTTGTTCCCGACCGAATCAAAGCTCGTTGAAGCTCTTTGAAAACCCTATTACTTGGATAGACAGTTCAACAGTATACCACAACACTCACTTTCATTGGTTTTACTGGTTTTGTAGTAATATGCAAGAAATCAAATAATCTTGAATTACATATTTGAACAATATTTGTGACTTGAAGTCAAATTTGATTGTAGAGAATGCTTTATTACTACTACGTATCAAATCAGCAATTATTATTTTTCACAATTAATGGGGTTAACGTGACTATTTCTCGTAGATTATGAATTCAAGTTATTTTGTTACTACCAAATATAAACAACCCTCTGGTTGCCCTTACAACCCCACCAGTTAAAACATACAACTGTTATATCACATGATATCCATTAAATATCTGAATAAAATTATTTAAATTAAATGTATCATACATACAGTATGCTGCATTACATACGTGACAATGTTGTAACCAGAGAGTCACGTACTATTACAACGGCAAGCCAAGCTTAGTTGTCCCAGATTCGCTGCTAAAACAGCTTAATTTTGAAACTAAGTCCTTCGTCGCTCTGTCCCGGTGGCATTTTGGCACAATGCACCACGTTTCGGTCAATAGAAGATATTCTAACGCTCTGATTGGTTGTGACCGAACAGCGGTACATTTTGGCAATCCAAACTGAAACGTGGTACATTTTGTCGCCCTGTTCGCCGCGCCAAATTTCCATGCGATGCTGTCAAATAAAACTGCTGTCGTGTACCTATGCGTGATGCATTATTTGTTTATTTATGTGTAGTCTTCCCTACTAGTTTTTCCTCATCATAATGCAACCAACTTTGCCGTATAATGTGCCTGAGACATTTTTTTTTAAAGAGATACAACATGAAAACATCACTCTACGCTGAAGTGAAAACCATTAAAGAATGTGATAAGTGCATTTTTAGTTTCTTTTACATTATTTTTACACGTAGAATACACTACTAGAATTTGGCGCGTTCCTCCTGACTCACTCAGTATAAGTAATAGTAAACCAGTTACAAATATCGGATTTTTTAAAGGATAATTTACCTGCTATAATTACGATTAAAAACAATCATAGCCATAGTTTGGATACTACTGATGCATTAGGTGCATTGCCTGCTTCAACTGTCACGAGAATTCAATTTGAAAATTATTTTTAAGGTGGATTAGGTATTACTGAAGCCATTAATTATCATATTTCCAAATTGGAATTAGAAATTGAAGAAACAGACTTAGCCAAAGGTTTAGTGAATCCAAAAATATCGCACAGGAATTACTATAGAAGTTTAAGAAGACTGTTTGATTCACACAGATGCGTGCATCAAAACCTTTTTGATTATAATTAATCACGTAATTCAAGTCATAACTGTTTTATCTCATTCAAAGGTCGTGGTAAAGCCAAATTTGCATCTTGCCGTATTTGTTTGCCTCTGTTAATGTTGGAAAGGAATTTGTAAGCTTCCCTTAATGGCTTTAAAGCGGATGGATACATTTTCTACTAGAACTTAAGCCGACTTAGCATATTTGGGAATCATGGGTTTATGGATTTCGTTCAATTGCCTCATTGAGAGAGCTTAGCATTAAGGTTTCTTAGAATAAGCATTTTTCCTAAATAACGTGCGATGCTCCGATTGGCTACGCAGGATCGCCTCAGCCAATAGTGTTTGAGCTTGCCCCTCCTTGAATTGGCGAGTTCGTCTCGCTGTAAATTCAGAGTGAGTTAGATTCAGAGCCTCGAGGAAGCAAGTTCAGCTATGCTTTGTGCTAGTTTGCGTTTCGGTCTAACTCCCTGGTAAAGTCGTTTCCAGGTTGTTTTGTGTTACGGTTACGCGCAATTCGCTATTTTCGCGTGGCCAATCCAAGCGTGTCACAACAGTTGAAGCTTTTGTAAAAAACCATCGGTCCATCAGTGACGTTTGTAATCGTTGTTACTCAATATACTCGTGTTTGTTAAGTCTTGTTTCACTCCAACAACTAACTGAACCCAAGTTAGGGTTATTAAGTGGCAGTTCCCGGCAATCCCATTGAACCGGAACTCGCAGTGGATTAATTGGGGGCCCCATTCGTGGAAGCCTCTTATCAAGTTAATCGTACAAAAAACATTGGTCCTTCGAGCCGGATGTGGAAGAAGCTAAAAAACGCGAGTGTACAAGTTTCCAGTAGCTGGTGGATGCAATTGCTCCAACATCGTTTCGTCAGAGAGCGTCAAGAAGCTTCGCCAACACCAGGAAATTCAACCATCGAGAGCTTACACCGAGTCCAGGTCCCACGTCAAGCGGCAGCGATCGGCAGCGGGTTGGTTTTCTGTTCGTCAAGAAGTTACTACGTTCTCAAATCAAAAGTAAGTCCTTTTCCATTACACCTTCGTTTAGTGCTGTTTTTTGCTTGTGTCAGTCATGGTGGAAACTCGTTCGACATCAGCGGTCATGTCGGAAACTCACACTTTAACCACTCGTTGCAAATTCATAAAAGCCCAAGTAGATCGTTTCAAAACTCTATTTCATAGAATTTCTTCGTCCAGCCCCGTGAAGGCTCACGAGGTCGGCAACTTGTCAGAAGAGTTTAGTTGTTTCCAAAATTTGTTGGATGAGTATAAGAAGTCAATGGAGGGCCTAATGGAGGCCGACGCTGAAAACTTTGATGAACTTTTCAATGAATTTGACTCTTTTATGACTCATTTTAGCGAGATTAGTAGCGCAGTAAAGGAATTCTTATCAAAAAATAAGATCAGTTCGGGTATAAAACCGAATGTAGGTCAAAATTCTTCGCAAAGTGGCCCTTCAGGAGAGCTCGCTGGATTAAGATTACCACCCTTAGATTTGCCTTCCTTTTCGGGGAAATTCGAGAATTGGGTTCAATTTCATGACTCCTTTACGTCGCTTATTCATAACAACGTTAATTTGACCAACGTTCAGAAATTTTACTATTTGATTTCTTCCCTTAAGGCAGAAGCTGCTAGTTCAATCTCGTCGTTAAAAGTTACCAACGATAACTATACCATTGCTTGGGACATTCTAGTCAAGCGATTTGAAAATAAGAAACTGATCGTAAAATCAAACATAAATGCGTTATTCAGTTTAGAGAACGTAAAAAAGGATTCACATTCGTCTGTTCAAAGGCTGCTCGATAGTGTAGTTAGAATTTTGGAAATTTTAAAGGCGTACGGGGAACCCACAGTCGACACCATACTAATACATATCATAGTTTCGAAGCTCAGCTCAGCAATGCAGACTGACTGGGAATTATGCAAACATGCCGGACAATTTCCTACTTCGCGAGAGTTGTTAGATTTTTTAGAGAGCAAAAGTCACTTATTAGGTTCGCTGGAAGCTGCGAAAATAGGTTCGAGTTTGGGAAATCAGGGATCCGAGCAAAAAAGTCATGCACGCGCTCATGTAGCCAGAGAGCAAGGTAATCACTCTTGTGATTTTTGCAAAAATAGTAATCATTCGATTAGCGCTTGCGAATCATTCTCAAAATTGTCGGTAAACGCTCGTATCGAAGAGGCGCGTCGTTTGAAATTATGCAACAATTGTCTCAAGCCCGGACATTTCGTGGTAAAATGCACATCGTCGAGATGCCGCGTATGCAGAAAAAAGCACCATACTTTACTGTGTTTGCGTCCAAAGCGCGACGCGCACGAAAATACTTCGTCGCCGCGTCCTGGACCGCCAGAATCCAGCAGTGACGCACGGGAGGTCGGGGCCGTCTCCCCGAGCGAGGCACCCGTCGCATCCGTTTCAGCAGCTTGTAGCCGTCCTGCAATCGCGGCGCCAGCGCAAGTTTTATTGTCCACGGTTAGCGTATTCGTAGAAGGATCCTCCGGGTCATTTTCCCGGGCAAAAGCTCTTTTGGACCCCGGATCCCAACTTAACTTAGTTAGCGCCGACTTGTGTCAAAATTTGAAAATTGAGAAACGAGGTAATATCACCTCACTGTCGGGTGTTGGTGCCAGGGCTCTGAACGCTGAATTCAGAGCAAACGTTCGAATCCGCTCCCGTAACGGGAAATACGAGGACATTTTGAGCTGTATTGTGTTAGACAAAATTACGGACCCTCTGCCGGCCCTTTCTTTCTCGTTGAGGGATTTGAAGATCCCACCAAACATTGTGCTAGCCGATTCAGATTGTAATACACCGGGAAAGATTGATCTTTTATTAGGCGCGAATGTCTTTTGGCAAGTGCTCTGTCAGGGACAGGTGAAATTGGGCCCAGAGAAGCCATTCTTAACAAAAACTCTTTTTGGTTGGGTTTTAGGCGGAAACATGAACATCGAAAATCGAGCGCTCATGCTTTCAAATAGAGTTCATTTAAGTGTAGCCGGCATCGAGCACGGCATTCAGAGATTTTGGGAAATCGAGGGGGCTTACGGTTCATCAGGCCGACTCTCTGCTGATGACAAATTTTGCGAAGACCATTTTCAATCGACTACGAAACGGGCGTCGTCGGAGCCGCGTAGGTTCATCGTGAGCATACCTTTCAGGAAAGATGCTCCATCGCTGGGAGACTCGCGCGGTATAGCGTTAAAGCGTTTCTATTCATTAGAAAACAAATTGTCAAAAAATCCCGAGTTGAAAACCGCGTATTCCGCATTTCTCAAAGAATACGAGTCGCTTGGTCACTTGAGCAAGGTGGACGACGAAGCGAGCCTTCCTCATCCTAGGTTTTATTTACCACATTTGCCAGTCATAAAGGAGGACAGTTCAACGACCAAACATCGCGTTGTTTTTGACGGCAGTTGTGCGTCCTCCTCCGGAGTATCGCTTAACGACCTTCAACATAAGGGCCCAGTGGTCCAGCAGTCGTTGTTTGCAATTCTTTGTCGCTTTAGGCAATTCAAGTACGTGCTGAAAGCAGATTGCGCCAAAATGTATAGGCAAATTCTCGTGGACCCCTCGCAGACGCAATACCAATTAATTTTATGGCGTGACGACAAAACCTCAGCGGTAAAATGCTTCAAATTATTAACGGTCACCTACGGTACTAAATCAGCCTCGTACCTAGCAACTAGGTGCTTGATACAAATCGCCCAGGAAATCGAAGCATCGCTTCCAGAGGCCTCATTAAGAATTAGCCGGGATTTTTATGTAGATGACCTACTGACTGGTTTTGAAAATAGGGCGGAAGCCATAAAAACGCAATTCGAAATTAGTAGCGCTTTTTCGGGGTACGGGTTTGAATTGCGAAAGTGGGCATCCAACGACAGTGAAGTAGCTAGCGCCATTGGTGTAGATCGCGGCAGCATGGAGCCCATTTCTTTGACGGAAGACGCCACGGAGAAAACTCTCGGCATTTTTTGGGATACTCGGCGGGACGTGCTAAGTTACAGAGTAAACCCTAGCTGTTGCAAATCAGTTACCAAGCGGGCTATACTCTCTAGTATGGCTCAAATATTCGATCCCTTGGGACTACTTGGTCCAAGCGTTCTAACTTTGAAACTTCTCGTGCAACGGCTTTGGCAGTTGAAGTTGTCATGGGACGAAACGGTGCCCATGGAGATGCGCTCCAGATACGACGAACTCCATTCTTCATTACGCTCTTTGGGCTCGTTGGCAAATCCGAGACGGGTAATTTGCGATGACATAAATTCGATAGATCTCCACGGATTTGCGGACGCGAGTTCTGTAGCCTACGGGTGCGCCGTGTATATACGTTGCGTTGACGCGCGCGGTAATGTCACCACCAATTTGCTTTGTGCTAAGTCAAGGGTCGCTCCATTAAAAACAATATCCTTGCCTCGTTTGGAGCTTTGCGCAGCCTTACTGTTGGCTCGTTTGATTAAAACTATACTCGATTCCTCCGCATTTAAATTTGACCGCGTGTACTATTGGTCGGACTCCACCATAACTCTGCACTGGATAAATAAGGATGCGAGTAATTGGAAGACGTTCGTCGCGAACCGGGTGTCCGAGATTCACGAACTAAGCAATAGGGAAGAATGGTTTCACGTGCGTACAAATTGCAACCCGTCCGATATAATTAGCAGGGGAATGTTACCCCAGGAGTTACTCAACTCACGCTTGTGGTGGCACGGGCCAGAATTTTTGTCACAGGCGGACTTAAAACCCCAGCCCGTTAAAATTGATTCGGGTGAGCTAGCAGCCCAAGAGTCGCGCCCAGTAGTGGCCACTCTTCACCATCGCGTCCCAGAATTTGAACTTTTCAGGCGCTATTCCAGTTTTACAAAATTACAGCGCGTAGTCGCGTACTGCCTGCGTCTCGCGAGAAACAGAAACACCGAAACGCGCTGGTCGGGACCTCCAGCCATTGACGAATTGGAGGACGCGACTCGCCGCCTGATCAAAATTGCCCAGGCGGAAGTCTTTTCCGGAGAAATAGCAGTTTTGTCTAAAAAAGCGCCATTGCCGAAAAATAGTGCGCTGCTTTCTCTAAACCCATTTCTGGACGATCAGGGCCTACTGCGCGTGGGCGGCCGTCTAGAAAACTCCAATCTAAGCTTTGATCAGAAACATCCCCTTTTGTTACCAGCTAGTCACCCTTTGTCGTTGCTAATCGTGAAGCAAGAGCATTTGCGGCTCTTGCATTGTGGACACTCGGTGTTACTGGCCTCATTGCGGGATAAGTTTTGGATCGTGAGAGCCAAAGACCTAATACGTAAAGTAATACACAATTGCGTGATATGCTTCCGGGCCAAGCCTAAGATGAATGAACACTTGATGGGATCACTACCCGAAGCTCGTGTCACACCCTCTCCCCCTTTCAGTAATTGCGGGATAGATTACGCGGGTCCCGTGTTTATAAAAAACAAATCCGGGCGAGGCGCGAAAGAAGTAAAGGCTTACGTAGCCCTATTTGTGTGTTTAGCCACGAAGGCTATTCATCTTGAACTCGTGGAAGACCTCACGACGGAGGCTTTCATCGCATCATTGAGGAGATTCATCTCCAGACGCGGTTTACCCTCCAACATATTTTCTGACAATGCTACCTGTTTCACCGGTGCCAGAAATCAGCTATCGGAATTAAAAAATATCCTGTCAGGCTCTAGTGAGCAATGCATAAGGGAAGAATTGTCGAAACATAACATTAAGTGGAATTTTATTCCGGCACGCTCTCCGCACTTTGGCGGCATTTGGGAAGCGGGGGTAAAGTCATTGAAATATTATTTAAGGCGAATATCTTGCAATGCAAAGTTAGCTTTCGTTGAGTATTACACCATGCTGACTCAAGTGGAGGCGATACTAAATTCCCGTCCACTCTGTGTTCTCCCTACCGACGCCTCATTCCCCGAAGTCCTTACTCCTGCCCACTTCTTGATCGGTCGGAAGCTGACTTCGTTTCCGGAAGCCCAACTCCAGGGCATACCGGAAAATCGTCTCAGCCGCTATGGGCTGGTCCACCGGCTGTCCCAGCAGTTTTGGGATCGCTGGTCCCGGGACTACCTCCACCTCCTGCAGCGCCGGCCTAAGTGGAAGTCCTCCAGCACGTCTCTAGCCCCCCAGGTGGGCGACGTGGTACTCGTCCACGACGAGGCATCTCCAAGCTACCGTTGGCCACTGGCAATCATTTCGGCCACATATCCAGGAGCGGATAGTGTTGTGCGTGTGGTGCAAGTGTGCGATTCCCGAGGGAATCTCCTGAAACGCTCGGTGCGTAAAGTGTACATCCTACCCAAAGACGATCATTGCGATCAAGGGCAATAAACATTGACTTTGCTCTTAGTTGGTAGTTTTCGCTAATTGAACATTTTGCTAGGTTTAGTTGTTTCTTTGCTTGTATTCATGCTAGTTGTAAGTTATCTGTAAGACTCTTGGATTATCATCTGTCATTAGTTCTTGTTATGCATTTGATTATTTTGTAGTGTTAGATTTCAGTTTAATTTTGGGATTTAATCACGTCGTGCCATAGTCGGCACTTCGGGGGCGGCATGTTTGATTCACACAGATGCGTGCATCAAAACCTTTTTGATTATAATTAATCACGTAATTCAAGTCATAACTGTTTTATCTCATTCAAAGGTCGTGGTAAAGCCAAATTTGCATCTTGCCGTATTTGTTTGCCTCTGTTAATGTTGGAAAGGAATTTGTAAGCTTCCCTTAATGGCTTTAAAGCGGATGGATACATTTTCTACTAGAACTTAAGCCGACTTAGCATATTTGGGAATCATGGGTTTATGGATTTCGTTCAATTGCCTCATTGAGAGAGCTTAGCATTAAGGTTTCTTAGAATAAGCATTTTTCCTAAATAACGTGCGATGCTCCGATTGGCTACGCAGGATCGCCTCAGCCAATAGTGTTTGAGCTTGCCCCTCCTTGAATTGGCGAGTTCGTCTCGCTGTAAATTCAGAGTGAGTTAGATTCAGAGCCTCGAGGAAGCAAGTTCAGCTATGCTTTGTGCTAGTTTGCGTTTCGGTCTAACTCCCTGGTAAAGTCGTTTCCAGGTTGTTTTGTGTTACGGTTACGCGCAATTCGCTATTTTCGCGTGGCCAATCCAAGCGTGTCACAACAGTTGAAGCTTTTGTAAAAAACCATCGGTCCATCAGTGACGTTTGTAATCGTTGTTACTCAATATACTCGTGTTTGTTAAGTCTTGTTTCACTCCAACAACTAACTGAACCCAAGTTAGGGTTATTAAGTGGCAGTTCCCGGCAATCCCATTGAACCGGAACTCGCAGTGGATTAATTGGGGGCCCCATTCGTGGAAGCCTCTTATCAAGTTAATCGTACAAAAAACAAAGACCCATTTAGCATCGTTATTGTAACACCTTTAATGAACAGGGTTAATCAGTTAGCAACTGCAAGTGATATTGTTTTGTAGATAGCAGTGCCTTCTGCGATTCGGAATATATTTCAATAACGTTTATATTAACAGTTAGTACCGCAAGAGCTGTGCCTCTTATGATTATAATAACTAAGATGTAGATTATACAGCCGCATTTCTACTTGTCAAAAAAGTTGTTGGAAATAATTATGCGTTCGGTAGAAAAGGTGCACCAAAATTATATATGACTGACGATAGTGTCGCAGAGGGGAAGGGAGGAGAGGCTACATGCAGTATTTCCAAAGGCCAAACTGCTACTATGTAGTTTTCACATTGGACAAGCTGTATGGAGATGGGCTTTGGGAGAAAAAACATGCAATTTTGAAAGATGATCGTCCAATCTTTTAATAGTATATTATTATATAATGACAGCCATTATTCACGAAGATGACATTTGCGCCACGCGCCTTCGGCTTGTGGCGCAAGTCACCTGAGTGAATAATGGCCATAATCGCGAATGTAATACGATATTTTATCTACTCCTATGCAATGGGAGTTTTGTGTACATATTTTCGAATTATGACATTTGTTACAACTGTTAACTTCAAAAGTCATTTAATAATAAGAATTAATTTTGTGATTGGCTACAACCTATTGAATAATGACAATAGAATTTTCTGGTTGGTTGCAACTTGCA
The DNA here is from genome assembly GCA_940337035.1 of Agriotes lineatus. Lineage (NCBI taxonomy): Eukaryota > Metazoa > Arthropoda > Insecta > Coleoptera > Elateridae > Agriotes > Agriotes lineatus. The sequence continues at coordinate 51,948,398 of OW679202.1, read as the reverse complement.
AACTATTGAATTGTGACAATAGAATTTTATGATTGGCTGCTAACTGTGAATTATGAATCATAATTCATATCCGTTATACAGGAGGAGTAGATAAAAATATATTAATCGCTTCATCGGTGGTAACAGCAGATAATGAGTTTAAGATTGCTCTTGCTGATATAGTTGCCAATAAATATCCTTATTGGCTAAATTATATAACTGTTTACTGGAATCATCGTAAAAGTTGGTGTCTCTGTTAGCGTTATACCTCAACATATGGGAACTGGACTCAGGGCCGTAACTAAGCAAAATATTACTGTAGGCAAGCCAACATTTTTGCGCCCCTCAGTACAGTAACGATAGAGGTGACATAAAATACTTATTTTAGTGACTTCTGCATTTATTTCAGTATGTATGATGTATATTGAAAACAAATAGGTGGATATTCAAAACTAAATTCAACAATTGTAATTTAAAAGTTTTAAAAATAAACTCCTAACTGTTAAAATAGTATATGCTAAGGTTAAAATATTTGGTAATTTGTAAAGGTGCATTATTTTTAAGTTTTGGTTACTATGCTTACCATTTCTGGAAAATGTTTAACCCTAAAATATAATGCAATTTTGGCAAACAGAACCAAAGTGGAGGTGCAACTAATGTACCGCGTCGAAGCATGTGTGCTGGTCAGGGATAGAATTCCAATCGGGGCAAATATTTGGAGTTCTTGCACTGGCGCGACGTATGTTTGTCAAAGCGTCCTATTTTTCGGAGTTGTTGGCATATGCGATTATTCGAAGCAATAATTAATTGTAATAAGATGAGTTGCAACAATGCGATGCTATGCGTATTCTTAACTGATGCGTCAGATGATAGCTACTGTAGAATGCACGTGTTAGTTGCTTTCATCATGTTAGTAGCTCTTTTTGGAAACTACAGCAAACGATAGATTCCAGAGGTTCTTGCTCATGATGGATGATTATATGATAATTAAGGAGAGAGAAGACATGTTGTTCCGGCTAGGGGTTCCGCGAAGATATGTGGCTCCGCCTAGTGGTTCTGCAGCGGGTAGCAGCCGAGCGGATTTACCGATTTAAAGTAAGTGCTGTAATGTGAAAGATCAGTAGACATCGGATACTTACTAATTCTATACGGGTTGCAACAATAGTTGAAGTTGAAGGTGCTAGGGGCACGGCCACCCCCGGTCAGTACAATCATTTTAATATAACACAAAAACGTGTCTAACACAAAATAAAGTATAAATAAAATTAAATAAAAAGACAAAAATATAAAACAATAATTCTAATAACGGGAGTACATATTATATTACGAATACAGCAAAACATATATTATTTCCTCATATATAAACTACCTGTAATCTGCGGCGCATGCCGAATTTAAAGTTTCGCGCGTTAGTGTGAGGTGCCCGCAGATCTTCCTGCCACGAATGCCACCTGAACTAGCATCACGCGGCGAAAACGGAAAATCGATTTGTAAGGGTGTAGTTAAACGTAGCGTTTAGCTACATTCAGAAAGCCAGTAATATACCTTCTTTATTATTAGATGAAATATACTTCTGCTCGTAGTTTTAAAAAACTCAACCAACCGGCATAATAAATAACTGTTTTTGCGATAATATCCCTATTAAAAGTAATGAAAAGTTTGTTTACAAAACCGGAAAATAGTAAACCGTTGAATAAAGCCTTGGTACTTTTACTGGTTTAACATGGCATGTAGTGTTTTATTATAAAGGTATGATGCTTGTTCGGCCTGCGTGTCTGCCTGTCTGCGTCTGTCACGTTCTTATTGTTGCCAGTCGCGCGCAGTTTGTTCGCATTACAAATCAGATTCCCTCTAGGAACACGGGTTCTTATTCCACCGAATGCGATTTTTCCCTTTCTTTGTGAATTAATGTAATTCGCATTACTAAGTGTTTTCTTTTACTATTTCAGTTTTATTAGAAACACAAACAAAATATTCGAATAAAAAACATAAAACGCAATTCTAACTAATAAGTTCACACGATTATGGTTAGCATCATATGAACACAAAACATAAATAATAATAATACTTAATAGCTATTTATGCAACAAGTGCTAAAAGTTGACGTTTATGCACGAGACATGAAAATTATGAAAAGAAGCCGAAGGCTGATGGATCTAAGTTTGAAGGGGGTACAGGCTCCGGTGTGTACAGTACCAATCCTAGAACCAACGAAAAAGTCAGTCTAGGAAAGTTTTGTAACATGTTTCAGGCTGAAGTACAAGCTATTAACGTATGCGCAAACATCAACATAGAAAAGAAGCTGCTCAATCGAGACATGCACATTCTCTCAGACAATCAGGCAGCACTGAAAGCGCTAAACGCTTTCAGTACTTCATCCAGACTGGTCAAGGTATGCAAATGCAAACTGTAAACCTTAAGCCAGGGAAATACAATAAAATTATGCTGGATCCCAGGTCACCAAGGTATTGAAGGAAACAAAAAGGCGGACAAGCACGCAAAAGAAGCAGCCCATAATGCAATGACCGTTCCAGAACCTGGTCTAAGCATTCAGAAAAACCAAGCCCGCTCAGCCATTAATGCATGGGTCAACACCGCACACCAACTAAGGTGGAGAAACTACAATCAAGCAACACACTGCAAAAGATTGCTAAAAACTCCGAATCCACAAACCACCAAAACCCTGTTGAGACTGAACAGAACTCGAATCAAGCAAGTAGTCAGTCTACTAACAGGCACTGGAGCAATCAGAGAATTTATGCACAGGATCAATATATATAGAGATTAACCTGTTTGCAGACTATGCCAAGAGGATGATGAAACAGCCTATCATATCCTCTTTGAATGCCCAGCATTAGAGCGTAAAAGACACCAACTCGATTGGAGCCTTAACTCTATTGAGAACAGCAAGCTAGTAGGGGATATTGCAAATCTAGTAAAAGATACGGATGTCGGCCTGCTAACTTGAAAACTCCCGACAGTACAAAAAGCCCAAAGGGCTGACGTGAGCATGCCAGCAAAAGGCAGTCGTGGAATCTAAATCTAAATCTAGCACGCGTTGCATACAATATTTTATCTACGACCTTAATTTTACTGTTATTACTCCATAAATATCGATTTAACAAAGGTTTGCACGACACTTCTAATTTATGTCATAATAAACAGTAGGCCTTAGCGAGCGAGCGAATGTTTGTGAAGCCAGTACTGTCAAGGGCAGTTACGAAACGTAATTATTAATACTCCACATCTGACTGTATTCATTACATAATGCTTTAATTATTTCAAAAACACTTTACCTGTAACGCAAGAAGTAACTAGAATAACTTTACAACTTCACTTCCAGTTAGAAATTGTAGTTTTATAACCTCACTTCACTTTATACCACAGATGCGCTTAAAGTAAACAGCTGATTTCTTTAACTACGCTAAACTATAAAACGTCACTTTTAGTGAAACAAGCTAGTGCTAAAAGGTCTACTTTTAGTAGTAGTCGTAGATAAAGGACTTTTCGTACCTGTCACCTAACTTTAAAAGTTTAATTTATTGGTATTTATTTTAGCTACAAGTTTTTCTTCCTTTTATTGTTGCAAATTTTTAAATATATTGTTCAAATGAGATAATTTATAAAGGGTCTCTCTACTGATATTAAGCCTGTGTGAGACACTCTGTCTTGACATATAATTTAGAAAATGATCGTTAGCATTTAATGTAATGTGTCGACCAGATTGGGAGCAATTCCCATGATTATAATTAGCATTATTTAGTGTAAAATCTTTAATATTACAAATTAATTTGTCCGTAAAATTGACCATTCCTTGATTTGTTTTTGTTTCATTAGTATGAAAGAAATATTTTTTCCCACTGCTATTTTGGCGCCCCTGGTCGCTTGCGCCTGTAGGCAGGGGCCTACTCTGCCTATACCTAGTTACGGCCCTGACTGGACTAATAACTTTTCCGAAATAAGTATCCGATTGTATAAAGATATCGTTTTAAGAAGATGCAAAGCTTACAATGTTGTTGTGCTTGTTGATTTTTCATTCACCGTTATGGAGCAATATTACATCAGATATAATGTACGAAGAAATATGCCGAATGCTAAATCGCATGGTGCAGGTCATTAATACCTTTTTAAACATATGCCTATGTTATAGTATCTACTTAAGAGTATAATATTTTGTTTTAGGATATATTTTTTAGTATATTGCCACGTATTCAACTTGGATATGCAGTTGCAATGTTACCCCAAAAAGTTGATTTTTTTAATACCTAGTTTGTAACGAAATGACACAATATAAACGGCAGTTTATTTACTGGGTAATCAAATACAGCATAATGTACCTTTATGAAGTCAGTTAATATATGAATGTCTTATACTTTATATTGTCAAGGTGACTAAGCCCATTTGGTAAGGCAAAATGTACCACGTTTCAGTTTGTATTGCCAAAATGTACCGCTGTTCGGTCACAACCAATCAGAGAGTTAGAATATCTGCCGTTGACCGAAACGTGGTGCATTGTGCCAAAATGATGTTTAGTTGTGTGAAGGGCCTGACAAAATATCAGGTATGTACTTTTAAATTGGGTTATAATATTTGACGTTTGACAAGTATTTTTAGCTAGAAGTGTATTTCTCAAACGTAAAAAAATTTAACCCAATTTAAAATTATTTACCATACATTGTGCCAGGTTAGTTTTACATAACCCAACATCACCTACTGGGAATACTTTTCCCAAAGACAATGAGCATTTGCGACACCTATACTAAGGTCTTTTTCCATGACCGGAAGTAGAAATCAGTTTCTAGGTTATAAATATTGTTGCAGAAATATCCCTTTGGATTAAAAGTGGGACTTTAGTCCCTCAAGAGGACGCTATTGAAAATAATTTTTCAAAATGCCCAACTAATTCATTGAATAAAACATAATTAAATAAAACTAAATTTACCATCACATTATGTAGACACAACAAGGCCCACAGTTGAAATTCTGTAATTATTGTTGTATCAAGTCTTCTTAATTTTTTGCACTTTTTAAAAAATACCTCAGAAAACGTAACTTGTAAATTGATAAAACCAGGTTATTGTGCTGAAGGGAGTTGGAACTTGTTGAAGGTAAGAAAGTTTGGAGAGTGATTTGTAAACGTGATAGCCAGGCCTAACTACCACTTAAAAAAATTGCAGCCTATGTCAATTCACAGATGAACACAGCGTTTGAGATTGTATTAAAAATTAAGTATCATACACTAGCTATAAATACAAAATATTGGTGTCGTGTTTTACTTATTTTAGGTGAACTGGCGACCTAGTAAATTATTTTCGACGTTCGTAAAACTATTGCCTCCGCACCCACTAATTCCCATAACAAAAATATTTATCTACAGACACCAGCACAAATATGGTATATAATTACAGCACGCTATATTTACCTACTTTATTCACCGGAAAGTGTTTTGAAACCCTAGCAACACGCCATTAAGGTGATAATGCAATAACCTGTGACGGTAATTTAAGTGTTTATTTCTGCAAAACAGGTGTTAAATAACTTACACGCACAGCACTAAACACTAACAAAGGCACTAAGCCACCTGTCTATTACAAAAAGATCAACTATAATCGATAACTGCAACCAACCCGCAGTTATAATCTGTAAGCATGTTCACGTCGCTACTTTACCTACTTTACCCGACATCACAAACCCGTCACGTCAGACAGCTAAAGCCTGGTTTTTTTAACTAGTATTGAGCGTTGTCAGTTATTTATTTTGTCTGTTGTCGTCCGAGGTCCGGTGTGTTGCTCGAGCTCGCAAGCAACACAACTGATGCCGGGCCTGCGCGATATGTTCCAACGTTTGTGATCAATTTTGAGTATTTGTCTGTATCAGTATCTTGACATATGTTTAATCTCTTAAAATATATACTCATTGAGTCATTATTCTCATTTCTTTTTCTATTGCAAAAGCTATCAGTTTCAATCCATTTTTATTCTCATTATGTTTGCTCTCGTTTCCTGTGATCAGTAGTATACCGGGTGACGATGAGACTAAAGCCATGCTTTTTTATTTATTTATAAATCGATTTGGATGAAATTGGATACGGGAATAACAAATATAATTTCTGATTCACGGATAGATATAGTTAAAATCATAGACTACTGGTTTCAACAGAAGTTCCATTAACTTGATTTTTTAAATGGATCACACTATATATTTTACTTTTTTGGAATGTACCGCTCAAATTACATACGATAGTCTTACCAATTTTTTATTTTTATAAACAATTTTTTTTTCAATTTTTACAGGGCCGTAATCGGATAAGATCTCTTCTAATTGACTCTATCACAGCTATTTCATCAATTTGATTAATAACAAATCCTTTATGTACGTTAAAAACTTGCTAAACGTGTTTTTTGACAAGAAGTCATTTTTTTAAGTGGCACCTGTCAAGTGCCATCGTGCCGTTAGGCAGAAAATGTAATTACCAATCTAACGATATGCATCATGCACTACTTGTGTTTATCTAAAACTGAAAAATGTTTAATTAATACATATTTTAAGTATTTAGCAAATTTGGCAACACTGCCATGTGTAATTTGAGTCGTAGATTCTGAAAAATATAAAATATACACGACTATCCATTTAAGAAATCAAACTTAATGACATATCTGGTGAAACCGGAAGTCGGCCATTTTGCTTATATCTGTCTGTCAATTCGATATTATGTTTAATATCTTTGTAACAAGTTTCATTTAAATCCGTTGATAAGTAAAGGGGATAGGGGCCTGGCTCTGGTCCGATTGTCACCTTGTATATCCCCTATGCCTATTTTTGCGTTTGCATCTACCATTGGTATTAATATAGCCTGATTTGGTGTACCAATTTCCATTGCATCTAATTCTTCATAGTAATAAATAGCGCTTCGAGACTTAAATTGTTATTGTTAAACAGCCCCAAGTTTTTTCTGCTCTTTGCAGTAATTCCCTAAGCTTACCACAAATCTTCCTGTAAGTTATTAATATGTCATATTTATTCAGCTTCATTATCAGGTTTTTACTACTCCCTCCTTATATAATTCATGTAGGTTACATGTTCCCGTATTTATTCTACTTGTCTCTTCCTTTTCTTTCATGTTTTGCTATCATGGATCTATTTCTCGGAAGTATGTTCGTTTTTGTAGGGGGTGCTGGTTTTTTCTTTACTAGCTGCGCTTTATTGGGATTACCGGTTTTTTAAATTCTCCTAGTTTGGAGCAATTTCTATCATTCATCTTCAATAATCATCTTCTGAAATGATGTTTTAAGCCTTCTTCCTTTTTTCTCTTCTCATTCCAATTTGTTTCTGATCTCTTCTTGGATTTGTCAATCATTTATTCGCACATTCTTTCACAAGTCGTCGCTAGTGTTCTTTACTTATGATTTTTCCTCTTACTTTTGTTTACCATAGGTTTAATTTTTTTTTTCTGTGAAGTTGCCTGCTCCGATTTTCTTGCCGATTTTATATGTACCTCAAATTCTACCTGTTTTTTAATTACATTTACCGTTTTTTCTTTTTAAATAGTTAGGTTATTAGCCATGTACATTATCTATTTTAATTGCTCCTCGCTTTTCTTTACTTTAATTGACCTTTATTACTTTTATCAAAAATTCCTCTTCGTCGTATTCGTTTTGTCTTATAATTGACCTTTAATGCTAATGATTTCCTAACTATTAAATGAAAAAATCTCTTATTAAAATAAAGAAAAAGATCTGAGCGGGTTTCTCATGCTGGTTTATGGTAATAATGTAGTACTATCCAAAAAGACGTTATAAACCTTTGTAGTAGTTGGCTTTACTGCAATGCAACCAAGGCTTCAAATCTAAGAAAACATAACAATAACCATAGTAATATTCGGATATTGTTAACTTTCGAAATATACTTAAACATCTATTTTTGAAGAAAACATTTTATAATAGACCGAATAGGTATTTGGATTGGTGATGCAGTGTAGCTTTTTACACCACAATATATGTTGGTATAGTTGAATAAATTAAAAAGTGTTGATTTTAAAGTTTTAGGTTATATTCACACAATATATACAAATAGCACTTAAGAGTGACGTCTGCGTTGTTGGCTGGTTATGGTTATGGTTAACATGATTCTATGATACTGCTTAAAAACTAAGTTGAAATTTTGTAGGCTACCTGCAAGTCTCGTGGGGGTGTCTAAATAGCCAATGAAACGTTCGGTAACTTTTGGCGTGGAAACTAAAATTTTGCGGTTTCTCACGAACCAGCGCACTGTCGGCAAAGGTTTATTGGGGTTGCAAATACGATAGCCTTTAGGGTAATAAAGTTATAAACTTAAGAAATGCATTGAACGTGCTTAAGAATAATTTTGGCGAAACTTCACAAAACCGTAAGAACATTTTGAATTTAACTGAAACGTTGCAAACTAATCGCACAAAAATACATCTATTTAATTAATCTTGAAACTAAAGTCCAACAGTATTCGTCTAAACAAATTTCAACAGCAGATGCAACATTTTTTTTTCTGTAAGGTCACCTTAGGACCAATACAATACAATTACGAAAAGAAGCCTTGGCTGAAGTTATTTATTAGGGTATTCTCTACAGCCACTCGTATTTGTAATTTTGGGACACTCTGAATAATAGCACATAAATATTGACAATAAATAAAAAATCGAAAATTTGAACAATGGCAATTGTGAGACTTAATGGAATATCGTAAGTGTATTTATTAGTTATAATACATAAAATATCAATACATTTGAAATGTTTGGTTAAAGTAAAAATGTAAAGCTTTTTATTCTGCATGAAGACTTTTTCTTCTTGTATTTCGAACAGCCTGGGTTAATATTAATAACTATAATCGATATTGAAAATGCCGAAATTGTGACGGACCAATAAAATAAAGCGGAAGATGGTAACTGGCCTACGGTATTAAATGGGTTGCTTATATTGCGTGGTCACGTTAACCTTTTGATGTACTTATAATTAACAAATATGTACTATGTTTTATATTATATAAACAACTGCACTGCTATCGCATTAGTTATATAATTGATGATTAAATATAAGTTGACTATGTATAGAATAGTTTGGCATTTAGTTAGTGTAATCTCATTGTAATCTTAATTGCAGGATTGTATGCTGGGGTAGAGAAATTTTTAGAAAATTGTTTTCTAAAGAATCCTACTGACTGCGCCAAATATTTTTAGTTCCCAGTAATAAAATCGAAATTAGTTACGATGATTTTTATGTTAACTATTAAAAATACTCGAAGCTACTTAATCGCTAAATTACCGTAACACATAGTTTTATTAAGATGGTGGTATAAATCTTGTAGTAGCAATACATTTTTCTGAATTTTCGTTTCCGTCAATCTAATAATATCAGATGTTTTACTATGGACGTCACCACACCGATTTTGAATCATTTCAGTCCACATAACGACAGATACCATTGTCACCCGGTTTAGAATTGTATTACAATTGTATGCAATACAACTATCACCATTTAAAAATATGAAGAATATTCTAATATAGGGTGATTCAACGGTTATCGTGGATGTTGATTGTCGTTATCTCACATATAATCGAAAGTCCATGAAAACATTTGTTGACAAAAGTCAGTTATAGACTTTGGCAATTGCAACAATGAAGTTTTTTTCAACCGCACAAGTAAAACCTATTCAAACTTACTACGCAAACGACCGTTCGTACTTCGATCAAACTAATTGTCCTAGTGAGTCGGGAATCCGCGGAATAGTGCGACGATTTGAAGAAACTGGATTAGTGGAAGGTGGTAAAAAGTATCTTGGTACAGCTCGTTCAAATGAAAATATTACTGCCATGAGTGTTAATGTGCGTGAGCAACCAAGAACTTCAATCCGTCACTGGGCATAAAAATTGGGCATGACCTATAGCACTATGCAATGGATTTTAACGAAGGATCTTGGTTTACATCCTTACAAAGTCCAATTAACCCAGCAAATCAAGCCGTCGGACCATTTACAACGCCACAGATTCGTTAATTGGGTTATGAAAAGAAGAAATGAAATTTCATCAAAAGTCATATTCAGCGACGAGGCCCGTTTTCACATCGGTGGATATGCAAACAAGAAAAATTGTAGAATTTGGGGCTCGGAGAACCCTTATGTGGTTTTTCAACAAGCAATGTATCCACTCAAAGTGACCGTTTTGTGCGCTTTATGGGCCAATGGCATTATTGGACTATACTTCTTTGAAGATGCCGATGGAGCTACTGTTACTGTTGTAAATTGAATTGAAATGGATGTGGATCAGCTCTGATTTTAACAATATGGCACAACATCCCATACAAGCCATGAAACAATCGCCTTATTGCATTCGAAGTTTGATGATCGCATAATTTCCAGAAACTCTGAGGTCAATTGGACCCCAAGATCTTATAATCCTACTCCTTTCATTCATTCATTCATTAACAGCACTACAGGCCACTTTGGCCTATGGCTTCAACTCTTTTCCTCCATAGTTTCCTATCTTGGATCTCTATTTTCCATTTTCTTAGCTCGCCACCCTGTAGATCCTCTTCTATTTGTCTCTTCCATGTTTTTTTCGGCCTTCCTATCTTCTGTCTTCCTTCTGGTTCTTGTTCGTATGCCCTCCGAATGGGTTCTTCTTTTCTTCTCCTCATCACATGTCCGATCCATCTTAATCTATTTTGCCTTAGTAATACGGCAATGTTAGCTTCTTTAAATTGTTCTTGTACTTCTTTGTTTGTTCTAATGCGCCATGTTTGGTCGTCCTTTATACCTCCAAAAATTCTTCGAAGTATTTTTCTTTCCCATGCCAATTGACTGTTTTCTACTGCTTTTGTTAACACCCACGTTTCACTTCCATATACTAGTATGAGTTTAATCACTGTATTATATACGTATTTTTGCTGCTCTTGGTACACTTTTGTTAGTTAATAAATAGTTTAAGGCACCTGCGCACTTCGATGCTTTCAACATTCTTATTTGGATTTCAGATTTTTGTTTTCCTTCACTATTTATTTCGACTCCTAAGTATGTCAGGCTGTTTGTTAATTTGAAGGTCAGTTTTCCATTAGTTGTTTTTATTTGTAGTTCATGACTTTCGTTTTGTTTTGTGTTGCCCATTATCATGTAGTTCGATTTCTTTATATTAATTTCCAGTCCTGCTTCTTGGTCTTTTCTTTCAAAACTCTTCACCAAACCTATAAGTTGTTGTTTTGTTCTGGACATTATGACTACATCGTCAGCAAATGCTAGTATTTGGAAGGGACCACTTAAAATTTCAGTGGATCCTACTCCTTTAGATTATTTTATGTCGTGGTATTTGAAGGATAAAGTGTATACTAATAACCCACAAACACTTCACTAGCTGAAAGACAACATTCGAGCTGCATTAGATGTCATTGATCTACTTTTATTGAGAAAAGTTATCAAAAATGTTGACGTTAGAATAACCTCCTGTTAACGAAGATATTATTTTTCATAGATAATTGCTACATATTAGACTTTCTGGTATAATAAATATTTCTGGCGTAAGTTTATAAAATGAATTTTTATTTGATGAAAGAGCCACGCTAACTGTTGGATTATTTACAGAAAGGTAAGTACTACCTTAATTGAGTTACTGAAGCTAAATTCCTGAATTTCTTTTACAAGTAAGTTATAAGTTTACAGAATTCAAACTCTACTAGTGAGGTTTAACTCTGAAATGAAAAGAATGCAACACGCGCGAAATTTGAATATGCTACTTAACCTAACTAACTTGACTTAAATAACATGGCTCATAATTTTGATAGTAAACCACAGGCAGGCATATACCTATATTACATTATCTGAAAGCTCAAATATATCATTTCATCATGACTTGCGATAATGGCATCAGAATGGTCTAATTCAACACTATGTAGGTTATGAAGTAAAACGAATCATCTAAGTTGGTACCTGCAGAAGCCTAGAAACGCAGTGCGAAAATAGTACGGGTTTAAAGAGATTCCCTGTGCGATCAGTAAGTATTTCAATTTTAATCTTCATAGATTAGCAAGTAATTGTAATAGCGATATTTTCAAGTTAAATTAGTTTGAACTTCATATGGCCACCTTTGCCGTTTTGCTGTGTATGACTTGCCAGCTAATAATAGTTAGCTTCAGACATTCAGTGATTTGATCATGACAAGTACATCATCGTGTGCTCATCCTACTTGTTGGCGGATATTTATTAGCTGCTAGTTTTTGTGTGTGGGTGTATGTCATGCATTACTGACAATGTATAATTTTTTTTATGTGATAATGTAATTCTGGAAGCGATAATTTTACTATAATAATAGTTCTATACAGTGCGCACCAAAAGTATGGAACATACCAAATAAAACTGAAATAAATGTTTTTTTTGTAAAAATCCCGAAACACGTCAATTTTCTTGTTTAAAAATACACATTGGAATGTCAAAATCATTTTCCGAAATTAATTTGTTTGTAAGTGATGACGTCATCAGTATTTTTTTTAAAAGTCAACCCCCATTTTTTTGAGTTTTTGATAGATCATTCAATTGTTTAAATGCCAGTATAAAAATGTTGATACCTTACATAAGAAAATTTTCGAGAAATAAATTATTTAATGTTTCATAAACGCCTTTATTGAAAACCACAATAAACAATGAATACACAGAAGATGTAAAAGCAACTGCAGGTATCAAAGTAAATGTTCAAAATTCCATCCATTCACTTCTTGACAATAAGCAAGTCTATCCACATATTCTCTTAAGACATTATGGATAACATCTTCAGTAATTCTTTGAATTTCCTGTCGAATACGATTTTTCAGATCTTCGATGTCTTGCGGTCTAGTAGAATATACTTTTGATTTTAAATAGCCCCATAAAAATAATCGAGGGGTGTAAGGTCAGGCGATCTAGCTGGCCACTCTAGTGGTCCTCTTCTACCGATCCACCTTGCAGGAAAGCAAGTAAACGATGTGTCGACAACTAACATTTCTGAATAATTGACAACTTGTGGGCATTTGTTTAGATTGCGGGCATTTGTTTCTTGTTACCTTTGATTCTCTTTTCTCGATACTGATACCATTAAACATCATGTTTCAACATTTGTTAAGAATGTGTTTATTAAACATGAAATAATTTATTTCTCGAAAATTTTCTTATGTAAGGTATCAACATTTTTATACTGTCATTTAAACAATTGAATGATCTATCAAAAACTCAAAAAAATGGGGGTTGACATTTAAAAAAAATACTGATGACGTCATCACTTACAAAAAAATGAATTTCGGAAAATGATTTTGACATTCCAATGTGTATTTTTAAACAAGAGAATTGACGTGTTTCGGGATTTTTACAAAAAAACATTTATTTCAGTTTTATTTGGTATGTTCCATACTTTTGGTGCCCACTGTATATTCCTTATAATTTTGTGTGTTCTTGATCATGTTGCAAGTACGTTACGCTATGTGCACATTTCCTTAACCCTCTGCATGTTATTTGGTCTATTATGTTTGGTAATCATTACAATCCTCACAGGAGAATCTCTCACCTCACCATTAAATGGTTACTAGCATTAGGGGAATCTACACTTCCTCCGCAGATGTCCACGCGTTCTCTGCTATTCTTCGCAAATGATTACCTCTCCGGGGTACGTTACCGTAATTATAATTTTGAGATCTCGAATCTATCTTTTTCGTGTTGGAACTAGTACCATTTATTATTGTTATTGTATCAAATGACATTTTGTGGACTCCATAGATTAACTATATTTTATATCGTATCAGTACCACACTTGAAGAGCAAGAGCATGTTGCAATCAATAAGCAGATGCAATGTAATATCTAGAAGTCATTAAGTATCTTAATGGTCACTCAAACATTGAGTGGTATATACAAATCACTAATTTATAAATTGAGCAGTTGCAGAGAAGAAACCCTATCTTCAATATTTGTCTTAAGTTCAAATTTGATAAGACTCGGCAGCGATGGAGTCAAGCGTAACTGTTGCGGTTCACAAAACCAGAACCGTCACACTTTATGAACACCGGGGGTATAAATTATTCTCTTGTTGACACTTCAAATCATTACAAATATATTTTACAAGTGTTAAAGATGTTCCAAATGTACGAGGTTACTGTACCAACTCTATTTCTTCTTCCTGTAGAGATGATTGCGCTTATTCTTCGGTAAGTCTCAATTATTATACTCGTACAATTACATTTTCTGCACAAATAATATCCATGAATAACTAATTATTTATTTATTACAGATACCTTCATCCGGACTGTCTCCTTACTACTGCATTCAGCAACAGGTATTTCATGAAAATATGCAGAGGCAGTCCAATTCTTAGGAATAGAATTCAAATGCAGATGAAAGATAAAAAGGCTCTAGAGCAAACAGCCATAATAAATAGAACAAAGGGATTTATATTTCGCGCCATCGACGATGCAAGCTATCCGGGTCGAATGGAAACAAGACTCATCTACAGAAGATACAAGGAAAAGCATTTTCTATTGCTTCAAATACTGACAAAGCAAACGGCACAGGAAAGATTCGACGACAGCGAAAGGTTAGAGTAGACCCATGTACGAGTAAATGTTATAGATGTTAGTGTGAATGAGCTTGATTTCTTTGACTGATCATTGATATATATGTTTATAATGTCTGATAGTATATTTTATAATTTGTATTTCTAAGTTTGTATTTATAAATCAATGCGGTGCTACGGTTTCTGCTAAGTTACTCTTCTTATCAATATGGAGATTGCTTTGTACAATAAACATTTACACAGACAGTTAGGAGATTTCGAACTTGATACAAAACTAATAACTAATACAAAAGCACAACGGCACGAGTGGAAATTCAAGCACAAGAGGAAGCCACCAGCTAGAAGATAAATAAACTAAATTAGCAAGTAACTATCTGATTAAAATAATAATTTAAATTTACGTTACCGAAAATGTTAGGCTCGCTTACTTCGTAAAATACTTGAAATGCTCCAACTCCCACCATATGGTTTCAAAATTGCAAAAACATTCAAATATATTGTACTTTACTAAACTATTTAAGTGCAATTTTAAGAATATCTGGTAGGATTTCTGTCGCTGCTAGGTGTCAGCTTTAACTGTTGGGAATCCCTCAATTTATCTGGAAGACATCTAGTTAATCGTCGTTATTAAGCAATCGCATTCTATTCGAATACAGCTTTGCATAGCAGTCCCTTGTCATCCGAATTAGCTCTTCTATATTCTAAAAGTTTGTTTATTATGTTTGAACCCATATATTAGCTTCTTTCTCGTGCCGAGTTCCTTGAATATCCCCTCAATCTGTGTTAATATACTCTACCTCATTTATCTATTGATAGGTGCCTATTTCTTTCTTTTAAATATTTTGTTTTTGCTAAGAGTGTACACTTATACCAGCTTATTGTCAGGACACTTCACATGATAAGATCTGTTGTAGGTATTTTCAAGCCTTCTTTATTTGTATCTTTTGTTCCACTGAGTTTATGTGCTCTTTCCTGTTATTTATTTATTATTATGTCCGGCCTTACTAGTCCACGAAATGAATAAAATTCGCTTTCGTTTTCTTTCCTGACGTGTTTGATACCATATTACTGTTGCTGGTAATATAAAATATGTTTCGTTCTTATGAATACTGTATTGTACTCTAGCCTCATCTATCTGATTCCTTATCTTTCTTGTACAGAGTATTTATTATAAACATTCCAGCATCATATTTAGTTAAAATATTTTTTCCTTTGGTCAAGAGTTTTACTGTGTTTTATTTGAATTCAGCCAAATTGTAAGGCTACTACCGACATCTTTTCCGCACTCATAATCACTTTGCAGAGTCGTGCGTGAGCGGTTATTCAGATTTCGCTTGGCGCATGTCACACTTAGTTAAAAGTTTTGCCACTGGCCAATAGAGGCCGCCCGAGATTGTTATGAAATTTTTCGTTTATCACTAACGTCGTATTTTAATAAAATCTTAGCGACGCTTAGACTGCAATCTGGTAACTACTGGCGGGTAGTCAGGGACAGAAATTTCATCGAGAAAATGGTGTCGCTGTAGGTGTTGCTGGCAGTTGCCCTGAAAAGATTTTCGATGTCTGTGAACAAGAAGGCAGATATCATTATTAAAAAAGATAGTAAAGGACGTCGTCGGTTTTTATCATAGTAGGGGAACAAAACCGCTGGAAGCAGTTTTAAACTTTGTTTCACTTCGCACCAGCTACTCAACGAGTTAAGACGTTGTTTTTTGTCGCCCCGGATCGTGATTTGGGGCGGCTTTTCATTATACCGTGGTGCAAAAAATTGCTGGAGTGCCTTAAACTCTTTGTTGTTCCTTGAGCTAAAGCAGTTTTTAAGTGGAGCTTTTCGTTTTTCATTGTGCTTTGTGCCCTTTGAGGATATTCGTACCAGTTGATGACCAAGTTGTAAATGGAGGTTCCGGTGTGTCGAGCTGTTATGTTGAAGCCAAGCTATTCTGTATGGAAAAAAGGCGTACCATGTCGTATCAGACAGCTCATAATCTTTTTTCGGACGTTTGGACGTCGCCAAATACCCCATTATTGAAAGGAAGCACATGTGAGTTTCTTGCCGTCGCTTATGCGGGTATATCAAATAGCTAGCTCCTTCGTAGCGCTTGTTTAAATAAGGGCGAACCTGCAATGTGTGTTCGCAATGGCCAAATATGGAGTGACAGCAATCCCTTGTCCTAGAACAACCCCTGTTAAAAGCAATTTTTTTTAAGCACAAGGTATTCTCCTGTAATTTATTTAGTACAGGTGTTTATCAAAGTGCGAAGATCTCAGTGTGTGTGTGTGTAAACCAAGTAACGTTTATTTGATTAACTACAAACTTTAGCTTAACGTCATTCGGTGCTGTTTTGTTATTAATTACAATGTATTTTTGTAATAGATATACGATTGACTGCATGTGCCCTAGTATAGATTGCTAGGTTACACATATATGTTTTAATAAATAAACAATTGTCTTTCATGTTTGAAACTGAAACCTCGTGTTTTATTTCTCCGAATACGATTCATATATTGATGCAGTTAGTTAAGCCAATCTAACCACTAACTCGGTAGTACAATCGAGGTTTAGTGTTTTACGTTTGGCACATAAAGTTTACCATTTTACCTTTTGTTTGTTTTTTATTGAACTGTTTACTTGTATTTTATGGTTTGCAACTGGTTTTATGTATTGTGTAACTGTAGTTATATTGTAGATTGCCTGTTTAACATTTCCTATCATTTTGAAGTAGCCTAAACAACCTCATTTGTAATATTTAGAGTTTAGTTAAGTAACAGTGTCGACTACATAAGCAATGAGGAACCGCGCCCTTGAGGCGCTTTGCATTTAAAAGTTTTGTTAAACCTTGGAGTAGTAAATTGTTGAAAAATTGTAAAAGGAAAGTTGCACTTTAATAGTTGGAACAATTAGGTATTTAATTGAAAAAAGCGTAAGTATTTATTTTACACTAGACCCACTCCGCTTCGTCCGTGGACGGAGTAGAGTTTTCTAACTATGGGTTGAATTTTTTATGCGAGCGCTCTAGTATTTTCTTATTTTGTCTATCCCGAAATAGGAAGGAGCTTTACGAGTACTAGAAACCTCCCCTCCGCGCCAGCTAACTGTGGACTATCGGAAGCTTTCACACCGCTGCCTCCCAAGACAACTCAGTCATGTGGTAACTGTAGTCCGATTTTGTTATTTTTTAAGAAGTTCAAAGTAATTGCACTTTTACATGCCCGAATAGCATTTGAGCGAATGTTTGTGTTTTACGTTGATATTGTTATTGAAAGCGTTAATATCTATTGTTCTTCTATGGGTCCCATCAGTATTTGTTTTAGTTCTATGTCCATGTCTCACTTGATGTTATCTATGTGAAGTATGTGACTTGTTGACAGAGCTCTTTTGCATAGCACTGAATACTTCATTTAGTTGTTCGTAAAGTAATAAATAACTTGAACGCAAGTTTTCTTTCTTCTTAGGGAAGATGCAATATTTCCTCCGGTTTTAAATTTTAAAAGTCTAGTTGACTCAATTAATGTTTTCCCATTTGATCCTTTAATGACATGTTCTTATTATTACTGACCACGATAGTTCCAGCTGGAGACTAATCAAAATGCAGAAGTTGCTGTTATTCCATCTTCATTTTAGAAGCGAAACAGTGAAATAGTTCAACTAATTAGTCATGTGTATTATCAGCAACATCAATAATTAACGCTTGCAGGAACTAAATTATCTCAAATGAAATTAAATCCGAAATTATACTGATTAAAATGGTATATAGTACAGTTACTTCCCCTAACGTAATCATTCGTCTTACTCCCCTTCGTTATTCACCGGTTAATAGTAAGCACAAGAATTTTGCAAAGCCAAACTAGTTTATGCCTATCATAAGTTTCTGTAGCGTGAAAATCTGTGGCTTTAAACGGTTTCAGCTACATCTCGTTTTACGAAATTATGAAGCACCTAAATGGGCTGAAATTGGGGGTAATTGCGCTTGCATGAGACGTGATTCCATTAACACATTTTGGTGGTTTACATCACATATTAAGCGGAGCGAAATTTAATTTTCGCCGGGGCATGTTTATCGCTGTATCAGAAACTTTAGGAAATAAGAACCGCGATTTTTATTTCTCCAATTTTGAGTAGTCGCCTGTGGGAGAATGCAAGTAGATTGCCGCTAAAACCGCCCTATTTATTTTTACACTTAAAAGTTTTATAACTACTTCGAATATTATGCCTTTTTAATATTTTATGAGGTTTCCCGCCGCGAGGAATATAAAATTTAAAACTAGTTTGGTTTTTCTATTATATGCTAAATTTCCAAAGTTGTAGACGACACGTTCACGAAATGTGGAACTGAAAGCATTCTGTCGCTGCTGTAAATGGATATTGAAGTATTTTACATGTAAGCCCAGGCTCGTTTAAAGTAATCGCCTCGTGTTCGGCTTTAATTATGAAAGTGGATCGAAAATCGCGAGAAACTTTCCTCTATTACTAAAATCGAGGAAACTAAAGCGCAACTTTCTGACAACTGCATTATTTGCATCAAAAATGCCTGGATCGCTATGGGAATTCTCTTTGTTTGCGCTCTTTGTTCGGGTGTAGTCGGGAGTTCCAGAAATCGAATTGTCAGCAAACTGTCATAGATTAGCTATCGACTTTATAACATGAATAATTTTAATACGCGAATTTAAATTACGTAATAATTTCGAAATTAAATAGCTTCGTTGTTCCCCAGTGGAAAATTAAGATTAAGCGATAAATGTAAATTATACCTCCTTAATGAGCAGTTTCATTAACCCTTTTCCCACTATTTAAAGGGTGGAAACGCGGTGGAAAACATCCATATCAATAACGCGATGAAGTGTTGAACGATATTGAATGGCCATTGATCAAACAACATTAGCCGATTATTAGGTCAGCAACTAAATAAATTTGTTTTATTAGTAAAAGAACACATATTGCAGTGAAATAATGGATATATGATGTTGTGCTCATTTAGCTGCTGTCTAAAATAACAAAAAGAATAATGGTACAGATTGGTAAATACGTCAAGACGATGACTGAAAATATTTTAAAAAAAAATTCATAATAATTTGACTTTGTTAAAATTTTAAATGTAATGTAGGAGATTATTAAGTCAAAGTTATTTAATAAGCATGATTTTTAATGATAAATAAAAATCATTTTGTCGTAAAACATACATTATTATAAAGTTGAAAAAACGTTAAATTGTTAATTAAATGTTTCGCCAAATATATTGGCTTCTTCAGTAATTGAATTAAAACATTACAATTTAAAAATTTATTACAATCTGAAAATAGAAAAATAGGATTAGCGCACAAATTAGGTTTTCCTTTAAATGTTTACTTACGTGATTAGAGGTATAAAATTTTTGGAAACTCGTTCACGACATTTTTCAAAGTTTTTTAAATTAATAATAAATGAAGGAAGGTTTTATTAATGATAATCCATACTTGAAAGTAATTAAACAGAAAGTTTAGCTATTCTGAAAGCGAGAATGCAAATGAATTTGATAAAGGGGGCTTGCAAGGGCATTCATATATTTATGTTATCAATTAATGCGCAAAACTGTATACAGTTTGGAAATGCAGGTGCCATGGGCAGGGCAATATTAAGTTATTATTTGATTTAATTGAAAAGTTAGTTTAAATAATAATTGCATAAAATATATGAGTAAAGTATTTAGTAAAAAATTTATTTAAATAAATTATGATAAATAGACCTGAGGTTATCTATATCAGTTTTATAATTAATTGCATTATGGCTTTTTTGTATTTCAATCATCTCCAAGCATAGAGGTTAGGTTATTCTCTCTATGTAAGATCTTGGGTGTATTCAAGTTAAATTTATTTAGAGATTCATTGGCGTGGCCAGTTAAAGCTGTTTTTTTATTAGAAGGAGATAAATTATTAATTTTAATTGAGTATTTGTGCTGGTTAATTCTGTTCTTTAATAACTGTTTTGTTTGCAACTCCATCTACATAGGGCAAACAAAACAGTTATTAAAGAACAGAATTAACCAGCACAAATACTCAATTAAAATTAATAATTTATCTCCTAATAAAAAAAAACAGCTTTGACTGACCACGCCAATGAATCTCTTAATAAATTTAACTTCAATATACCCAAGATCATACATAGAGAGAATAACCTAAAAAAACGTCTATGCTTGGATATGACTGAAATACAAAAAAGCCGTAATGCAATTAATTATAGAACTGATATAGATAACCTCAGTTCTATTTATCATAATTTATTTAAATAAATTTTGTTTACATAAACTAAATACTTTACTCATATATTTTTATGCAATTATTATTAAAAATAAATTATCAATTAAATAAAATATTAACTTAATACTGCCCTGCCCATGGCACCTGCATTTCCAAACTTTATTCAGTTTTGCGCATTGATTGATAACATACATAT
Organism: Agriotes lineatus; assembly: GCA_940337035.1. Lineage (NCBI taxonomy): Eukaryota > Metazoa > Arthropoda > Insecta > Coleoptera > Elateridae > Agriotes > Agriotes lineatus. The sequence continues at coordinate 51,927,442 of OW679202.1, read as the reverse complement.
GTGATCGCCCTTGCAAGCCCCTTTTATCAAATTAATTTGCATTCTCGCTTTCAGAATAGATAAGGTTTCTGTTTAATTACTTTCAAGTATGGATTATCATGAATAATACCTTCCTTCATTTATTAATAATTTAAAAAAATATATACTTCTAGTCACGTAAGTAAACATTTAAAGGAAAACTTAATTTGTTCGCTATTCCTATTTTTCTATTTTCAGAATGTAATAAATTTCTAAAGTGTAATGTTTTAATTAAATTACTGAAGAAGCCAACATATTTGGCGAAACGTTTAATTAACCATTTAAAAAATTTTCAATTTTATGATAAAGTATGTTTTACTCCAAAATGATTTTTATTTGTCGTTAAAAATCATGCTTATTAAATAACTTTGACCTAATAATCTCCTAAATTACATTTCAGTATTATGTATAATTAGTTAGAAGTATATCTTTCTTGTTGAGAATTTTTAAACTTGCGATGTAATACGAGGGTTATACATAAAATTTCTCCCATCTGATCCATACAATTCTATAACATCATCACCATCATCATCATCAAGGGCTCTACAACCCGTCTTGGGTCTTGGCCTCGTCAAGTAGTTGTTTCCATCTGTCTCTATCTTGGGCTACGGCTTTCCAGTTTCGTATTCCCATGCTCTTCAGGTCCTTTTCCACTGCATCCAACCATACAATTCTATATAAAAAACTAATTTACGTTGCTACACGAGGAATGTCTATAAATTAAATAAATCCTTAATAATACTTACCGAAATGCTTTACAAAAACAAAACACTGTGATTCAGGTATTGTCTTGCAGTGCTACAAAATTTTGCCAGCTAGTCCCTAAGCAACTGGATAGAGACGTTCCAAACCAGAAGAACTACAACTGTTGTGTCAATCGCTAAAGCACATATTTCCCATAAAGCAATAAATAAAATTCAGAAATTACTGTAACCCAGTGCGTAGTTACACTATATGTTGCTAAATTTTAAATAAGGAACAATTGATAACAAAGCCTTTAAAGTCAAATAAGTTAGTTCTGAATAAATAAGTGCAATGCCGGGAAAGCATGTTTTGAAATTCATAAAAACAATTAGTAAATGATTCTAAAGCTAGCAGAAAGCTTGATATTAAAAACTTGCACATAAAATCAAATGTTTTCTTATTGGAAAAATACAACATTTCTGCCTTTAAAGCGAAATTCAATAGTTAAAAGCTTGCAACTTAGTTAAAATCAATACAAAAGTATTTGGAACAAAGCAGCTGTACTCTTAACTAGAGCATAAGTACAACAAACACTAGTAATAGAAAGTTTTATTTGCGTTCGAATGTCATAACATTGCATTTATGTGCGGGTATAAACAATTAGTGTGTACGGGAGTTTATTAGTGAATTAACAATACTTTCGGGCTGCATATATGCTGGTCTAGTAGCACGAGCAGTTTGTGAAGCACATGGAAGGCTTACACGATACCGTTGCAGCACGAGCAGATCACAGAATACCTGGAGGTCACGACAGCATCCTTCCGAAGTACCTGCAGGTCCGCACGAGTCGTTCGGCAGCCATAGACTAGTTTTCGAGCAATTTACAAAGTGGTAAAGAGAGCAGGCAACACAAACAAAGCTGTGGTGAAGATGTCGGTGTACCCTATAAACAAACAAAACCGTAAGAAGCGAGAAGATGAGGTATTTGTTAAGTTTTACCTTGCATAGCTGAAATTAATTCAAATTCAAACAAAGTGGGGCAGTTATACAAATGCTAAAGTTACATTTGTAAGTAAAATTAAGTCAAAGAAGAGGTAGTGTAGCATTCATTTGTCCTGTGTAATTTATATCTAGGAAATGTTCCTCATCCGCGGCCTGGGAAGGCTCCCACTGGGGACTAGCAGCACTACAAGAGGTACTGAATATAATGTCCCGCTACACCTTGATTTTATCGCTTATAGTAAAGCCTTCGACTCGGTTGAACTCTGGGGCATATTTAACGAAAGGAAGGAGGACAGGGAGCTACTATCCTTCAGAAATTCTTTACACTTGTATTTTAACAGTAACTAAAACATTACAATCGCATTTAAACTTTCTCCGCTTCGCGGATGACATTATGATGATCAGTAATAGCGCAGTAGAACTACAGAACTATATGATTAAACTGGGCAAGTAGAATCAAATGACTGAATTTTGTTTGAAGAAATTCGCATTAAGCAATTCTTGATTAAAACAAGAACATCTAATACACACTAAAGTAGAGATTGTTAAATATAAAAATGGTTTGATGAAATTAGAATATACAATACGTTTTTGATTACATGTCTTTCGCTTCCAGTGATAGAAATATTTGTTGCAATAACTAAAATAACACTTTATAAAGGGTTTAATAAACAATGACTTCAAAAAAATATAATATGCAGGATAGTTCTATTTTTAGCAGAAATTTAACAACTGTAAACATGTTTTAGTAGCTATGAAGGTATATTATGATCATCTTTATTTTTACAGACAATTCCCAGCACTTTGACATAACATACCTATTCAATAATTTTTAATTAAAACTTCAGTTTGAATTTATTACATTTTCGGGAAAAATCATGCGTGAACACTTATCCGCCAGTTATTAAAGCCAGTTCTTGCCAAAATAAGTTAACCAAATGCAAAAAGTGTTTTGCTGTTAAATGGCATTGCAGGAACATATATCAACGTCATCAGTCATTTACACCCTTGTTGATTGTGTCTAATATGTAAAGGACAAATTAATAATAATTGATTAAAGGATTTAATTAGTTAGATATAGCTAGGTCCGTTTTCTTCACAAGAACTTTGAAAAACCCCCTAGACTTGGGAACTAGAAAATGAATACGAGTATTTAATAATAATTAACTTTATTATACTTCTGATACAGAAAGTACGCGCATACATACTGTTCAGTCAATTTAGATAGTGCCGGTATCACTACTTTTTTATACACCCGGAAAAGAGGTTGGCAATTCGTTGATCACATGCGCAAAGCTTTTAGGCGAGGAGTGCGGAATGAATCAACTAACTTTAACAGACAACTTGTGCGTATTAGAATATCAACGTTCGTGTTGTGTAGCAGTCATTTTAGCAATGTTAACGGCATTCAGAGGCAATTTCGACGTGTTTGGATTCGCCAGACACAGCCTACAAATCTGAAATTCCGTTTCCCGTCCCGTTGGTGTGTAGTGGAATTCCATTTCCACCTCTATATAAACGCTCTACGTCACCGCGGGCCTTCTAAAATGTTTTCCATTGAAGCACATTACTGACGGGTATTCAAAAGGTCTTTACGTCCTGGGCGGCTATGGAAATTCAAACGTATGAATAATATGTTGTTGGCACTGTAAGTCTATGTTAAATTCTAGGTTAGCAGGTCAGGTTTTGCGTCATTCTGTGTCAAAACTGACGGAAAACCTAACCTAATAACCTTCAATTTGACATACGTCACTTAATGAGATATTCCTTAATTACTGCACCACACGATAATATTGAACAAAAGTGGATTATTGTACATCATGGTAAGGAGAAATTACGGATTTAATTAATTCATGTATTATTGATGGTATCTTTCTACAGTGCTGAAAGGATGCCGTAGTCAAACCAATACCTACCGAAAAATAAACAACCATTAGAATTTAAAGATGTGATGCCGATAAGCTTACTTTCTGTACTGTAAAAGGTCATGGAGAAGCTCATGAATAAACAGATTGCTGACTATGTTGATAGTAATGATATTTTACCTGCAGTACAATCTGGGTTTAAGTTGGGTTATAGCTGTACAACCGCTCAGCTAAATGCCACTGACGATATTCTTACTACTGCTGATAAAGTCAAATTACTGTTTTGGTTCTTTTGGACTTTAGTAGAGCCTTCGATACCGTTAATCAGGAGACGTTGCTTACAATTTTAAGATTTATCAGTCTTGGGGCAAATGCTATTGCTTTAATTGCGAGCTACTTAACTGGTCGAACGCAGATTGTACAATTGGGGAATACTTGCTCTGAAACATTACACATAACGTAAGAGGTTCCCCAGGGTTCCACTTTAGGGCCTTTGTTGTACTCAATATATACGTCGACTTTCATGAAGAATATAAAGTTTTGCAAAACACATATATACGCTGATGACACTCAACTATACTACTCCTTTAACATGCCTGATCTTGATGAAGCAATAAATAAAATAAGTTGAAATTTTCAGTATATCTGTGAGGCTTCCAGACAACATTCCCTGAGAATTGATCCAGAAAAATCATCTGTCTTACTGTTTGGTAATAAAAATGTCTGCAGTCTTTTGGCTAATTCTGTAAATCTTCATATTGATCATGTCAGAATACCTGTGGTAGATAAACTAAAACGTTGTGGTCTTATTTTAGATAACACTTTCCGTTACAGGGATCAGATAACGAAATACATTTCTCAGGGATATGTGCATCTTATTAAACTATACCATCATAGGTCATATTTAAACATCACAATTAAGAAAATACTGTGTGAAGCGTTTGTGCTTTCCCAATTTAATTACCGCGTTCCAGTCTACCACCCAGATATTGATAAGGCGACTGCTGACAAAATTGAGAAAGTTCAAAATACGTGTCTTCGCTTCATCTATGGCATAAGAAAATTCGAGAACATATTACATAAACTAAAGGATGCCAGCTGGTTAACTATACATAATCAAAGGCAACTTTAATGTTCAAATCTTTTCTATCAAATTTTAAATAATAACTGTCCGCCGTATTTATACAACAAAATCACATTTAGGAACGACGTACATAATCTTAATTCTCGATTCCGAGGCCTAATTTCATCCCACAGCACTCTACTGCCCGTTTTGAAAGATCTTTCTCTTATCAAATATATCATATTGTTACGTTTTACGTTCTGGGCTATTTAAAAATTATACGACGCTTCTTGGACATAGCACTTATTTACAACGATTTATCTTAACTATTTACAAAGCAACTATTAAGGCGGAACACAAATTATTTACAAACTAATCAGGAACTATTTCTAACAACAGATATACTTTATTTATTTATACACGACTTAACATTAATGCTTTATATGGTTATATTTATTTGTTATTCGCCCGTTATTTATCTCACTAGAGTTATGTACACACGGGTTTATTTATATTGCAGTTTATGCGCTTCGAGTTTGGATGAGAACTGCCCGCTATTCCTGCGGGCGCGTATTTATATTGCCGGATAGTTCCTTCTGGAAAACGTCTCGAGTTTGCTTCACCTTTCTGGCAACTCTGACGTGTCACGCGTATTAATCACCGAGGCCGCTGACTCATTCGTCGCACCTGGCTCCAAGGTCGTTTCTCGAATATTCCGGCCACTGAGTGACGCGTCTGCAACGGCCTGATCCCAAGGTAAATACAATATTTACAATAACATATTAAAGGATTACATAACTCTTAATTATTCGCATTTCAAATACAAAATGCGTTATGACTTATTCTGCAATCAGTTAGACAATTAAATATTTGAATAATGTGTTTGTTAACTTTCTTTGATTGTACTAGGATTAATATATTATATATAACTTGCCTTCCCATTTTGCATATATATATATATTTGATACGATTTTAGTGAAATTATTTGTACGTCTGAACGTGAACGCAGTCGCGCTCGGACGTGTATTTTATTTTCGAGCGATATCAGTGACCGCAGCTGAAGCAATCTCAAGTTGTGACCCTAGTTCAACCAGTGATAAACAATATAAACCACAGTGATCAGCTGTTAAAGTGTAAATAACTCGGCCCATTAGGGACAACAATGGACTAAACAAATAAAGCCACGACAACAATGGATCAAACAAGTAAAGCCAGCGACGTCAAAAGATATACGTGGAACTCTGAAGACTGAATTAAAAATAATCCTTACTACCCCCTCACAAACCAACAAGTTGCTAACAACAATGCCCCAACAAACAGTGAAAACAACAATCAAACAACACCAAAAATTAAAATTCCACCGATATTTATTCACAACGTAAACAACCACAAAGAAATAATATCCGACATAAAAAACATCACTGAAGAACGTGAATTTACAACTTCATACAGTAGTCAGTACCTAAAAGTAAGCCTAACAAATCACGATGATTACCGTAAACTCACCAAATTTTACATGAATAACCAAGTAGAATTTCATACCTTCCTTATGAAAAACGATTGTCAGTTGTCATTAAGAATGTACCAATCTCCTTAAGCAATACAAAAATTAAAGAGGAACTGCTCTTGAAAAAGTTGCCTATAATAAGCGTAAAGCGGTTATTAAATAAAGACAAGAAACCAATTCCAATCTGTGCAGTAATTCTATCGGCGTATGATTCAGCTACCGAAATCTATAATATTAAATCTCTGTGTTATTAAATAGTCTCTGTAGAGCCCAGGAAAAAAACGACAACATTCCGCAATATCATAAGTGCCGGAGGTTCGGCCATTCGAAGAACTACTGTGCAGCAAAGCCACGATGTGTGAAATGTAATAAAGACCATCCTCCTAATGCCTGCAACAAAACACCAGAAGAATCCCCTATTTGTGTCAACTGCTTTGGAGATCACCCAGCCAGTTATAAACGATGTCCTCACCATCAAGAACTCTTAAAACAACGATATCCCATTAGAAATTCTAGATCAGCACCCCAACGAGCATATACATTATCAAACACTCCCAACAGCATTCCCTATAGCCAAGCCGCTAACCCAAAACCTAGCCCTGAAGTAACTAATAATCCCAACTTGGAACAATCACCTCTCATGGATTCCATACTGAAATTCATCCAACAACTTATAATACCACATTTAACTCAAATTAAATCCTTTATTACAACACATATTATACCTCATATTTTCAATGTATAACTCCCGCAATAATATTCAAAATATAACAATCCTGAACTGGAACGCCAATGGAGTTAAACCCCAAAGATCGGTTCTCATGTCGTTCCTGGCCAGATACAACGTCTACATCGTGTGTTTAACTGAGACTCTCTTATCGCAGGGCGAAAATTTTAAAATCAGCGGTTATCATGTCTTCCGCAATGATAGGCTAGCTCCCACAGCATGGAGAGAAGTAGCAATTATTATCAGGAAACAATTATCTCAGACAAAAATGGTATCGAAAATATCTCGGTAACTATCAAGATTACTAACAACAAACAACTACAGATCACTACCGCTTACAAACAACCGAATAAAACTCTCAACGAGGCAGATATCACCCAATTATTCCACAAGACACTACATCACTGATAATCAGAGATCTAAACAGCAAATGCACCTTCTGGGGTTGTCGTGCAAATAACCCCAACGGAAACAAGTTAAATGATATCTCAGTGAAACATCAATTACAAGTTGCGGCGCCCGGCGAATTCACATATTACCCCTATCGATCTGATCATCAACCAGATATCCTAGATATTATTGTATCCAAAAACTTAATCCACCCATCCAACAAACAGTAATCTTGCAACTTGATTCTGATCATCTCCCCTGTCTTAATAGACATTTACCTCTACACCATATAATGTTCCCCCACCACCACGGCTAATTAAAGGACGCGTAGATTGGGAAAAATATCAAAAACAATTCGATTCTCTTCTTTTCAACTCTAGCAACATAAAAAGATAGGCAGGACATCGACGCTAGTATAGATAACCTGACTGAATCGATTAAGAAGCAATCGAACATTCAACGAGACCACTTACAACCCAAATCAAGTGCAATTACAACATTCCACCGACATATATAGTAGAACTGATTAAACAAAAAAGCAAAGTTCGAAAAGAATAGCAAACAACAAGGGAACCACATCTTAAAATATGCTAAACAACTTGTCACATACTAAAAAACGAGAAATTGAGAAATATCGAATATATAATTACAATAAACACCTCGAAAGCCTAGAACCTAACAGCACTGAGCTATGGAAAGCTGCCAAGACCTTAACACGACAAACCGATATTATGCCTAGCCCTAAAAAGCCAAAAACTTACTATGACTCAGACGAAGACAAATGTAATTATTTCGCAAAGGCACCTTCAAACAGTGTTTACTCCGACAATACATGATGAGAAACCGGTCGACCGCACGCATAATAATGCCTACATTGAAACACATGCACCTATAGTTGACGATTTCGATCAGCCAACATCTCTAAAAGAAATAGAAACCTATATTAAAGCTTTACCGATTAAGAAAGCACCAAGCCACGATCTCATCCCTAATATAGCTCTGAAATACAGTATTTAACAAAAAAAAAAGGACTCGCCTATCTGGCTACACTATTTAACTCATGTATGAAGACTAGATATTTCCCAAATAAATCCAAACTCGCCCATATATTAATGTTTCACAAACCGGGGAAAAATAAACACGAATGTAATAACTATCGACCTATAAGCTTGCTACCAACCCTATAAAAGCTACTTGGGCGAGTAATAAGTAATCGATTGAATGCATCGCTGGATGAACTGCAAATAATTCCAACCATCCAATTTGGATTTAGAAAAGAACATTCTACCACTCAACAATTGCAGAGAATAACCGAGCTAGTGGAACAAGGATACGAAAACAAACAATTTACAGTGGCTGTATTCCTGGACATAACTCAGGCATTTGATAGGGCCTGGATAGAAGGACTTCAATATAAAATCTATAAAACCCAAATTCCACATTATCTAATCGCAAGCATCTTCTCGTTCTTAGAGAATCGAACATTTGCAGTTCGCATTAACGCATCCATCTCTAGTATCAAGGATATCCACGCTGGAGTTCCCCAGGGAAGTGTATTGGGGCCTACACTGTTCAACTTGTTCATTCACGATATCCCCATTCCCAACATGAGCGAACTTGCTTTATTGCTGACGACACAGCTATTATCACTCAGCACAACAACATCTCTCTCAACAACAACAAACGGAGGAGGAGGAAAGAGAGAATCTCTCTCTTTTCCTCCTCCTCGTTGTTGTTGTTGAGAGAGAATAAAATGCGTTGCCAAGATATTTTTACCCTCAAAAGAATTACGGATCATTCGAAATTGCAAATATTGGGTGGTGACATACCATGGGATTCTAGAACTGGAGCAGTTAAATACCTAGGAGTGTATATGGACACGAGATTAACCTGGAGCCAGCACATAAATAATAAACTAAATCTAGCCAATGCAAGATTTAAACAGTTATTTCCTTTAATTAACAGAAACTCTCCTTTACGTAAAGAATGTACCATTGTATTGTACAAAACACTTCTTAGGCCTATTCTGGATTACGACGTCGAAAAGAAATATGAAAAAACTACAAGTATTCCAAAACAAAGTTCTCCGCATTGCCATCAACTCTCCGTGGTTCGTATGGAATGAACAAATACACAAGGAACTTGGTTTAGATATTATGGAGCAGTTTGTTAGAAGATTTACAAAAAAATTTATCACGAATACTAAAAATAGTAGCAATGAAATCGTGCGACAGTTATGCCAGAAAAATATCCACACGTGGCTTAAACGCCAGCTACCGCAAGATATGGTAGACTAAGACATCAATAGTGATTAAGTTAGAGGATACCCATTCCTCCGTGTTAATATACATATAATGATATTTAATATAAAATATTATCACTACCATGTATAACATTGTATGATGTTGATCTGGTGTACTAAATAAAACAAATATTTAACAGCTACAAGTAACTACTTTCAAGTATTTTAACAATATTTTAGATATCTCCAATTACTGTTTCTATTGGATACTCGTTTTCAAAATAATAGAAGAGATGAGTTATTCTCACGCCCTCTAAATGCCTGAATCTCAAATATGTTTAATATTGATGTACGAGTAGCTACAGTAGACTTTGCTCATACGATCTTTTATAAATCAAAGTTAACAGGCAGTTGAGACTCAGGCATTATTAGAAAACTGCAGAAATATCAGCCTTGTAATTCCTAAAATGAATCCTACCAATCCTTCAGTCTAAGGAACTTTTTCTTGGAAAGATTTAACTCTTTTCTAACAGCTTGCTTGTATTAAAACCCAAATTTAAAAACGCAAGTGAAAGCAACTCCTAACGTTTTTCGTCGCCGGGGTTCAAATTTTAGAGCTTTAATTTTTCAGATACTTCAAGATAACGACTCTTTGTATGCGTTCGGTCCCAGTCCAGCTCCGCCTACCTATTTAAAGAAACTTACTTCGACTCCGGTAGTAAACGAAGGGAATAAAATAAGTTGCCTATCAACATATGCTACCCCAGATTCAAAGGGTGCAGATGATACTAAAGTTAGAAACTTCTTGTGTCTGGAACGTAACACGTGATCTCGGGCTCTGGCAATAAACACTTACCCAGTTCTGGAAATTCTTTAGCAGTCACCAGCGCTGTATTTCGTTTACAGAATAATAAATATTAGGCTGAAAAAACGCAGCCGACGCGCTCTTAAAACGCCTCCGGAGTTATCTGTTTTCTTCAGCCAAATAAAGCCGTAAAATAGAGTTGAAACCCAGAAAGCGTACGGATCGTTTGTGCAAAGATGTCAGCGCTAGTCTGTCATTTACATCAACAGGATGTGTTGGCTTCGACGAAGGAATTCTCTGCGGTGGCGTTACTTTTTTGTAGTTTCACCGCATCCTTCATCAGCACACCTTTTGACAAAAGTCTCAATAGGGATTTGGAGATATTAGTGTGTTACCCTTGAAGTCATATTTTTTTAACACAAAGCGATATAGGGTAGTGGCACTAGTTATGGGCATGTACTGAATTATGGACACCTGAAGTTTATATAATAATAATAATATTTATTCCATATCTTAAGTACAAATATTTGCAATTTACAATTTCAGATAGAACTAAATGAATTCTTAAGGTGAACTTCAGTAGCATGTTCTTCAACTCTGCCTTAAATGTGAATGAACAAACGTAATTAGATTAATTGCCTTAGCATGCATACATTTCATAACCAAGTAATAAATTGCCAATAAGCATACAAAGGCCACTGCACGCCGACCTAACCGAAAAATTACCTTCTATAAAACAGGTATTTGAAGGAAGCCGGTTTAAATCATTGCAAACAAACATTTTGATAGTCTTCAGACAAATTATATTGTTTCCGCATATACGAAAACGATCTTTATAAAAGAGAAAAAGAGAAACTCTGAAAATATCTGCTGTTTTCATATTCAGCCAGTCAGTATCAGATCTGAAATGCGTTCGTATGTTCTGATCTCAAGTAAATATCTCAATCAGGATTTTTTTATTCGTTTACTTGATCTAGATTCAAACAGAAATCATACGCTTCAGAACACCACGACATGTGAAAGAACAAAGCTTCACGAAGGGTCGATTTTACTGCTTTATTGAGGTATGTTTGTAAGATGGCACACCATTCTGACGTTTGTGACTGTATATTTTCAAGACAACAAGCATTATTTTATTATCAATGTGAGCCTTATCATTATCTTTATTATAATCGTCATTGCACCATTGAAAATTAACAGTGGAAAGAAGTGGTAAACGTGGGTATCCTGTATGGGCATTGCAAGGAATATCACCTAGCGCTCGAATCGAATTATTTGATAAAATTATTCGTGTATTTCGCCTCACGATGAGGCCTCCCCGCACAGGTGCAATCACGAAAACAGACTGTTTACCGTATCAAAAAAAAAACTCTTCACTCAATCACCAGATAGAGTGTATATCAGCAAGATTAACCTTTTACTATTCTTTACAAACAGAAAAACACAGAAAGAGAAGGGCACAAATCAAATAAAGTTTGGTAAGAAACTGGTCGCTGTTTACTAGATATGTAATTTGTTCCAAGCGAATATGGTAAACAACAGATTTTTTCAATTATAGCGAGAAGCGGAAGCTACGATGCCTGGTACAAATAGAAAATAGAAATTACTCGTGGTACCATATGATATGGTACTTTTCCAGTGCCGAATTTGTTCAGCAAAGGGGGGCTCATTCAAGATTCGTATACTTGAGGCAGATAACTTAATAAATACTGGAGTTACTCGGAACAAGGAAAATAGGGAAATGCTTTAAAAAATTCAACCAAAGGTCAGCCTATGTAAAGGAATACAATAAAAGCCTCATAGTTAAGATCATGGGAGGCCAACAGGTGTTTCACTTGCAAATACTATTAAATCCTGATTTAATGACGCCGGTGGAACAATTCACCAAACCATAAATCTGAATCTGTACCAGATTACCGACAGGTTTTCCAGATAAATCTGCTTACAAAACGTCACCAAATGAAACAAAAACGAAGCGCCTTACAGCATCAAAGGTAAATTTAGGTAAAACTACCTCCTTTAATACCTAAGATGCCAAGGATCAATCACATGCGAAACAACTTAAACTAAAGTTCGTAAAGCAGACGGAAGTATAGAATTTGCATTATGCCAAATGTTGTTCTCAGTTGCTACGATATTTCTACAAGACGATTGAAACCACTGAACTCTTCCTAATATAAAACGCTGTGGCTAGCGTACCGACGCGAGACTCAAGTCTAGTACCAAATGACGTCATAATGCCATGACGTCAAAAGCGATTGATCTACTATCGAGTCGTTTATTCCGTTCAAATCAGGATCCATTGGGGTCCATGTAGGAGTACCGAATTGTTTTCGCCCGTGTCCATTGTTTTAACAATAGGTTATTACTTTGCCATAAGAATGTATAACTAAGTGCAAAATTTTATTGAAAGTTAAGAATTGCAAGGTTCAATAAATTTTCGAAACTTGGTACCAAACTTATTTTATTAAACTATAATACTTACAAAGCCAATCACAACTGAATTAATATGTGTTTATCTGAAATATTCAAGTATTTTCGGAAAGCAACAATTCAGACCATAGAGCAAAAATATAAGACATTCAAAAAAAAAAAAAGATTTGTGGGCAGAATTTATTTAATTTTGTCCTTCTGCCAATGGACATAATCGGGAAATACGGACATTTAATAAAGCGTAATCATGGTAGCACCGAGGAAATATTAATTGCTTTTTTACCTAACCAAAAGAAATTGCCTCGTAGTCCGAAAGATACTGCTAAATATGTACTAACACTGAGAGGTAATAAAAAATTTGCTACAGCATGATTTAGAATAGAAAACCGTTAAAATTATCACTTTAAAAGAGTTATCAAAGTTTTAAACTACAACAGTAAAAGAAAATAATTCTAAAAGATGTTTAAGGTTTCTTAAAAGTGAAAAAAGTTGATGTGGCTCTCTTAAAAAATGGTGGTAACACTTTCAAGCGTCTATTTAGATATTAACATATAAAGGTCTCGGGTGGTGTAGCTTGAACAAGCGTCCACGTACGATCAGCAGAGTTAAGCAACGCCCTCTCTGGTCAGAACTTGGATGGGAGGTCCACGGCTTGCTTCTCTCGGCGCCTCGTGATACGGCTGTCATTGAAATAGTTGGTCACGGTTGTCGTAATAACATCATTACAGTTGTTAGTGGGGTTGGAAGTCCCCATAAAATGTACAGTGACGCCTATAATTGGCCTAACGAATGTTGGCTGAGTGCAAAATAAAAAATAAAAAAAATAAAGACCTACCCAAACGAGATGTAACCAGGACTCATTTCCCAATGTTAATATGATCATTTATCTTTTACATGTACCTATTGAAAAATATTTTCGGGTAAAGTGGCATGCGGATATTTACCTTGATACAACGCAAGTAAGCTTTAGACATTTTCCAAAAGCTATATTTAATAGTTTATCATTTTCAGAAGTGACTTGTACCATTCTAAAGGTACTGAAAAGAAATTTATAGACTTTTTAATGAACTGGCTAAGATTATTATTAACCAAATTAATTACAGTAAAATGCTGAGAAAAATAAATTACTTACACAATTCCCCTGCAATTAATACACAATAAAGGGCGGGTAAAGGTAACAGCCAATGTAATTTCAATTAAATTATAGCAGTTGGCAAAACGTGATGGGTTGCTGTATGCATTTGGCTCTCGGAGAGCGTCGTTGCAAGTCCAAGGGAAAAAGCGTACAGAACGTGGGGTTGCTGCTAGAAGTTTCGCTCTCGATGGGAGTCCATCCCAAAATCTGCTGCAATGAAGCATCCGCGGAAGATGACAATCGATTTCGGATTACGTGTGCGAAAGAAATAGAGTAGCCAAACAAATCCACTATGCATTAAACGGACAGTAGTTCATCTCCGTAACTGGTAATATGACCGGGGAAACCTTGTCTATATCAGGCTTGCCCGTAATTAAAAACGTAACTTAACGATACTTGATTCCCGATACTGCACCTCGTTCAGGCAAGTTCCTGAGCTGAATTTTGAATGACCGAGTTACTTATGCGGTCGCTCGGGAATCGGAAGCCACAGGCTGGATTGAATAGTACACCGCCTAATGATCGAAGTCAAGATGCAAGAAATACAGTTTCCCCACTCACGTGTGGGGTGTAACTATAGAGAAAAATTTCAACGAATTTGCAAATGTTGAATGGCTAAACCTAAACGAACGGATAGGAACGGCTTTGCTGAAATGGGCTTTAAACTAAGTGGGACACAACAAGTGGCGTTAGAAATTAGAATTAACCTAACATAGTATCTAAATAAAAATGTTAAAAACGTTAGTTAATGTTTCTTTTGTATGCAATTTTTCAGAACGATATTATCTATATATATAATTTGTTGTCAATATGAAATTTCTTTAGAAAATGTTTGAAAACCCAATGAAAAACCATCTAGAAGTTTAGATAGAGGCCGTGTTCCTAAAACACCTTTTATACAAGAAAAATAATGAAATACGGGATTGTATGATTTGTAATCTTGGAGCAATTACCTAACTTGTTTGTTACAAATTACATTACTTTCTACAGGTGAATATCGTTTTAATTTTTTTAAGTTTTTGTATTAAAGTTGAAGCCTATGCCACATTTGATACCTGAATCTGTGCTGAATAAACATAGTAGATTAGTTATTGCTACTATAATAAATACACGTTTTTTGTATAATGATATAATAACTATTAAGTGTCTATATCAACTCTTATTCACTACAATCGTTGGCACCACTAGGTGTTTGTACTATTGCTTTGCAGTCACACTTTATAATCATCAGAACATTATTTACGCTTTCTTCAACTTATCTCGACTAAATTGTACCCTTATTTCGATACTTCGATTGCTATTCCTTTTCTTTTCTCTTCTGTTACTGAACTGTTCATTGGAAAATTCAAAACTGATACATACTTATTAAAGCAATACGATGAAATAAAAGTCATAGCTTTGGACTTACGTAGATTAATCAAGCTTTTGGAGTTGTAGATTCTAACATCTACTGTAATACTTTCATCAAAAATAAGTATATCAGTGTCAATTAAACCCTTTTAAATAAGGGAATAGGGATACCGAAATTGTTTTGAAGAGGTTCTCTTTTTATAAAGTTAATTTAGGGTTCTGAACTCGGAACAATCGCGGTTAAACTGAAATTAGTAAGAAGATCGGCCAGCTGCATGTGCAAGTACGTGTTTCTTGACATAAATCGCCGTATAAGGATATTAGATGTCTTAAGTACAGACGTAAATTCGTGGTATTTTAATGGAGAATCTGACAGAACCTCCTAGAAACTTCCAAATGAAACTATTACTTTGTGATATATGGAACCATTTCGAACTCTGAACGCACAATCATTAATGTAAATTTACTGTCTTCAATCCGTTCGAGTTGTTGAAAGAGTTTTCTTTAGTTTTATTGATATTTGCTCAGGGGACGGCCGGTTTGTTTATTCTGAATTCTGCACCGTCTACTTTTTGAGCCAGAACTCGGTTGTTATTTAGATAAAACAGGTTGTTCGCGATCAATCATAGTATGTCTCCCATCTTGTTGACAGTTTAGCCGACCTATATTTACTCAACGCCAGCAAGGGATGACAACTGCCTTAACTTTGCAGAAACCCAGCCTGATTTAACAGACTGATTTATAGATTGCTTCGGCATAGTTATCTGCAGTTCGCAGACTGATATGCCCCTGAATGGGTCAATCATGTTCATTTCCTTCCTGCCTTTTTCTTTCGCAGATCGATGAAAACTATATTCTGAGCTAAGCGGGGAGATGTTTTATAAAGGCGGCATACCACTTAAACTCAAAACTGTTACGCTTCCTTTCGGCAGAAATTCGAACAGCTTGTTAGACTTGCCATTATTCGGCTCGAAATTGACGTACTCTCTTTACGGTCTCGTAAAACTTAATAGAATCATTCGATTCATAAAATACATATTTGGCTTCCCTGCCTTCGCTTTATTTAGTTTCGAAAATTAACCGAACCGTCTCTATGGTAGTGTTCTTTTATATTTAAGTTTTAAGCTGAATGCGAAATTGCTAGCGACTGAACGATTCAGTTCAAGAGTTTCTTTTGTACTCGCGTGGTACCTACCAGACCCAATGGCTTATTTGGATACCCATACCTGTTTTGTAATTTTTTAAAGCCTGTTGTGTATCTGTGTATGAAACTCCAACAAATGCTGCTGTTAACAAGACACTCATAATAAATAACAATAAACCAAAGTATATATTAAATTCAGTTAGAAATAAACAAGGACAATACACAGAAAATAATTCATATACACAAACCCAGTTGTCAGCTGCAAGAACAATAATGTAGGAAGTAAGGGGTAGGTGCTACCACGATCTGAGGAAGCAGGTATCATTCATTAATAAGGTATGTTCGAATGTATGATGCAACACGAAATTTCATCCAAAATGGCCGAACCGCATGATGAGCATTTGAAAAAACTACTCATACAAGTCTATGGGTCTATCGACGAGAATGGTGGCATAGCAAAAAATCTTGAAAGATTAAAGCAGGGCATGGAAAATGCAGGCCAAAAATAAAAGAGAATGTCGGCGAACGCTATTTGTGAAGGTTATGGACTACCAAGTACTGTAACGATATACGTCTATGTGTTCTATTGTATTGCTGGGAATATTCAATATATAAATATAATACGCATAGGTGCTAATTAATATATAGCTTCTGACAGAAATAATATTTTGCGGTGTTCTTCTTTGTGTCTTCTTCGGTCACTAACATGATGTGAATCCATAACTTTAAATTACAAGGCACATCCACAACCACTTTACAAAATCCAAAATTAAAAATAATAATAACTTGGATGGTACATCACACACATCCAAAATTGGTTTGCCATTGACAGGTTTTGAATGTAAACAGTGATTAGAATAAATCGAAAAAAATGCCCTAAAAAGGTAAGTTCTAAATTATACTGCGTCTATGTAAGCATGAAGAAAATTTGATATTTGACGAATACATTAAAAAGAATTTCATAATTACAGGTTATACCGAGGTAGCAGCTATATCTTGTCCCAATTCTTTGATGCAAAGGAATAGGATAGTGCTGGTTACCAGATAAAATATAGGCGCATCGCAAACTGTCTAGAGGCGATAGGTTAAATCGGCTGTTCAACGGCTCTTGAAGAAATGGGATTCTCATACACACAAATCCGTCAAACGAAAAGGGGAGCTTTGGCTCGCGCCACAAGTATTCCACCGTAATTAAAAGGAGCTAAAAATGGAGCGCATAAAATCTAAGCAAATAATACAAAAAGGAAGCCTACCTTTGGGGTGTTGTGCTCCTTTTGTCAAAATAGTAATACGTGTTCGCTTAGTTAGGAATTTAGAATATGTCTCATTTTGAGAATATCACGGAAATATTTCTTCCAGCAACTCCGTGAAATTTCTCACAAAAGAAATCAACACGAAAGTAATTCTCAAACTAGGATGCTAGCAAAAATCTTAAAATCAAATAACTGCAGAAATGTAGTTCATATAGCATTTCTTTCCTGTAGCAGCACACATTGGAAAATGGTCGAAAAAGATGAGAAGCTAGCAAAATTTTTTTTTGGAAAAACGTTGAGAATTTAGGATAGGCAACCAAGGTACCTTGGTGAGTGAAGTAAAGCATAAAATAGCGAAGTATGAAACTTGACTTATAGTTTAATTATACTAATGTAGGCAAAACCTAGATTTAACATAGACTAATTAAATCCGTAAATATTTATAAATGACTCTTGACCCATAACAAGATCTACTATTTTGTACTACAATATAAAAGTATTTACAAAACTCTATTAGAACTGTGTTCACGCACATATAGGGAATGGCGAACACAAACAAAGGAAAACTCTTACTAGAAAAAATGAAGGGAAGTACGAAAAAACAGTAATCAGATTAATAGAAAGAAACGGTAGTCAACTGAACATAGAAGAATATCACCTGAAATATATAGATGGGAAACCAAAAGAAGAAAATTGTAGAAAGTGTAGAGGATGACCAAGTAGTCAAAATACCTATAGCAAGGGTTCTTCAAAGGAATAAGCCAGGAAAGGGCTACTAAAAAATTGAAAGTCAGCTAGATTTCAACATAGCAGAAACAAACGTTAACTTTGAGATAAGGTAGAACGACCTATTAAGAAGAGAAATCGCCTTCAGGTGTGCTGCATTTTCTTAATCGCTGTTGTTAATGAAATACCTGTCCTTGTTGTTGTTCTTGGAGTGTATAAATAATAATCTATATAATTTACTACATTGTTGGAATATGAAATGGTTCTTCTAACTTTCTAAGGGCTACATTTTCTCACCCGCTCTGTTCAGTGGTAGCTCGTGGCATTGATAGTAGATTCAACCACTGAACGTAAAATGCATTTTCCACCCACTCAGAGATAAAGACACATGTCGATGTCCCAAGATTTAAATATTTGGCATATGTACTGGAAATAGTTAATATACCGAACAAATTTACCACACTTTACAGGCTAACAAGATATTGTGAACTGAATCGAATAACTCTCTTTAATTTTTCATTTAAATATATAATTAGCCAAAAATGGATTTACACTGTTTGAGTTACATATTCGCAGATGCATGGGCGATTCACGTATATCATTTCAAATGGTAAGGGCAATTATTTTGCGAAAACTCCAACGTGCAACGTCCCTTTTGTTGAAATTAAAAACACGGCCTTTCGGATATGCTCCCCGAACACAGCCTTTCTGCATCTGAGCTCGATGAAGTCAGTGTAGGTACGAAATAGTAATCTGAACTTGACAAGCGCTTGTCATCACAGGGGTTAGGTCAGACTTAGCCTGCTTGAGGCTTGGGACTACGTTGACGTGGCTCCCATTAAATATTAATTCTTATCTTCGGACCTACATCTTGCCGTTCTACCGCAGCTGCAACTGTTGAAAAACTAACAGTCGTTTCGATCTGGTCCCAATGCGCTTATCTTACAGCTTATATTCATCAAATAAAAATTACTCGTGCTTTTTTAAGATTTAAAATTAGCAGAACGATGAAAAACAAATGCAACAAATTTTGCTTTCAGAATAAAACAGTTCTTGAATGATTGATTTGTTATGACGAGCCGCCACTGATCTCATTGTGTTTTTCTTACTCCAGTTTTCGACATAGCAAGCATTAATGAACGTAGTTTGAGTAATGCTAAACCTGAGAGATTACTACGTATATACGATACTGAACAACGAATTAATGTTGATTTTGAAGTATTGTAGGAATTATAACTATTAGAAACCATATCGTTATTCTAAGCATTGAAAACAGGCGTAACACTGATACTGATACAAAATCTATATCTAGATGAAGGTACCATCCTGTCTAGCTCTACCTTATCGGCTATTTTGGGTCGTGATTTGGATTAACGAAATAATTGTTAATAACTACTAAACATGTTGGCCCCAGATGCTAACCACAGTAACACTTTAGGGAAGTAAATCTAATAAATTTAACGCCAAAGATACTATGCATATGTGGGTCAACTTAATAAATCAAAATTAGAAATAACTTCCAATTAATTATATGTAAAATAATCATAGGAGTCAATTGAACATTTTAGCTTCAAATTATGTATAGAAGTAACACCAGGTTCGTTAGATTCAATTAGAACCCAAAATTCAAATTATTATTATTTAAATTAATACCAAAGGCTGAATAAATATTATATGAAGACTATGCAAACAGTAGGACTTGACTAAATAAAAGCGCTTGCAATTGAATTAGAGCAGTAGCAAACAGACCTATATAAAATAAGCAAGCAGCCGCTCCGAACGGACGCAGATATAGATATGCTACAATTTATCGTATTAAAAAACCAAGTTCTTCGCATAATCGCCGACTGACGCATATATATCAGTGAAATTACCGGTTTGCTATTATTGATAATTAGAAAGTACACCATAACTATTCAGAAACTACAGAAGGCAAAACATATTTCATAAACAGCAGACTGGAATTTACTATCTATTGAATCACAATCAAGTGAAGTTGGTGTACCAACAGCAAAATTACAATAAAGCAAGTAAACTTGGTAAATAAATTATACCCGTGGGTACAATACAAAACCACCACAAACATTCACTCGTCGATTATTTAGATCGAAAGGCAGCAGGTATCGCAATCGCCTACTTTAAGTATGTTTTATCCAGCTCAGCGAATGGAAGACACCAATGTACTGCTTCTTCAGGATTCGAAAATTAATAACTGTTCCTTAAAGATAATCTATAGAACATATAAGGATACTGCAAGACGAAGGAAAGAAGGGCCTTACATTTTGGGCGAATAATAGATGTTTTACTTCCGAAATAGCGTGAGAATCCTAAATCGATTATACATGTGCAACAATTCGCTCGTCTTCTTATTCGCGGGTTTATCCCTTCTTTTGTCGATGAGATTTAATTTCCTTTTGGAATGAGGAAGTGAAATAACGTGTTTTCACTTTTACTAAAAAATGCTGGGTGCTGTGGGAACATGAAGGAGTCGCATTTGCATAAAATGTCTCCATAGTAATCCGACCTAAGAGTGTTCTGTTGTGTGCCTAATGTATATACAGCATTAAATTCGTCATCTGATACTGGACGTATTTGATATGGGAGTTAGTAGATTTCAATGGATGTGTAGGTGGCGTTCTCGGTTGGTTTCTCGGTGGTGTTCTTGGTGGTGATGTCAGTACTGTTCTTGGTGAAGCGTTTTTAGTTATAGGTAACTAGTCATTATTTGCTTCACCTTGACGTTTTCTATGACCTTCTGCGCCTCTATTTGTGTTTTAGGCAGGTTCAAGCATCCAATCTGTAAAGATCTTCGGATTTAGTGGATGCTCGCGCGTTTTCATAAATCCGCTAACTGCTGTTTGGATGCTAGCAGCTTTCATGAATGCATTTTCAAAAAGTTTGCCTATTTGGGAAATCGTAACAGGCCTACCTGGATGTTGTTGCATGACTCTTTGGACCTCTACACTGTAATATGTGCTGAGTGGTGACACAAAGCTTACGTCCAGAGGCTGTAAGCAGTGGAAAGCATAGCAATACAACACCCTTATCCCTAGCTCTTTAAATTAGCTCTTAATTCTTGTTTTGGGTGGCCTGTCCGTCTTGAAGAGCGAGATTTTGCTTGGAAGGGTTGTACAAAGCAATAAATTTACCGAACCAACTCAAAAATATTTCTTTTTGCATCCACCCTGAAGGAAGATAATGAGCTGTGCTACCAAGGTGAGCAAAATCTGACCCCTGTGAAGTTAGCACCACAACTTCAAAAAATGTGATTTTTTTCACGAGTTCCCGTTGCACCCCAAAGAGTTCTAGAGTTCTTTGCTATTTTTAAAAATAGTTCTATGTATTTAAGGGAAAAAAATGTGGATCGAAAATTTGGGGTGCTAACTTCACTTTTTCTTCGGACAAATACCACTATAACTCCTTTTCCGTCATACTTATTGAAAAATGTCATAGTACTTTTCGATAGAACTCGTCGGGGTGCCACTAGAACTCTAACAAAAAATAACGATATTCCAAAAAAAATGTATGAATGGAAAAAATATATTTTTAAATTTTTTAAAGTTCCGGTAGTTCTAATGGGAGTTCTAGTAGCATCCCAACGAGTTCCATCGATAACTCTAATAAAATTTTTTGGTAGGACTCGAACTAAAAAAGTTACGCTTATTTTTGTGTTAGTATCTTTACAAAACGACGAAGTCCTGAAAGCAATTTTAAAAAAATTCCGGTAGTTCTAATGGGAGGTCTAGTAGCAACTCGCGGAGTTCTATCGTTAATTATGATAACATTTTTTGATAGAACTCGAACTAAAAAAGTTACGTCTATTTTTGTGTTAGTATTTTTACAAAACGACGAAATCCTGAAAGCAATTTTTTAAAAGTTCCGGTAGTTCTAATGTGAGTTCTAGTAGCACCTCGGCGCGGCGAGTGCTATCCTTAACCTTAATATCATTTTTTAATAGTACCCAAAGTATAAAATCTACCCTCATTTCAGAGTTTGTACTCTTGCAAAACGACGAAGTGCTGACAGCAATTTTGATACAAGCTATTTGAGCCTCTACACTACTGTATTTTGCGTTATTTTTGAAGAATAAAGAACTTAAGTGGGATAATAATTTTATCGGATTTTAAAGGCTCTTATCCGAGCTCTTATCTTAATTCCTCATTCATAGGTTCGCTAAATACATGTGGAGTTATTTTCCACAGTGATGACCGGCTCTTTTAACTATATTCTTTGTGCAATGTCCAGCTCAGTCTCATTTTACAGTGAGCTCAGTTCGAAAACTTTATGATCTTCGTTCGAAAAGTGTCGTTTTTATAAAGCTTTTAAAGTTTGTGTGGAAATTTGGAGCATTTCAGTGTATTATGCAGAAAGTGTTAGATAACAGGTAACATATATATTTTCATAAATACGTTAGTGATACCTACTCTATATAATAATTTATATAATAATTAGTTTCTCCTATA
Source organism: Agriotes lineatus (assembly GCA_940337035.1). Taxonomy (NCBI): domain Eukaryota; kingdom Metazoa; phylum Arthropoda; class Insecta; order Coleoptera; family Elateridae; genus Agriotes; species Agriotes lineatus. Next base: position 51,904,635 of record OW679202.1, on the reverse strand, counting down.
TTGTCGATGGCGTGGTAGAAGCATTTTATTAAGTTTATTTTGTCGTTTGAACAGTCATCGGAAGAGAAGAGTAATGTAGAGGGGGGGGGCGGAGAAGTTTGACATAACGGGGTCATTCAAAAAGGCGATTTCTTGGGAATTTCGATTCAAATATGCTGTATGTCGTTGTAACTTGTTTAGATTAGTTGCAGCCTTTGATTGTGTGTCTGTTGTAAGGATTCTTCATTACATGGAAACACAATATGATGTGTAACTGTTTATAAGTAAGCAAGGGAAGGTGAAAAAGTTAAGCACTCAAAAGGCATATTCGCGGGGGTCCTATGGAGTCGAGATCATCACCATTGTGTTAGCTACCCCCGAGAATCATCAACTTACTGCTTACCTGGATGACCCTGATATACCCAACTTTCACCATCTTCCAGTTAACGACCACAATTCCCTATGTGCAAAAATATAATTATTAATAAAGTGTGTATTGGCTAAAAAGGTTTAATAAATATGTACTTACTATAATTTCCGTAATAGATTTTCAAATGAATTTGTTCATGGTTAACGATTGCCAACAAATTTTAAGTACGTAATAATTTTTTTTGTGACAATTTACTGCCATTATACAGTTTTAATATACAACCCAACTCAAGCGCGAGCGTATTTTCATCAACTTTTTAACTTCGAGTGCTATCAAAAAATGTTATTATTAGAACTCCCATTACAACTACCGGAACTTTAAAAAATTGCTTCCACAAATTGGTCGTTTTGTAAAAGTGCTAACACAGAAATACGCGTAACTTTTTTACTTCGAGTCCTATCAATATTTTTTATTTGAGTTATCGATAGAACTCTTCCGGGTGCTACTAGAACTCCCATTAGAACTACCGGAACTTTAAAAAATGCTTTCTGTAATTGGTCGTTTTATAAAAGTGTTAACATAAAAATACGCGTAACTTTTTTACTTCGAGTACTATCAAAAAATATTATTAGAGTTATCGATAGAACTCTTCCGGGTACTACTAGAACTCTCACTAGAACTACCGGAACTTTAACAAGTTGCTTCCAGGAATTGGTCGTTTTGTGAAAGTGCTAACACAAAAATATGTGTAACTTTTTTTTCTTCGAGTCCTATCAAAAAATATTATTACAGGTATCGATAGAACTCGTCGGGATGCTACTAGAACTCCCATTAGAACTACCGAAACTTAAAAAAATGCTTCCAGGAATTGGTCGTTTTGTAAAAGTGCTAACACAAAAATACGCGTAACTTTTTTACTTCGAGCCATATTAAAATTTTTTATTTGAGTTATCAATAGATTTCTTCCGGGTGCTACTAGAACTCTCATTAGAACTACCGGAACTTGCTTCCAGGAATTGGTAGTTTTGTAAAAGTGCTACGACAAAAATAAGTGTAACTTTTTTACTTCGAGTCCTATCAAAATATATTATTAAAGTTATCGATAGAACTCGTCCAGCTGCTACCAGAACTCGCATTAGAACTACCGGAACTTTAAACAATTCCTTCCAGGAATTAGCCGCTTTATAAAAGTGCTAACATAAAAATACGCATAACTTTTTTACTTCGAGTCCTATCAAAAAATGTGATTAGAGTTATCGATATAACTCGTCGGGATGCTACTAGGACTCCTATTAGAACTACCGGAACTTTAAAAAAATGCTTTCAGGACTTGAGTGGTTTTGTAAAAGGGCTAACACAAAAATAAGCGTAACTTTTTAACTTCGAGTCCTATCAAAAAATATTATTATAGTTATCGATAGAACTCGTTGGGATGCTATTAGAACTCCCATTAGAACTACCGGAACTTTAAAAAATGCTTTCTGTAATTGGTCGTTTTATAAAAGTGTTAACATAAAAATACGCGTAACTTTTTTACTTCGAGTCCTATCAAAAAATGTTATTAGAGCTATCGATATAACTCGTCCGGGTGCTACCAGAACTCCCATTAGAACTACCGGAACTTTAAAAAATTTTAAAAAGATATTTGTTCCATTCATAATTTTGTTTTTTTTTTGAAAATCGTTATTTTTTGTTAGAGTTCTAGTGGCACCCCGACGAGTTTTATCGAAAAGTATGGAGACATTTTTCAATAAGTATGACCGAAAAAGAGTTATAGTGGTATTTGTCCGAGGAAAAAGTGAAGTTAGCATTCCCTATTCTTCGATCCAAATTTTTCTCTCTTAAATACATAGAACTATTTTTAAAAAGAGCACTGAACTCTAGAACTCTTTGGGGTGCAACGGGAACTCTTGAAAAAAACAAAATTTTTTGAAGTTGTGGTGCTAACTTCACAGGGGTCAAAATCTGAAAGTTCTGGCTTCTCTCTAGCTTTTGGGAGGACGAACATTGGGTGCATGAATATACCACTGGCACTCATATTCAGATTTCCACTGTAACCAGAACTCGTTCTGTAAACAAGCAGCCCACTTGTCGCTTGCCGCGCAGTGACAAACATTTAGATTTTTCTTGGTCCTGTCATAATTTCCGTTTCATTGACATTATGAATATGATCAGGGGGTGTTTTGTGTTTCTCTATTGTTTCCGAAAGCAATGAGAAAACTTTTTCTATGGCAGGCATATTAAGATGCCTACCTAGGAAAGCATATAACCAAGCTTTACCAACATGTTTCCTCTTCTTGTTGAATCTATTGGACAAGCCATTGCGATTGGCTAATTCAAAAACCTAACTTCTTAATTCATCGTGAGTAAAACCAAACAGGCGTGCTTCCATGGAGAAAATGTGTTTATGAGTTTATGACATCCTGGTCTTTTTCTGCTGAACCTTTCCTGTTGAGAACATTTCGTCTAAATTGCTTCACCCTTGCTTCAATAGTTGCACGAGAAACTTCATATTCTTTCGAAGCTTTCCCATTATACTCAAAAGCTGAAAAGAAAGTTGAACGTAGTTGAGTAAAACGCGATACCTTCCCTTCCACGCAGTGTCCGGTTTTACCCAACTGTGGATTGCGAAACACGTGACCATATTTTAATAAATAAGCAAAGCAAATTCCTAAAACCTGTTTTACGTATCTATAGTAAACAAACATAGTATTCTAAATCTAAATCTATTCACCCTTAATTAACTTCGCCTGTAAACTGAAAATCAATTTTTAAAAGCATGCCAAATACTATTTCTTAACCTAACGTTTTGACACTTTCATCTGTTACTCCATTTAGAGTAAAACTCAAGTAACTAGACCACTTGCCGGGCATATGTAGGCATCAAAGGCTACAAGTGCCGCCCCTACTCGATAGATCACTTGCTTTAAAATAAAACGCTTATTCTGTTTTACCAGACCATCCTGTTTACCTAACTTTGCCTTATATAGCTCCATCGTAAAGTTGTAAACAGAGTTTTGGAAAAAAAAATAACGCCAATTGCAAATTAAACAATAGTCAAAAGCTATATAGGCAACCTGAGATACACCACGACGCTGAAAGTTGCGACATTTACAGCAATAGTGAGCGGAATTCAGAAAGAATGTTTTTGCTGTGCTACACGACAATGATACTTATTGGGAAGTGAACTGAAGGCGGAGCTTAGTTAAATGGCCGCTCTAAGTAGGTACGATTCTTAAAGCCTATGTATTTCCCTAGTTAAACGCTGATTTTAAATGTTTTTTAGTATTCGTTTAAATAATTTTAGGGGCATAATATTGGGATATTTTAAGCTTTCATGGTATACACTTTAATTAAAGATGTGTAAACGGGATTTTAATAGGGCTGTTTTACCATAAATAAATAATTTAATCAGTAGTGCGTAAATATACCAAAGCTGCATTTAACAGATTTCTAGTATTTTCTTAAATAATTTTACTGGCCTAATATTGAGAAATTGTAAGTCTACATGATATGCATTTTAATTAAAGATGTTTAAATGGGACTTTAATAGAGCTGTTTTGATAGAAATAATTAATTTCACCAGCCGTGAGTACATCAATGGCAATTAAGTCATGCTGCATTATTTACAAAGTTTCTATTTCTAGTAGGTAGTATTTGTTACACACAGCAACTATTGGTAAATTTTAAGTCTTATGGAATGTAGTTAAAGATGTTCTAATGATACTTTAATAGTCACGTATTAGTCATCAATAGTACAAATAAATAAGTTCGTTACAAGCGCAGAAGTTGTTTTGCATTTACGTCTTGTGTTATTGGTTTTGCATTATAAATTTTAATTTATATCATTACGATAATAAGTATTGTACTCACCAGGAAGAATATAATCTTCATTTTTAAAATGCAGAGAACAAACATGCATACTTTCTGTAACTTTTTTCCCCATTCTAACTAAACGAATCCATTCCTTTCGCCGATCTGCTTTCTGATTATTAATTTTTGCAAATTCTCCTTCTTTAGGAAACTTATGGAACCGCACAGTTGTATCGCATTTTAATAGTGATTTATAACTATACACGCAACAAAACCGTTTCGATTTATTTGGTACAGGAGAAAATCTAGCTCCCTCACGTTCCCGATCCATTTTTACGTTAAAGATATCCCGTTATTAAAAATATAAACAATAAATTAATAAACATAAACAAGACACTGAACTTCAGCAAGAACAAACCTAGTAAAAACAAGAACAAGCAAGGTAAATGTAGGCATGTACCAACGTATTTCAGCTGCGCTCGAAAATAAAAGTAAAAGAATTTAAATTTTAAATAGTCATTAGCGGGGTAGTTGTAGGTCTGAGTCAGAGGAGAAAGTTGCCAGAATAAATATTCCCTAGTATAAAGACATTTCTCGCATTAGTAACTTTGTTATAAGCCATCAAATAATTAGCTTAAATCATTTAGCTCAATGCGAGTTTAAATTTCGACCTCATTGACACAGTTCAAAATTCTACCGCATGGTGGCGTAGCGCTTGGATTCAGTTGCCAATAGGCAACGCCATCCAATGCAAGAAATACATTTCTACCACTATATTGAACCATAATATTGCCATGCATTTGTATGCATTCTTCAGATGTATAAAACATAAATAAGAAGTTTTGATGCACTTGTAACGCATGTAAGTGAAGCTATTGCGAGTCATACTGTGTATCGAAAAATACTCCTCATACTGAAATTATCCTCAACTGTCGCCATACCAACCCGAACGGAAACTATGAGAGAAATTCCTGCCGGCTGATCATTGTTCATGTCCATGAGTAACATACCAATACCTTAGATAAGACGATTTGATGCTCTGAAATCCGATTTTTAAAAGTGTGTCACGGATCCCCAACTCACGCTAATGCCTCCCTTTTGAATCACCAACTGAGGCTGCAGTCCAGATGCACATCTAAACGCACCTCCAACCAAGTTACTGATGGTCCTGCTAAAGGTAAAAGAAGCTAAATTTCGATTTATGTGCATTATTAAATTTTGTAATTAATGATCTCTTAAATGTCTTAGATGTGTCATATTTGCAAATGATCGCAATTTATTTAAATAAAGGGGACTGCAAAACTTCATATTTTTATGCAATTTCTAATTTAAAAAATTATCGCAGCTGCGCTTACTACTAATACGTATAAATAATAAAACAAATGTTTATGTTTTCCTTTGAAACATTTCGATATCTTAAGCTAGCTATTCAAAGTGCACACCTAAAGAGGATACCATTACCTAACCTTCCGACAGCCGAAATATATTTGTTTACACAAACTGCTAAGATGGATCAAATAGAGTCCGGTTAAAATTGCTTTTGTTTGCATACTAAAAATATAATAAATTGATTGACATGAAAGAAACTACATAGACTAGACTAACACAACTGAATATTACGCCAACCAAATGCAAGCGCAGAAATAATTTATGTGGTCGAGTACGTATACCGTTACCAGCCCAAACGGGATTATAAGCCCATTATCTCCATAACAACACAGTAATATTTCCATAAATAACAATAATAGCAACATTATTTCGAAAATTGAAAGTCTGGATTAGTGATTCAAAGTCAGCTGTCGGAGTGTTAAAGAAACCAAAGGATCCAAAACACCGTGTAAAAGCCGAAGTTGCTTCATACACATCAAGCGAGTACTCAAAATTTAAAATGCACTCGGTGTATAAAGCACGCAACGGTTTAAATAATAATAAGAGACGAAGAAAATTCTTCCGGGATTCATGCCTATATGAGACGTCAACATGTTGGAGTTACGAAAGATGCGTTCTGCAATAATGGCGTCGCGGCGCGAGTGTCGCGCTGTCAGCTGGTGGACCGTTTAACTAATATATGCCCTTTCAGTACGGGGTCTGATACATGTATCCTGTCTCTCCAGGGATTTATTGCAGCCGGTTTTCCGTCCTTTTGTTAAATTTTCGCTTGCTCGAACACCATTAAACAAAAATTTAACACTCCACTGTCGTGCACTATGCCACTCCTCTGCGTTCCTAATTAAAGCGGATTTGAATTCAGTGCGTTATGTTCATGGTAAAATTTCATATATTTATTTTGGGAGATATCAACGGCTGAATGGCAGAAAGAACATTACAAAGGCAGGTATTTTAACATGACAGTTATTGTATTGCAACTTGAAGCTTATATCTTTTATTTAAAGGAATATTTTTGAAACATACCTTATATATCTTGCCGCACAGAAATTCAACTTTCGTTTTTATTTTTTACAATTTCTGAACAAATTACTTCATTCCCCATATTAACAGTCTATAGAATTTCGAATTATGTACAATACAAAACTTGGCGATTTTATTTATTTAAAAAAATATGGAATCTTACAGTGATACACGTTAAATAAAATGCTAGAACTGCCTCTCGCTTGTATAATAATAATAATGAAAATTGCACGATGCTATATTTTTACCACATAAAGTATAGAACAGAGGTTACACAGTCACAAAAGAGTAGACGCCTCTAAATTGTAGATGTAATGGAAGAGTATGAACATATTAAAATGCAAAGTTTTTCTCGTTGAGTTACTAGAATGAATGAAGAAAGATAAAGAAAACGCAAAAGAGTCAAAACAATGAAATCTGAATATTTTCAGATGCCATGAGACAGAAACTATCACTTTACACAGTTGATGATGCTGACTAACTTAAAAAATAACGTCAGAAACAAAAAATACCCCTTGGTTGAGAAACCTAAAGGAATGGAATAGAACCATTAATACACCAACATCGAGAAATATTAAAGTTCACTTAATCCTAATCGTAGCATCAAACAGAAGAAGCATCAGGCAAGCAGCTTCCGCCAAGCAAAGAGGCTGCGTGTTTCATTCTATGCGATCTGGTAAAAATTTCGCAGCAATTTCGACATTGTCGGATTTAATAGCTCCAACACAGTCTACAAATTTGAAATTCCGTTTCCATCTCATTCTTGTGCATTGGAATTTCATTTTGATCAATGGTAGAATCTTTAAAAGTACTTCGCCTATCCCGTCTTCAATCGCTTCGCGTACATCCTGTAAAACAACGCTTGATGTCGACGCAGGCCTGCAAACCTCTTTATCATCGATGCCATAATCTGCAGCTGCCCCATTCTTGTTTAATCAAGTCGTGATCCTCCCGCTCTTCGCAAATTTTCGATGCCCAAGGGCTAGCAACATTTTTCAGCTGCTGGCACCTCCATTGCCCGCTGTATACAGCTAATCCTATCCTAAACCTATTCTATTAGTTAAGTACTGCATATTGTGAATTACAGAAAATTTCGTTACAAAATAATTAAGAACCGACTGTTTAGGCGGATTAAAGTTTTTAATGCATCCCCGTTGGGGAGTGCATCAATACTGGTGTTATTATTTTGTGTACCCTACTATCGCGGCCAAAAAAATTTGCATGATATTTAATCTAGTTAGTTACTTTTATCCACAGTGGCCTAGTGTGTATCTGACTAACTGACTACTTGTCATTTGTCACATTGTCGTATTACTAGCTTTTCAGATTATGTTTTCTCTTCCGCAACCAACTTTATCGGTCACACGTTGCAGTAACCATCCCTCTTCTAGTTTTGCAATAGAAAAGCCTTTTTCGGCCTCGCTTAGAACGTGATGTTGCATTTTAAGTTTTGAAGGCAGAATGTCAGTTGTGCAACTGACAATTGGGTGAGTTTCGTCCATTTGATAAAACCATACATACAGAAGGCAAACAAACCGTCTGGAAATTTTTTGGCCGCAATAGTACGTATCGTCGCACGTGCATGTGGTTTAGGTATGACTTACTGCGACTCCAGCGTTTGCAACATTGAAAGAAAAGTCTTTCAATTGGGATTTTTTATTATAGCTGGTTCGGCTTCATACTGTGTCATTCCATTTGTAAAGCAAAATGCAGTTACTTGTATTCGTGAAATAAAACACGCTTTTCAGAGAAATTACGACTCAAGATAGGTTATATCTTGATGCCAAACGCTTTCCCTGCAGACAAAAATAAAACTTTCTGGTACGATTTTCTCTTCATTCCGTCTTCGGCAGACACATAAGGTAGTGCTTGTATAAATTACACGGATTGATTCCCGTTACTATATTCAGAGAGCTTTTTGTTTCTGCCTATAATGCTTGCCTTCTCACTGAGGTAATTGCAGCACCTTTTAGACTTGTTGCGTGTCGTAAGCTGGGGTTTCCTTGTAACAAACGGTATTTTTGTGGCTGTTTTGAGGTAATTTAGCCAGCCTTGATCTAGGTGGGGTTTTCTAATTGTTTTCTTGGAATAAAGAAATTATTCTACTATCCCCTATCGCACCCCATTTTATATTTAAGGCTGTATATTCTTCCACAAAGCTTTCGACCCTCGCCATTGCTCTTTGTCCTTTTAACTATATGTTTTGTTAACTATTCTGATATTGGTTTCTTAAGTATGTCAATCTCTTCCAACGACTAATCTGAATTTAATTCCTATAACCCGTAAACTTTTGGGTCATACATTCTCCATATTTTCCTATTTTTTTTCCATTTCTTACTTGATATTTTCTACATGTTGTTTAGTACAAACAGGTTATAGTCTTATTAAGAGAAAGAAGAAACATAGAGTTCTGTTTCATGCTTATAAGTACTGTTATAGTTACCAGAAAACGAGAGGCGTTAAGTAAATGCTGTCTTTTATAAATAAAAAAGTGATGGCAAAATTGAAATCTGAGACTCAAAGAGGGAAAAGGGTGGAGAAGATTTTGTGAACTAAGCAATCGAATGGTATTTGATTATACAACGTCCGGCAATCAGGGCGGTAGTTTTGAGTTATGGAATGGGAAATATTTGACAGCTAGTTGTCAACTATACGTATGTCTTCCACTTATGTTCTTAAATTTAATCAGTTATTTTTGGTCGAACGCAAAAATATTTTAGACATGTCACACTACCAAAACCTGACACAATATTGAATCTGGTCAATCATTTCCATGTGCATAGGAGAATTAAATCAATATTTTTAGCATCTACTCGTACGGTAAGGACCACGAAGATCATTGAAAAAAATACGAAGAAAGTCCAACCCACTCCGCTTCGACAATATTTAAATATGCTGCACTTTGATAACTAATCCTACATTTCAACAAAATGAGCACCAGTGCGCATGAAAAGGCAAACAATTAATAGTGTGAAGAACATGGTTCCCGTTTTATTAATTTCACGTTTTGGCAATCTAGCTTGGCGAGACAGATCGTGTGATTTAAGTGGACTATAGTCCATTCTTTATTCTATGGACCTACCTCAAAGCCAAGGTTTACGTACATCATCTAACCACACTTCATGGACTTAAAAGTGCAATTTGAGTTTAAACTGAAGAAACTGGGTTTGATTCAGCATGTAGCGTAATGGATAACTTCAGCACCAGCGTCATCGAGTGGTTAGAGAAACACGGCTGCGGTGATGAAGATAAAAGGTTCAATCCTCACACCTGGCAACTCGCAGGCGGCCCACCCGTTGCTTTAAAAATTTGGGTACCAAAACCACGGATGTGGAAGTACGGTGTGCCAGAGGACTGGATTTCGGAAGGGATAATCGACGGCCTTGGCTGGCCGAGTTCAAAAAATAAAACATTTTTAAAAGAAAACTTTATTGAAAACTGCCAAGAACACTCTAATTGTAATGACGCTCTTTTGAAAGGTGTGATTTTCAAAAAATAATTTAAGGTAATGAAATGCATATTTTGAACTTCAAACCTTTGTAATAATTGATGTATAGCAAATATAACCATACCCCAGCTGATTTAAGACCCCACCCTTATACCGTCCTAACACATTTATGGTAACTATACAGTTATGAAACTATGTGGAATATATTAACTGCTCCGCTTTATGTTCCGCGGTTGAGTTATGAAGTAAAGGTAACAATTATAAATAGTCGTGAGTTAGGTAAAGCTTTGCCTTACTTCACTGGTAGAATGTTTAGTTTTATTACATAACTAAACTAAAAGAGCATTCATTGTTCTAGAGAAAAAGTATAAAAATCCATAGATCGTTATTAATATATCAAGTAAATGTTCTTACCAGAGCTTTAAATTGATCTCGGAACATATTTGAATAGTAGTACCTAAGTAACTCTAAAGGGGAGCGATATCAGTTAAACGATAACATTTTTGTTGTCACTCTACTTAAAATTAGTATGTACCAGTCTAAGATGTACTGCACTTAAGTAGTTATCATTATGTATAAAAGCGAGTTTAGCTGCGTCAATAATGCAGGGTCGTCACCGATATTGCTTAGTCGGTCTTCGATCGAGCTTACTTGCATATGTCGTCACCCTGTTCTTCATAATACACGCCCGTAAATTACCTATCATTCCTGACCTAGTGAGTGGTTGAGGCATCTGGGTAGAAATCATATTTTCTCTGAAAGCATGAGTTCGAATCTTACCGACTGCAATATTTTTTCTGAATTAACATTTACATTACTAAGTGTTTCAATATTTTCACCTATTTTAACGACTAATCTTTCATTTTAATACTGCATAAGCTTCAAATAATAAATATACAGTCACGATCTGGGATAGGCGGTGCAGTACAGAAACTAGAAGTGAGGAGAGAAGTAGGTGCAACACCCAGCCTAGAGGAAATGTTTTAAGTGGTAGAAGAAGAAAGGCTAAAGTTTTCGTCTATGACGGGCATGTTAAGTGTTAAGCTACTGTACCATCGTGCATTGATTGGGTCAGATCGAGTACTTTCGGAAATATTCTTCGATTTCAGGATCAGTTTTTCAATTTCTGCTAAAGACACTTATACAGATTGGTGGCAGATAAGATGAACATAAGCAGTCAAATCAGCTAGAATATAGTTTATGCGCTTTGTATGCATTAGACAGCAATAACCATAGATGACTTAAATCTAGTATCCTAGAATTTAATGTTTTCTAAAAACAAAACACCTTGCTTCTGAAGATACTAGATGCTAATTTTTTCGAAGCTGCCATAATACCCTTTAGTTTTACTGGAGTGGATTACACAATATTTGAGTTTAATGTTAACGTTTTAAAGGTTATCGATAACTGTCAGTTTTCCATATTTTGTTTGATAATGTCTTATATGGAAATTTTATGAAGCTTCTCAATAATAGTTTGAGCCCAGTTTCTAGTCCATTGCTCGGGTTCGCCGCTGCTTAAACAACTGAGCCAAGGCCGTGCTCGAATTGTACACACACCATACTATTCTGCTTCATTTGTGATGTTTAACCTATATCTGTTAGGTCTCATTTTCGTTATTGATAAAGCTTGTGCAAATTATTACAGTAGACATATAATCTGCATGTAAAATATCGTCTTCCGCCAACAAATAGTTCTTGAGTTATACCGCCAACAGACAGACAGACAGACGGAATTGAAAAAATCTGCTGTTCGTCATCTAGGAACCCTGCAACGTGAAGTTATGAAGAAATCTCGGAAAGCAATTTTTAGCGATTACAATTCATTCTTCGTCTTTTAGACGAGGGAAGTAAAAAGTTCAACTATTTGCTCATCGTAATTCGCAAACTTAATCTGAAGAAAGAAGACAATAGATTGAGATTCTTAAATGAAATTAAAAACGAAACATCTAAAATTATTGTTATTATTCAAGAAATTGGATGTGTATAAGATCAGAGTAAAGTAGTACTTGTTTTTGCAACTTCAGAATTAATCTCAATACCTTAATTAGGGGATTTAGACCGAACTCTTGACGTTGCTTGCTAGTAGGCAATTGAATCAACCTGAACCTCCTCAATACACAGTGTAGTATTGCAGGTCTCATTAAGTTAAGGACGTGCTAAGTGATACTGAACTTCAGTTTTGACTCACTAATTAGTGGAGATGAGAAATTACAGCATAACTACATAGAAACGAATATTGCGGTTACTACAGAACACTTATTACTATTAGCTAATAATTTTACGCCTTCGTACTGGGCCCCTTCTGCTGTTAGTGTCATTACACTTCGTAATGGTATATTTTTACTTACAGCCGACTCTGAGCTCCAACCCTTTGTCATCTGTACAGGATTATTTTACTCATATTTCGGCTTTAAGTGACGTTTACCCTGCAGCAGTATTCAGCGGCACATGGTTTTTGCTACTGAATATATAAGGTAACTTATAAATGCCAACAGAAAAATTACTTGTTTGGCCCTTTGTAGTACAATAAAGTAGCTTTGTATTTTCACTTACTTTAGCAAAAAGTGTTAGTAATGAATTGGACTCCTTCATCTACGTGAATTTCTATTTTCATTGCCCTAATTGCGTGAAGTTGCGCAACAGTACAGTAGTAGATTATGCAAGTACTATCATTTATTATGACAAGATAAATTATAACTGTTGAAAAGTGTAGCTACAAAGGTTTTCTTTTCAGCTGCGAAATTATTAAAAGTCACTAATTGGTAATAGAACTCACAAACCCTTCATCGGCTGTCGATATCGTAAACTGGTCTAACTACGGGCTGGTCTGTAGTCTGATCGTCAATAAATAATAGAACAATCGTCCTATAGAACTTAAACATATAAAAAACCTTGAAGATATAGTTATAATATAAAATATAACCAAATTTGTGTTCTAAATATTTTTAAAGTTCATGAGAAACTCAGTAACATTTTAAAAGATTATTTTTTGAAAACAGTTTTTTATTAATTGCATAGTATTTACTTTTAGCACTTAATTGATAATCGCACCAACTTTAAATAAAGAAACCACAAGAAATATGTAAAAATTATTTACCACTGAAAATAGACTCAAAATAATCTCAGGACAAATGAAATTTTTGAATACTAAACTCATACACAGCATTCAAATACCCTTGTGGGGCTGGTTATGCGAATAAAAATTGAAATGACTAGACAAGTTTGCTCCCCAATGAGTCAAATCAAGGTAAGTTCAAAGTAATTGATCATTTACAAATAACCTGCTCGAACTAATATGGCAATATTATCCACCTAAATATGTTCGCCATTTTATCTGTATTCCCTTGGAACGCATATCAATGTTGCTTTTGTAGTGCTGTCCAAACATTTCAAATGCCGATATTAACCTCTTCATTGATGTATTTGGATTGGAGCAATAATTTTTTGCTTGAGGTAAGAGCGTACTTGTATGCTAACTCAGGTAGGTTTACTTTTGTTCTCTTTACGTCAAAATAATTCTTTAAACAACATTTTAGATCAAAGAGGCGTGGATTAGTTAACGTGTTCAAAATGAATCTCCTCGCAGCTTTGTGGGGTTCCCGTATTTATACTCTTTTGCCGTATCCTTTGGAAACGCTTCGCAATTGTTAATAACAACCCCTGTCATTGGTTATTTGAAACATGACTTACAAACTAGCAATAAAACAAAACACTGTCTGCAATTAAGATATTTACACCTTAAATTACACAAAAAACTAGAACTCTAACTTAAAACTAAAATCATTTTTAGGTTCAGCTTCTCACAATGTCTATTTTGCGTCAATTTGGCTTCGATATGCCATCATGCCTCGCCAACGTGTTTTGTGATCTTCTAGCATCGTTATCCTCTTTTTTGACCTATTTGAAACCAAAATGTTGCTTAGAAGGTTCTTGTGGTACTGCAGTGATGCTAGTACAGCTGGGAAACTCAAATTATGCTTAATACATCAACTTCTCCCATTTTTACAGCACAAGGTTCTGTATTTATCCAACTTTGACACAGTTTATTCCGTCACCTGTTTTTGTGCCGCCTTAATCTTCCTTGCTTTAGAAATCTTTACATAGCATAAAAAACCCTGCTAAATTTAAGTTACTGCAATTTCCATCTGGAATTTGAGTTTTAGTTGTATTCCTCAAGCAAGTCCTTATCAAGGCACCTTATAGTTTTTACCTTGCGTATCCGACCAATCAAAAAAATTTCATGATATAATTTCTAAACGCATATTTGTTTTCATGTTATATTGCTGTATGGCTGTATAACATCCTTACGTAAACAGTTTAAATCCAATGTTAATGTTTTTCGACATACTACAAACAATTTTGCCTTGAAAATGTGGTATATGTGAATATACGTATGGGTAATAAAGGCTATAGAAAAAACAAAGTTGCATATAAGTGATAAGAATGAAAGGCAGTTTTAAGGAAGTTCTAGAAAATAAATTTCAAAATCACACCATATAATTCTATCTAAAGCTTTATTTATAAATTAATATCAAACTACATAAACAGTTCTTATAATACATTCCTGACAATATGAAAAATGTTTTATTACTTAATAAGGAATTTAATTTAAATAGTGATATAGCGAGAAAATTATTATTTTCTTTCAATTGCACCGTATAGGATGTCCATTTGTATAGGAGAGCGGAGTCGGAAAACATCAAATAAAAATTATGATAAATTGAAAGGTACACCTATAGGGAAGGACATAAATACATAATAGAAGAAACAAAAGCATAAGATTTCTACTAAAGCGGGTTAAATCAGTACGCAACGCAATAAAGAACAAATTAAGACAACAGAAACACATCACATACAAGACGCTATAAAGAAAGCAAGAGAGGAGACCTTAGGTGAAGGATTGAAAAGGGCAAAGATATAATTGCCACAATTTAGTTTTTCAAAGTAACAATAAATTAAATTATACCAAGGACTGGATTTATATAATTGAAGGCGATGATTTAAGACCACCGTAACGAGTGCTATATTGATGGTGGTCGTTTTAAAATTTGAATTTACTAATATTAGACTTAACATACAGTAAAATTTCTAGTATGTAGATACTAACAAAGAGTTAAAATACTGTGATTGATGAAAATGGTTTCGCATGATTCCCGGCTCTGTAAATTCAATATATTGCGAATGGCTCTCTTTCGTATGACAAACACCCAATTTAGATTAGTAGCATTACCCCAAAAAATTATACCGTATCTAAGAACTGATTCAAAGTTTGAACAATAAAAAGTTCAGCAAGTCTCGATATCATCAAAATGAGTAATTCTATTAAGAGCAAAGCAAGTGCTTGACAGTTTTTTAAAGATAGCATTTATATGATCATTCCATATTACAGAGAAATCCAGATTTCTGCCCAATAATTTAAAAACTTTAACATTTGTAATCGTTTTATTGGATACTTCTAATGGAAGATCATGATTAGATTTGAAATTTTTTGTGAAAAATTGCATCATCATAGTTTTATCTAGATTGACCGTTAGCTCATTAATTTTTAGGAAGTTTAATAAATTTCTAAGTTCAAAATCAGCTCTATCTACAAGATTTTCATTAGAATTTTCGTATATTAATAATGTTATGCCATCAGCAAAACAGGTAAATTTACAGGTTAAGTCGGAATCGATGTCATTAATATATAGAAGAGATAGCAGTGGACCGAGAACGCTTCCCTGCGGAACCCCTACTTTAAGTGCAAGTTTTCCAGATTTTACCCCAGAAGAACTTAACTAATTGTTCCCTATTCGACAAATGAGATTTTAATAAATTATTTATTTTACCACGCAAGCCAAAATTTTTTATCTTATTTAAAGGATATCATTATTTACGCAATCAAACTAGATTGGAGTTGTATACAGACCACCTTCATTCAGTTTGAATGTTTGTGAAATTACTTTGGGCAAATTACTGTCCAGTGCATTATTAGATCATAATTATGTAATGTAATGTTAATTTATTCCGGACTGATAACTTAACGCAAACAGTTATTCTGTTTGCGTGACTTTCTTAATTTGAACCGACCTATAATTTCTGAACTCATATTACGAAAACTAGTTATTCTTAATTAATTTAATTTATTACTTAAGAATAATTATCACTTGAAGCTAGTGTCACATGCTCTATTACCAGTATATCGGGACATGACGCCGTATTCTGTTCTGTTATAGTAAATAGGCAACGTCTTCGTTATATATACATTTAATAAAACATGATACCGAAGCATCCACCTCAGATTTGCTGAAAATGCCACTGTTTCATGTCGTACAACTGAATAATATTGACAACAAATATAAAAAAATCTATAAAGGGTTTACACGGAACTTTCCCCGCAAATACGCAGCGTATCGATCGCTGTACATTGATATTTGCGATACTACGGCACGCGGCGATCGCTACACATTACCATTCATGCTAACTGAGCGCGGATCACCAGTACTTTCCTGGCGGCGGTCCGCAGTGATGGTTTAATTTTTCCCCTTTTTTACCATGTTTACTGTATATATGTTCGGTCACGTTTTCATCAATAGTAAAAGCCTCGACTATGTGAAAATTATTAGTGTTATTGATTCTCACATAATAGTAGAATGAGGGCACTTATCCCCCACTCCTTTTAATTCGATTCGCGGATTCGCGGAATTATTCGCGGATTTCGAGGAATTTTCGCGGATTGACCCAATTAATTTCGCGGTTTGATCGAATTAATCACATATGAAGTTTGATATGTAATTTATATATGTGCTACTGATTAAATTACGCATTAGCTTTCAATTAAATTACGCGCGGCCATTTTTAATTTGCTTCCGGAAAAACGCGGCGACGCCCATGAATGGATTAACACGATTTTCACTGTCCCTACCTACTATAGGAAATTTTTCAGATTTTTTTTCTAAGTTCAATTTTTTGATTTTAAACTTCCCGGGGTGTCGGCCATCTTGGTTTTCTGCGCGCGCACTTCTCACGGCTGTCGTTTTTAATTTTAAATTTACGCGGTAATATTTGAATTTCAAACTGCTAAATCTTCCGTCTCCCTCATCGAAGCTGCTCTCTCTCTCTCATGCACGGCGGCCAATTTAATTTCGCGCGAATATTTGAATTTGAAAATTTTCCTCTAAGTTCCAGTTTTTGAATTTAAGCTTCCCGGGTGACGGCCATCTTGGCTTTCTCGCATTTATTTTAATTTAAAAAAAGCTTTCTGCGACTATCCTAGGCCGGATTCGAACCAGCGATCACAGTATTACGAGTTCGAAGTCTTAACCAACTGAGCTATCGAACATCGTGCTTGAATGCTATTAAAACTTCATGTCGAACCCGCATTATATAATTTGTGCCTGCTATATGGTTGCATTATCGAGATTCTCATTGAACTTTCTCTTTTGTTCTGCGGAGAAACCTTGTCTGACGTCATGACCTCGGTGTGCGGTTTTTCTAAGTTCCCTTTTTAAAACAGGTCGAGGTAAAGGCAGATCGTAAATATAAAAACGAATTACAAATTTGATTTCAATATATTCTTGAAATACTAAGTATGAAAAGGTCTCATATAATATTATTAAATTATTTATAAAACCGAGGCTATTATCCATTTTTCATATTTGAAATGCTAGAATATGATAAATTTTATGCTGCTATGCGTAATTACAAAAGACATTATAGCCCCGAGGAGGCTTTCTATTTTGTCTTCCTCAAATGGCCTAACAGATCGTTGCCTGTCGGCGTTCAGCTCTTTGGTGTTCGTCACGGAATACGATAACATGAACAAGAAGATAATACGTATTGCTTGAGTAAGAAAGAGATAAACATAAAATGCGTAATTATTCGCAATGGTTTTTGCCCCGGGCGCGTTTTCAGTTAACTTGATTGTTAGCACATACAATGGAATTTGCTATGATATCACCGAATCTGCAGGGGTCATCTTGTCTACGCTCATCTCGTCCGCATTTATTTAATTTAAAAAAAAGCTTTTTGCGGTGGCCCAAGTCGGATTTGAACCCTAGCCACATGTGAATAATGTCTCCATCCCTTTTTATTTTAAAATTCTATAAAACCAGAGGCCCGACTGGTGCCGCACTAACACGTTTTAAACCATTGTACTCTGTTACCTGATGCGGCAGCAGTTTG